>JAUCMU010000036.1:1561028-1581043 GCA_032275025.1 Enteromius treurensis
ATAATCATTAATCATGGTTATTTTATCATTTTTGTATTCTATTGCTGGAGCCTGGGAGTCCACAGCTTTAATGCAGGGTGTCCACAAATTATTGTTTGATTTCAGATTATTTTTTGAGAAACAATAAAGAAATGCATTAACAAAAGATAGAATACTAACTTAATAAGCTTAATATGCTTAATATGCTAAAAGCAACCATAGTTTATTTAACGCATATCAATACTTCAATAAACATATTTTTTTAGCTTTGCAGTGTAAGCAATTAAACAAAGTATAGAAATACACTTTATGTAACTGAAAATACATTATATAATTCAATACATTCCCAAAATTCTACTATTCATATTTAGTAAGTTTAACTAATATGGACCATAATAATATGGAGAGACTCACCTAATGACAAAAACAAGTTGAGAAAAAACAAAAAATCTATAGTTTAGTTGTAGCATTATGTTATTATTAATTTGACTAATTTGCCAAACAACTGGCACCATATGAGCAATTGTTGTAGCTGTATATGTAGGTGGATGGATGCATGGGTGTTCTATGGTTGGATGGATGATGTATTGCTGTTGTATTGAAATGATAATGATAAGAAGAAATGAAGAATTATTGCAGAAGAGAATGAGGATGATTTACAGCGATGAATTAGTGGAGACCTTCACTGTGCCCCCAGTAATGAGAATACACACACGTGAGTCAAACACACACAGTGCACACTGTGAGACACAATATATCTACTGTCACTCCAATACAAATACGCAACACAACATGGGGCAAATGTATAAAAACGTTGTTCATCGTTATGTACAAAAGCACATATGAAGACATCAATCTAAAAACTCACTCACACAAAAACAGACGCCCACACACACAGGTACGCATGCAAGTAAATGTACATAAACACACACAAACAGTCAAATACACATCACTGCACAACACACACAACACCAAATTATGGCTCTGAATTATATTAATAACATACACAACATCTGAGTGATCTGATTATCTTATATGGCCAGACAGGAAGGTTAGATATTTCTTCCCACACACATACAGATTAGGACTGCATTCACATCTTATATCATGTGATAATTGTATTGTTTTATGCAGCTATTTTGGTCTCTTTGAGCCAGTGATTAGCCTCGAAAAATGAAGGTTATAAAAATGTGACGTTCTTTGTGATAGATTCCGCCACAAGGGGACGCTAACAGCCACAAGATTTTCATGTTTGTGAATACAGTCCATGACATCAGCAACAACACAGAGCTCTGCGGTTGAAAATGGTGTCACACAATTAATGCGTGACACACAAACACGCTTGAAACACACCAACAACAATAAATCAGTGACGCATAACGTTCCAAAAATGCTTCTGCAACATGATATGGTCACAGATCCATTTTTCAGAGCATTATGTAAACAGAACAGCAGGGCCTAAAACAACAATGTTAATATATTCACCAAAGATGAGAAGAAGAGTTACTGAAATTCAGGAAATCACCTCCAATCAGGAAAACAATTAGTGAAAATATACACAGGAAGAAACCTATACGTCGAAAGCATGCCATGCACACACAGGTTTGTTATAGAGCAACATAAACAAAGGCCTCTTTTTAGGCCTCACAAGTACATTTTTTTCCAGAAACGACAAAAAAAGAGCACGTCAAGCAGCATGCGCATGCATACAGACACAGAACAGCTCCCACACAAAATGGGAACCAGAAAATAAAACGAAACAAAGAATGACAGGTAAAGAGGAGGCCCAGAGGAGGTCATTATGAGGTCGGAGGTCGAAGAGGAGAGCTGTGAGGAGGAAGAGTAGGGCGGCTGGGCTGCAGATGACATGTTTAGAGAAAGAGAGGAGGAGGAAAAGAGAGACGGAGAGGCGCAGACACAAGTATGGAGGCCTGTTGTCTTCTCTTTAAGTACTCCATACGAGCCTGCATACTCCTATCTGTCCCTCACTGGCATATTTGAAAAAATACACTTCGATACCCCAAAGCACATTTTAATTGTTTTCTGTTTTCGGCTCTATCCTATGTCAATTCTCCATGCTTCACTTCATGAATATAAAATAAATATAAATATAATAAAAAATTCCCAATGTCATTTTCCCCTTTATATATTATTTTTCAGTTGCATTTGATCATAATTATTATGCTATTACGCTACTGTATATTACAATTACATAGGAAGTTTCTATATATTTACATATTAGGGGTGGGCGGTATACCAGTTTAACTGGTTAGATTAACTGGTACACATTTGGCAGCTGGTAGAGATTTTAAACTATTGTCTATGTCTGATGATAATGTTTATGTCTGAAAGCAAACAGCTGAGAAAAAAAACACACGTGTAACAATATACTGGATTCAGGCAGCTCTTAAAGTGACAGCAGTCTAATATTACTGCTGTTTGTCATTCATTCTGCTCTTGACTAAATCACTTTTATAAGAAGATGTATATATTTAATATAAGAAGAATATGCAGAGTTTTTAGACATTTGATTACTTTATATAATATATGTAGAAGTTCTTTTTTATGTGTTATATTGGAATTTTTTATTTTTTTTGTATTTTCTTGTAATTAGTTTCTTATTTAATCGCAGACTGTTTACTTGTCTTTAGTGCACTTGAGTTTTTATTATTATTTTTATTATTATTATTTAGGCTAGTACTATTTTTTTATAGATTTATATTGACACTGGTGACAAGAATTATGAAATTTCTATGGAATCAAAAATGCTGATATCATAAAGACCAAAAATATCGATACATAAATTAAAAAATATGATTTTGGTCATATCGCCCACCCCTAATTTATATAATACCAAAATATTTGATAAATATTTATGTAATGTTTTTATTATGTATAGGATGCTATACACATTTGTATTTGCATTTGCTATAACACCGTTTATGATACTCTGGGAGTACCTTTTGTATTTAAGGAGACTTGAAATGTCATATGTGTCAAGAAATGCCGCCACATGACAGTCGCTACTGCGAGGTTTGTTTAGTAATGAATGGAAAATGGTGGCAATGCCATTGCATGCCTTAGTCATAATTGAAAAAATTTTAAAAAACTGAGAAAAAAACTCTGTCTCAGATGTTCTTTCAACCTATATTTCATGCTCAGGATTTGAGGAGACTAGAGATAGTATGCAATTAGTGGCCAACCCATGCAGCTTCAAACATCTCAGCCTTGGTTTACTCTGAATCTAATGTCAGTTCATTGATTAGAAGATCAGTGCAAGCTGCATTCTGTTCTTACCGTTGATGACACTAGGGGAAAGCAGAGTGGAGTCACGATCGGACAGTCTGCAGGCTCCTTCCTCCACCGCCTCGGGAAGCACCTGAGGAGCCTGAGCCTCCAGAGACTTCACAATATCTGACCGGTCAATGTTCTTCAGAGCTCCATAGAGGTTCTCCACTGAAGATGTGATGATGGAGGGATATACAAATAAAAGGAAACAGTTACAAAGAGTAAAATCTGTTACTGTAAATACATTTTTTTATAACAGTAAAGTACAGTTTATTTTTAATTTATTGCAGAAGAGTTTCAATAGCTGCAGTGATAGCACTTTAAAATAAGGTTTTTGTTAAAGTGCCCCCATTATGGGTACTGAGAGGTTCATATGTTGGTTTTAGGAATCCCCAACAACATGTTGACATGCATCCAAGGTTAAAAAATACTTTCATTGTCATATAATATGATTTTTTTTTTTATCTTACTTGCTCAGAGACTCCCAAATGATTCGGTTAATGATTAATTCCTCCATACCTATCCTTTCCTTGACGCTAATCTGCAGTGATTGTTCTCATTTTCATTTCATCATGCCTGTAATGACTGATAAAGCATTGTTTGTGAGAGCAGTTATGGTACAGCGTTACAGTGGAAACTGCTCCAAAAGCAGCACCTAGTGGTAAAGAATAAATCTGCATTTTCATTCAGACCAATGTAAAAAAAGACGAACAAGTGGGCGAACAATATGCTAATGTTTAATGTTAACAATGGCTTGGGATTCGTTTAAAAAAAATGACTTGTTTCAATGATTTGACTCTTTCTTTTGAGAGACTTCACACATTGCACTTTTAGATTTGAAACTGTGCTGGATGTTTTTGATTCACTTAAAGTTGTGTTACACACTGCATGAAAGGTCATTTTTTAAAAATCGATTATAGGGGCACTTTAAAATTATTTAACTACATTAATACTAACAATGAAAAATACTTAGGAAGCATGTATTGTTCAGTAAATGTTCATTATAATCTTATAATGAACTAACACAAATTAAAATGAACAGTTCTGTTTTTATTGACTAACATTAACAGTGATGAATAAATACTGTTATTTTTGCTATTTGCTCACGTTCCACGATCACCTTCCATTTATTACTTTATTCCAGCTCAGGGTTTTTACATCAATAGCTTTCATCTCAGTTCATGATAATAATCCTGATGTATAAAGCCACAAAGATGTAGTGCGTTAATTATGGATCCTCACTCTTGGCCTTCTTGCCCTCTCGGCTGACCCACAGGTTGAGCAGAGCTGAACTCTGGTCCAGGAGAGAGTTGGGATTCTCCACTCTTATCCGGTTTATGTCATCCACACTGAACTGCAGCTCCCTCGCCAGCTCTATAAACGAAAACAGACAAAAGTACTTATAAAATGAGAATTAAGGGAAAAACTGAGAGGTAATGAAAAGAGATACAAGAAGTAAAGCTCTTACCTGTCCAGCTCAGTCCCAGCTGTTCTGCTATTACTGTGATCTTTAGCTCAGTTCTCTCCATGGCATTCACAATGGCTGAATCAAAGACAAAATATATCACTGTTTCCCCCGACAGTCCAATGATGAACCACTTTAATAACACACCCAGCTATGCTAGTGGATAATATATATTTCACTATGGCTTTTACTGGAAATCCCAAGAGACTATAGATCACAATAACAATATGACCATTTTTGTGGTTAGTTGATATATGATCTTATCTCTCATATATAAAGAACATATGCACTACCATTTAAAAATTTAGGACTGGTAAGATTTTAAATGATGCTAACAAAGGCATATTCGCAAAAACCGCAACATTTCTTATTTTAATATAATTTAAAATGTAATTTATTACTGCTGAAGTTTCAGTATCATTATACTCGAGTCTTCAGTGAGACGTGATCCTTTAGTAATCATTTTAATATGCTAATTTGCTCCTCAAGAAACATTTTCTATTATTATTAACAATATTAAAATTTGTATAAAAACATTAAAACACTTCAGAATAGGGGGTCAGAATAATGCATTAGTTAAGCATTAATTAATGGTTAATTTGTTCACAATTAAGCATTAGTTGAGCAAAAACACACAAGTAAGTAATTATTAAATGTTAAGTTAATCATTAACTACTTGTGTGTTTTTGCTCAACTTATGCTTAATTGTGAACAAATTAACCATTAATTAATGCTTAACTAATGCATTATTCTGACCCCCTGTTCTGAAGTGTTACCATATATTTTAACAATATAATTTATTCCTGTGATTTTCAGGAGTCATTACTTAGTGTCACATGATCTTTAAGAAATCATTCGATCTTTCCGAAATAATTCTAATATACTGATTGTGCTCCAGAAACCTCACTGTTGAGAATTGCTAGGATATTTTGGATCCTTTTCAGCATTCTTTGATGAATAGACAGTTCAAAAGAACAGTATTTATTTGAAATGGAAGTATTTGGTGACTTTAGAAATGTCTTTGATAAATATAATTAATACTTGTTTAATAAGGGATAGGAATTTTATTTCTCTCAAATAAAAATTCTGTCATTATTTACCCTCGGTTTATTACAAACCTCTGCATTTCTTTCTTCTGTTGAACATAAAAGGAGATATTACTGTATGAGGAATTCTGCTGGTCCTCCTAAATACTATATGCAATGAAGACCAGAGACCCATATCATTGCCTATATTCTTCAAAAATCTCTTCTTTTGTGTTCAAAAAATAAACTCACATGTGCATGTGAGTAAATTATGACAGAATTAAAATTATCCCTAATATAATACTAATTCTTTAAATAAAAATTTGAAGAAAAACTGAAAGTGGTATACAAATTACAAATATTTACAAAAATGTTTTTAATGTATAGAATGTATTTATATTATTACTGATAGATATACATTGATCAGTGGACTGCTTTAAAATCCTTCAATTAAGTTGTCACTCATACAAACAGTGAGACAGTTCAGTGTTACAACTACACTTGTCCTCATAGCCATGATAGAGTAAACATCTATCATTCATGTTAACATTTAACCAAAAACCTAGATATAACTTTATATGTTACACCAGCATTATAAAAGTGTGTAGAAGACTCACACAGCAGTCTGAAAGGGTCTCGATGAGGCAGTGATATGAGCACAGTGTCCAGTCTCCTCTCGGTCCAGTCATGAAGACAGTCCAGCCGGTTATGGTTTATCTCTTCAGGCGTCTCAAGATTTTGTACAGGATCAGACAATGCAGTCAGTCTGGAGGAGGACATCAGTTTTACTTAATAAACATAATTATATAATAATCAACAAATATTTGAACCATTTTACTTACTGTCCTGCCATCTTGTTGTACTCCTAAAAAAATAAAAAGTCACAACAGCATTACATATATGCATTTGTAATTGCACTACTAAATTAAGTAAAAATATTTTCTATTACATATTTAGATCACTGCTGCTTGTCATACCATGATGAATGCCTGATCCTTGTACTTAGATGCCCCTTCAGCATTGGTCATACCCTGCAGGGTGTTTAATATACTCTGGCTAGATATCAAGGCACCCTGTAATGTGTCCAGCTGTTTTTCAATGCTTCCCAGCACTCTTTCCTCTTCCTGGGTCACACAGAGTAAAGCCTGCTCCTCCTCTTGCTCCAGAACCACCCGCATGGCCTGATACTGCTGTAACACGGCCGCCCGTACCTCCTCCAGCCCTGCCTGCAAGAATCACAAGACATGAGGGAAGCACAAGCTCCTGTGTTCGGAGTTAGCATTTTATTTGATGCTATTGTATGTTCATTACTTTCGCTTAAAAAGCTTTTAGTCATTTTAGTACTTAAACTTGTTTTTTTTTTTCAATTAGTTGACAGGTAATTCTATTCATCTTCTATTTCTATTCATCTATTTTAACAATGTCCTTACTACCTTTCTGCAGCCTTGAACATGGAAGTAAAACCATGTTCATTATCAGCGTGGATTTGCGCACAACGGCTGTGTGTAGTATATACGGCTCAATGTGAAATCACGCACCAGATGGCATTTACAAACGTGCAAACATATCAGCCGATCTGGATCAGTGTATCACTACTTTCAAGTACATTCAGAGCATTAGAAACGCTAGTTGGTGCTCCAGCATAATCGGTCCGCCGAAACTCATCCAGTGAGAAACGTTCCGCGGTGCAAAAATAAGTGCAAAAAAATTTAACACGTTATTTTTGAGTAATTAATTAATCTAAACTAACGCGTTGAAGTCCCGGCCCAATGAAATATCATCAAAAATATCTTCATTTGTATTACAGGTTATGAACATGACATGAGGGTGAGTAATTAATTACTCAACTGCAATGATTTAAATCAACACAATTCCTCACTCACCTGGACACCACGTTTTTTCTCACTGAGATCAGAGAGTTTTTCCTGAACGGACTTTTCAGTTTTTTGTATTTTCTGCTTCTCGTCCTTCAGTGAACCCTGAAAATGAATGCAGATAAATCTATGAGCAACATATTTTTGGAAATAAAGAAATGAATACTCCTATTCAGCAAGTACACGTTACTTAATAAGAGTAAAGGCATTTGCTATAAAAGAATTCTATGTCAAATAAATGTTGTTTTTCATGCGAATTGCATTTTAAAATAGAAAGAATTTATGATCAAAATGAGTCATTAAACAAACCGGTACAACCAGAATTTTAAGCCACATATTAATCCCCAATTTAAAAACTATTTAGAAGGGGAGATTGTGTTTAAAAATGTCTAATAGTCTCTCACCCTGAGCTCCTGCTCGGCCTCGCGGATGCTGATGCACTCGTGCCCCTTGTGTGCTCCGACCAAAGAGCAGACAGTACAAACACACACCGCACACGAGCGACAGTAGATCCGGTTCATCTCCTGGTGCTCCTGACATCTCCAAAGAGACACATCCTCTACAGCGTTCACCAGCGGGTGGTTCTGGAACACCGGCTTCTCCAGGTGAGCCCGCAGGTGCTCGGAGCACATGGAGGCCCCGCAAACCAGGCAGGTCTTTACCGCCACCTTCTGTTCTGAAGTGGGACAGTAATGGCAGGGCACAGAACTGCTGTCGGAAAGTCTGTCTGATGATGATGCTGCTGAGATACTGAGGGGCTGTCCACTGTTAAAATCGGGTTCCTGCCTTCCAGGTGTATGAGAGGTGGCATTGGCTGCTGGTGAGGAGGTTTTCTCTTCCTGAGGGGTGTTGCTCGTCCTGGGTGAGCCGGGGGCACTGCAGGAAGCCACAGGGTGCTGGTCTTGCTGAGGGGAACTTGTGTTTCGCTCAAGATATGATTCCACATGAGGTGACATGACCTCATCTGTGCCTGGAGGTGTGTGTTGTGAGGATGTGTCATTTGTAGAGGTGGTCCCCAAAACCACTGATGAAGACTGGCTTCCAGAAGAGCATTCATCTGCTGCTGCCTTTCTTTTCCGGGGTACTGATGTGTCTTCATCAGAGTCCATGATTTTGATAACATCATAGTCACTCACAGGGTTATTAAACGGGGCTGAGCCCAGTCTGTGTCCTCCACCGTGGAATGCTGAACTGTATTTCCTCTTCCCGTGCCATTTCTTAGAGTGCCGGCCGTGCAGCTTCTTTCCGAAGGGCCAATCTACTTGAAAACACAGTATTACATTCATGTATGTAAGTGCCTCTTGGATATTTATTTTTATGCTGTCTTTATTACTGTGTAATAGACCTGAGTCGGTTAGATTTCATATTTAATATAAGATGAATTAGAACGAGGCTATGAGGGAAAAGGCATGCACAACGTATAAAAGTTCTAGATCAAGTTCTATATCGTCACAATTTACAAACTTATGTAATTACTGAGTAATATAAATTAACAACACTTACCACTTATACTAAAGGTTTAGAGATTGGTTTAAGATTACTTACATGTAATAATGCACATTTTAACACACAATAAATACATGGAGGTTTCCATCAGCTTTCAGCAATTTGAGTTGTTTTTTTTTATTTCAACAGACATATTTCAGCTTTTTATTTTTGATATATGACAGATTAAACTATCTTGCAACCGTGTGTGTGTGTGTTTTCAGAAGTTGTTTATTCTTGTCTTTCTGTGAGGAGCTTAAGTTGAATTATGTATGTTCAATGTAAACACTACAAAATTTTATAGCATAGCATTTTAATAAATTGTGCACATTTTTGCACAACGTGTAATATATAAATGCGGATAGTGTATTGGCAATGTGGTGTAAATAGTAATGCCTGAAAGACCAAAAAAGACGCAAACACCATAATTATTACATGTTCATGGACAGAGAAAATGTACATTGTTGGCAAACAAATTATCGTTATTTATTGTACATTATTATTATTTTCTATGACTTTATAAGACCCATATATGCATCACCGGAGACCACTTATCTCAAGCACAACAGATCAATACACGGGAGTAGTTGTGGCCTACTACGTCACGAGCATAGACTGTGGTCACAAGTACATTACACATGAACAATATAATAACAACATACACATGTTCAAGGTCAACAAAGTCAACATTTATTTTGTGTTGATGGACGTACGTGTGTCTGGTATGCCTGCAGATGTTGACGCTCCGTCAGTATAGTCCGGCAGATGCTGGTACTCGTGTCTACACTCTGGGCAGAAATATGGTCCTGTCTGAGATCCGCTCCACAACTCTCTGATACAAACCCGACAGAAGCTGTGAGCGCAGGCCAGAGTCACCTGCTCCCGACACTCCTCGTGACACAGAGGACATTTTAGAGGTTTGCCATTAGATGCGCCCATCTTTTAAGCGTTATTTACAACAGCAGCTTCACGATCAAACAAACGAAACTGACTTAATACATAGTGGGTGGAGCCTGACCTTTTGAATCACGCAAACAACATGCTGCTCTTAAAGCGACAGCCACCGCACAATATTTTGATGATGGCATTTATCTATCTATCTGTCTATCTATCTATCTATCTATCTATCTATCTATCTATCTATCTATCTATCTGTCTGTCTGTCTACCCATCCATCCATCCATCCATCTGTATCTACTCTTAAAGCAACAGTGCGCAATGCTATCTTAGCAACACAGTATTTACTTTGCTCTTAAAGTGACAATGCACAATGCTTTCTGTGCACCATGGCATTATTTTATCTCTCCCCTGCTGAAAAAACAGCATATGCTGGTTAGGTTATGTTTTGATGCTGGGATGTTGGCTTAAGCTGGTCCTTTGCCAGCATGTGACCAGCATAAACCAGCAAAGGACCAGCATCAAAAACATACCTAACCAGCATATGCCGTTTTCTTTTTCAGCAGGGTCTCTATCTACACTTAAAGTGACAGTGGACAATATAATATCTTAGTAACACTCTGTACAATAGTTTATGTCTTAAACTTCATGCAAATATGCTTAAAATAAAGTAAGATTCAAGACATTACTAACACAACATTCATAACACAATAACTTGACCAAATCCTTTAATTAGAAGGTTTATTAGAAATGAACTGAATGTCTACAAAATAAAAAGTAAAGTTTGATTTGTTTCATGTGGGATATCATTGAATTATCATGACATCATCATTATGGGCTGGTAAAGTCTAATGTACGATATGCATTTTTTAAATGCAATTTACTTATTACATAGTAGATGTATATTTTAACATTGATCTCTTTATAAATATAACAATGATTTACTTCACAAATAAGATTTAACTACTAAAGGTTGACCCACAGACCATAAGAGCAAATTTAATGAGATGATA
The DNA here is from genome assembly GCA_032275025.1 of Enteromius treurensis. Taxonomy (NCBI): domain Eukaryota; kingdom Metazoa; phylum Chordata; class Actinopteri; order Cypriniformes; family Cyprinidae; genus Enteromius; species Enteromius treurensis. The sequence continues at coordinate 1,572,055 of JAUCMU010000036.1, forward strand.
AAATAAAAGTAAAACAATACGACATAAAAGCAAAGTTATCCATATTACTGTCAATCACAATCTTCCTCCTCCCTGATATCGGTTACTGGTTTATTCATAATAGCCCTTGGTGTTGTATTCACATAGGAAGTCCTCTTTACAAACACAGGGATCAATGTTCAGTGTGGCGACACGTGAACTTGAACAGAGAAGAAAGGCAGAAGTGAAATGGCCTCTTGCCCATCACTACCAAAATCAAACATTGTTGATCAGGCTGGTCTTCCAGCAACTCAGTATGCAGGAGTATTGCGGATTGCACAGCAGAGAACCATGGTGAAGATCATCTCAAAAACCTAAACACACAGCAAAGAGAAATTACACACCCAGCTCTCTTTAGTTATTCCTAGAACGAGTCTGTAATTGTGCATGTGTGTGTTTACTCTCACCATAATGACAGCAATCACAAGGGCGGCCAATCCAATGATATGGAGTTTCTCAGTGAACAGGTCCCTTAGCTTCGTGTGGCAACTCTGAAGCACACAACATCAATACATTAGTCTATTCACAATCAAATAGACTGTCAACTACTAAAATGTCTTTTTTATAAGACTGCTTATGTTGGTTATAATTCAGTGCAATTCCAACTAAACTCAAACTATATTTAGGCCTAATATTTACTTAAATAAACAAACTATAAACGTGTGATACATAAAAAAATGAAACAGGTAAGATTATCATGTCTTAGCTTATTATTGACTATTTGCATCTATTTAATTTCATTATTATGCATATTTACCAAATGCATTAAAGGGTTAAACTTCTGTCATTAATTCTAGTATGTTGTTCCAAACCCATAAAACCTTGTTCATCTGAACATAAATGAAGATGTTTTTGATGAAACTCGAGAGATTTCTTTCTCAGGGTTTGGAACGACATGAGAGTGATTAATTAATGACAGAATTTTTATTTTTGGGTAAATTATCCCTTAAAATGCTTAGAATCACAGTAAGTCTGTTCATTGTGAAAGTGAAAAAAATAGCATTTACATAAGATTAACTTAAGACTAAATTTGGCCTCACTTCATTAAGAATCTTTCAATCTCTCATAAGAATCAACCAAAAAGTTAAAACATTTAGAGAAAATTCACTGTAGAAAGATATAGGTAATGTTTACATTGTTCCCTGCAGATCAGGCTGAATCTATCTCTATCATGGTCGTAAACATAAGAAAGATACCTGAGAGATGAGCTGGTCAAGTGGGAAAGTCTTTTTGGGACACAGAGAGGCCTGGACAACAGTGAAAAGTGGATTTTCATCCCCTTTACCACAGCAATCCAGCTGGATATTGAGAGATAGAGACAAATAATAAGGATTATTAACTGTCCAAAACAAAGGATTTCAATGAAAGAATACATTTTGGCAACCCACTGAGTCATGGAAGACCTCCAGAACTTTGGAAGCTGCTTGTCTGGATTTTGTGTCCACAGGATCCACAGCTTTAATGTATGCGACATCATAGAAGTTAATGAGCTCAGTGGAGATCTGGACAAAAAGTGAGAGAGTGACAGTCTTAAAATAAAGTCTTAACTTAATTGTCTGATTATATGTGCACAGTATGAGTAGCCTTACCGTGTCCCTGTTAATAAAGCCCCATATTCCAGCTGCCACTTCACAGGCGAAGAGGATTACTAGACATGTGAAGAACTGAGGAGGAAAAAGAGATAAACTGCATGATGAACAAATAAATACTGGAACAGGAAGAATGTTCGGTGTGTAGAGAAAAAGATTTCTTCAAATCACTTTACCACGTTAAACACAGACCTTAGTTTTTAGTCTTTTTAAAAAATTGATGTTAGCTTTAGCGAATTAGCCGTTGGACTACAAATTGACATCATGGCTACCCTTGTAGTCTTTTTTTAGTGTACTTTACATCTTAAAAGTCAGTTTTTAAAAACTGCATTTACAGATAATAAAGTATTAATGAAATAAAACTCAATCCAAGTGTGTATGATTTATATGTATTTAAATGCTATACATAGCAAATGCTACCGGCTAAAGTAAAACGACACCTATAATTTTAACCACAAGTAAAGTGTAGTTTTGTTCTTGTAAAGCTGAATTGTAAATCTCTTAAAGGCATGCAGCATGAATAGTGTGAGTCGAGTAAAACCCACCGTTCCTAAGAGACACTGAGATTCTTGAATAGCTCCATAACAACCAAGGAACCCCACAAACATCATCACAGCCCCAATCGCTATGAGAACATACACACCTGAAAAAGCAACAGAAACAATGCACGAATGAGCTTAACAGCATAATCACAGATTCATATTAATTGCACATGTTTTTAGCACTCATTTCTTCATTTGTTTATGGTAGATTTGTATAGATTACATAAGTATGTTGCCACTAGATGGCATGTGTGCAACAGCGTTAAACATTACCACACATTTGAACCCTCTCAGTATATACCTGAGTGTATCTGAAAACACAGTCATCAATCAGTTGTAATGATAAATTAATAAATTAATTTACGGATGAATAAAATAATGCACATTATGTTAGTTAATGAATAACTTTCATTGTATTCCAACTCAAATCTAAGCTTGTTGACTCTGTTCCTCTCTTTGCTCACTTTTTTGGCAGTGAAATTCAGACAAACAATACAGATGGGAAAAAGCTAATGTGGATCTTCCTGTTTGATTTACCATAGCAGTAGCTTTAAATGCTGCAGAAGTCAAAGAGAGAGAGAGAGAGAGAGAGAGATCTCGGGCTTTAGGTAAAAGAGCACTTCACCGTACAAACTATAAACAGGCATAGGAAGATCTAGTCTAAACAGGAACCCTCTACATAACAGAGCCATATTTGCTCTCTGTTCTCCATCAGGCTCCCACTACAGCATCTGAGAACAAACCCATCTCTAAACACCATAGCTTCCCTATACATTTACCGCAAGTATTGAAGAGAACTCATCCAAAAAACCTTAACACCTGTTCTGAACACCCTAACAACCATCTAGCAATGAGTCATTTCTAAGAATATTCTAGTAGCTGCACATAGGTAACATACAGACCACTGATTATTGTTCAAATGAACGCATTTCTGATTTTTAGAAAGTACTTTTATTATAAACTTTTAAAAAAAAAGTTTTGAAACTTGTGTATCATGTATTTATATGTTTTTGTAATTACACATTTGTAATGAAGTCGCAATTGAAAATATATTAAATTTAAATGTAAGTGTGCATTATTACAATTATTATTATTATTATTATTTTTTTTTTTGCATGGGTTGTACTTACTGATGCAACAACGGGGACAAAAGAGTATGTTTGTGATGTATCGCATATATTTGTGTATCCTCTTTCAGATATATGTCAACTTGCGCAAAACACACAGCTATCCCCGCTGCACAATCTGCACTCCCTGTTTAAAACTTATATTTAGGAATCTGTAAGTATTCTCCAGTCAGATTGCTCTCTAATTGCAGCGGCCGGGCTTGAACATATTTTTAGGGTTGTCTAACCAGCAGTTGAGCGAGCCCAAGCACTGCTCGTTCTAATTTGTGGTGTAACGGGCACATGAGCAGGGCTTTTTCAATTACACGGATGTTCAGAAGCAGTGGGAGGGGAACGCTTCATCTCTCTCTTCTTTCTCTGGGTGGGCCAGACCAACAACCCTAACTTCTTTTAATCAGAAAAGGTTGTTGCTGCTTTAAATAGAAACAGGCGGAGCTCTGCATCCTTCATGCACTTAAACCGAGAGGAAAGAGACAACCCAATGCTTTCTACAAAAATGAATGGGCGCTAACTCTGCACTAGTGCCCACAACATGCTGACCTTCGGCCGCTGAACTCTCTGCATACATCTGCTGTGGTTAAGTGTGTAAATGTAAGTGTGTGCGTGCACAAATGGGTGGAGTATGAACACACCCTGTGGTAACTTTTAGTCTTTCCCTGGCTCTTTTAAAACACCCTTTGGGAGTGTCTGGAGAATCACAGACTTTATGTGGAAGCAGCAGAAAGCAGTGTTATTAAAGAAAATACAAGGACGACAACATGACTCCATCTGACTACATGACAAACAGGATCAAAGCTCTTATGCAATGATATTGTGCTGCTGCCATAATTGTTGGTTAAATATACTTGTACACACTAACGCCAGTTGGGTTTCCATGTTTTATGGAGACATTCCACAAGTGTAATAGTTTTTACAAAACTGTATATGCTATTGCCCTACACCTAACCCCTAACTCTTACAGAAAACGTTCTGGATTTTTACAATTTAAACAACAAATGAGGAAATCCCCAAAGGATGTTTTTTTGGTGATTTTGTCAGATTTAGCTCACTTTTAAGTACAGTTTGTCCCCAAAATATGCTTGAGTAGGCACACACACACAGTGATTCAGTGGCCCTCTCAGCGCCCAGCTTGAACCCAGTTTCCTATTTTCATCTTTGAGGAGACAAAGCTCCTCTATGTTAAGAGTAATTGTTTCTCAGCGGTCACAATGCAAAGCCTTTCAAAAAGAAAGAAAAAGAAAATTCAAAACAAAAATCCCCACCATTACTACTACTACTACTAATAATAATTATTATTAGTATTATTATTATTAACAAAAATAACAAAATGTCTTATTCAAATTCCAATAAATGTAAGTGTTAAATAATAATAATAATTTTTATTATTATAATAAACCACTTTCACAAGACTGTGATGACGTGTTTAACCCTTTATAGGGCACTCACTGAAATAATTGGAAATTCATAATTTCAACCCTGGAATGTTGTTTGAGGCTATAACAAGACTTTTAAGCTTTTCTGACTTTATAAAAATAATTACAATTTTATGTTGCAAATCTAGGTCAATGAAATTACCATATATGGTTCCTCGCCAGTCTATGGTCACCTTTTTTTTTTCCAAAAAGGGCATATATTTACAATGTTAAAAACACACATAAAATACAAATAAATACATAATATGTACATAAACTTTTTCTCATTTAATTAATGAATTTTTTTCACTTTGTTTTATTTTTTATTTTTTTATGTGCCATAGACTCTTGTTTTCCAAAAGCTGTATATATACAAAAATTGACAGTTTAGATCTACTGAAAACGAAGAATACTGACAATAAATATGTAAATATATAATAGCAAGTGAAAATAGCACACTAGTTTAGGTGGTACCACTTATCTTAGCAGTAATAAGGCTCACAGTAAAAATAAACACCAATGTATGTTATAATAAAATAAACTGGGTTAAAAGTAATAAATGAATAAAATGTATTTAGTTAAACCATATATTTCACTATTTATGGCTTGATCCTTTCAATAAATCTCCCACTGAATCACTGCACAATGTTATACAAACTTGTGTCAACATTACTTACTATTGTCTTACATTTTAAATATAAAATTAATTTTTATTTATTTTTCATTTATAAAATTTTGAACAGAAATTTAATTTTTCTCATTTTGGCTAAATATAACTTTTGAACACGGGTCATTTTTATAAATTCATAATATAAATTATATCATTCAAACTTCTGAAAGGGAATGTGAACTTTTGACCTGAACTGAATATTAAATGTATTTTATAATATTTTCTACATAAAATATACAAACAAAATATATGAAATGAAAGTTGTAAATATACTGTTTAAAAAAGTGTAATAAATAATAATAATAATAATAATACAGTCTCACAGATGTCATCATACTCCAACAATGTAATTTTAGCTGAACTTCTGTGGTCTCCAGGAGGAAATGCTTTAGAATCAGACAGTATACGAAGCATGTGATGAATTAGGTTTTTTGTCCTGCACGACCGCTCAATGCAACACGTTTATCCTGGCAGTTTGAACGGGACAGAGTGTGTGTTTCTCTCAGACAGCCTTGACTATGAGATCACACAGTGAGTTCCACACTAAGACTTTGTGGGACGAAATAACCTCCTGATTATTTTGAAATGATTAATGCTCAGTCTTTCAATCAAGCTGTGAACAGTGTAAACACTGTTTGATATTTTATTCTAAATCTGCCAAACGTTTCAGTGGAGGAATTACAGCAAATTTCCGATAGAAGCTGAATTAGGCTCAGATTTTGGACAGCAGGAACGTGGAGGGTCACAATCCGGACAAATCAAACCTTCACCCACATCAATCAGCAGACTTGAAAGTACTTGAGCCGATCTTTGGTGGGCTTTCCAGACATGTCGTAGTCTATCATAGATGTAAACATTCCCTCAGCTCGGCCGCTTCACTCTGTCGCTTCTGACGATGGGTTATTCTTGAATACCAAGGCCATGAGTGTCTCAGACAGCTACACAAATATTCCAAACACATATTGGACAAATACTCAGCCGCGTGCCAGTGTACACACCGTGCGGCTCCTTACTATCTGTCAACCCTGGCAGGAGCGCAATGCTGCAGGCTGGAAGATTTACGATAATCAAAGCTCGTCTGGGACGGAGAATGCTCCCGATGATGGAAGACGAGTCCCTGGGGTGTTGTAGAGCTTCCTAGGCAGAAGCTAACATCATCCGTTTTCCCATTACAATTTCTTAGCTAGCTTCAGATGAGTATAGATGCGTTCACACAACATTGGTCGTATGTTTACAGTGTTTAATTGTCAGTGTGACATTTATATGGATTTGCCTCTGTTTATATAATTTAAATTGAGTGTTTCTTAAAGGAGCTGTCAGTCAGTTTTTTGCTCATTAATCGATTTACACTTTTAAAAATAAAAGTTTTTGCATTGATAGAAATGAACGTCGTATTAGTTATTAGACATAGACCTTTTATCATATATTGCCATGCAGTTGACGGAGTAGTTGGGACTTTTCCCAAATTTGGGAGGTAGCCCCTCAGATTATGGTACTAATTAAGTATTGTGAACCGTGGCGCTAGAGAATACGACAAGACACGTAGATGAAGTGAACAAAAACCCCGGAGGGTGAATTTATTATACAAATCAGGTGAGTAAACACAGCGGTGAAGGTGGCGGTGAAGGTGCTTGGTGTGCTCCGTGAATCCCTTTATCCTTTTTCCCAGGTGGCGGTGGTGAGTGCTCCAGTGATCCTGAGGTGAAGACCCAGGCTCGTCACTCACGGCGTTTCGTCTAGGAGGAAGAGAAATCAGGTAAGTCATGCACCAAAATAGAATGGAGTCGTAGCTCAACACTTCCTTGTTCTTGTATCTCTTTCATACTTGTCCTGCCGTGAGCGATTGGCCCGGGTTGATGCATTCCAGGTGCTGCTCCTTTGTTTCCAGGACGACGCTGATCGGCGCCCGTCACAGTATACATAGTTTTGTTTCAGTAGATCAAAGTATTGCCAAGATAGCCTACAGCCTTTTATCCAATTTAAATCCAACATCTTTGTCTTCACCTCATTATACCTTTTGGGAAATACCTCATTATACCTTTTGAAAAATGATTACAAATTTCTGTATGGCATGTGTGGCTTGGTCTAGTGAGTCAATTGGGGGAAATTTGAAATACTGTTATGAAAAACTATATTGCATTTTGCAGTAGTGACCACTGTAATAAGCGTCCAAAATCACTCAGAATAGTCTTATTTTTAAATATTTTAATAAATATACAGCTAATATTTTTTGATGTTTTAGGTGTTTTTATTAGCACATTCTTATTCAGGGTGTTCTGGGCAGTTTTTACTGTAGGTAGTATCTTATTCTACCAAGTCACAACAGACCACCCTCGATTCTCCTTAATAATCAAGTCTGTAGACATGTCTGCAGGATTTTTTTCACTTGTTTAATCACTCGCCAGCCGATTTTTTTTTTCTTTTTTTCTCAGAAAACGAACAGCATTCCTCTAGCACACAGCTTCTGGGGCATCTTTCCTGTTTTGGACGCAAACAGTGTGAGAAACTGAGACCGCGACGAGCCGTATTTGTTCAGATGGAGTCGGGTGATACCGAAGTTTTGGGCTGGAGTTCAGAACTCAGCTCTGCATGGCAATATGACAGGACTTTGGGTCGGTATCAAAGCAGCATCTGTTAGGACCATTAAACACTCGCTTTTACTGTAAAGGCTATTACTTAACAGAGGTTTACAAACTGATGTGTATAAAAACACGCAAGCCTGTCCGTGGTAAGTATTCGTCCAATTCAGACAGAGCTTGTTTTCGCAATCGATACAAGCGGAATAATTGCGCACAGTTTTTATTAGTCTGCATGCCTCTTTTTTCCTGCAAAGGGAAATGTCAAGTTTGTGTTTATGTTTCAAATTGTCTGCGAATGTCGTGAGAATAAGAATCCTGCTCGTGGTTTGTAAACACGCAGAGCCCTAAATAGGCTACTTAAAAGAAATAAACGTTTTCGCGTCCCAGCAATATTCAAATGAAGTAAGAAAATGTTTAGCAATCTCTGTGAAGTCGTTGCCAGTTGAAATTCACCATCAATTTGAGCATAACCTCGTGTTAAAAGTCTACTTTAAACAGCCATTTTCTGTGATTATGAGCAAATGAGTTGAGTCAAGGCCAGTGGGAATGTAACGGAGTGTTTATATTCCAGAAAAATCTGTGTTTCCGGTGATCGCTGTGTTTGTTTGCTTCGACCCACTTTTCTCTTCTACTGCAGTACGTACTTCATCCAGATGCAGTTTGTTTTCATTTCCACCCAAAGGAGAAGTGTTAAAAACACGCATCGCAGAGGTTTACAGGTCCGTGGCGTCATAGATATTTTGACCCTTGATATTGTAGGTTCGGTTGATTTGGTCTGTTGAAAGTTTCCAGATGGGCCTGATGTTTTAGGTGTGCTTATGGGGTCATTTGCAAGCTACAGACTGATTAAAGAGCTGCGGCTGTAACTCATGTCCAGCACTGGAAAACACCATCCTCGCTGATGGCTTATTGATGAGGAAAGGCTCTGGTTGCTTAAAGGTGAAATTTTACATTTCAGTACCTTTAAGGCATTTAAGCAGGGTTCGAATTACGGGGGAGCTAAGGGGAGCTCGGCTCCCCTGAAAAGGACCTGGGCTCCCCTGAAAGCCTAC
>JAUCMU010000036.1:1596653-1623368 GCA_032275025.1 Enteromius treurensis
GTTCCACCTGTATATATACCAGTCTGTTTGTCTGTCTAGCACGGATCATTGTCGATGTATGTCCAATGTTTTACCGTATGTTGCGCCAAGCTAGAGTGCCAAACACAGTCTTTAGCTGGCAGCTCCAGCTGGGCGTGACACTTACTCTAGTGCAGATACCCTTCCAATCTTTTCCAACCCATTTCTTTCTGGAATGAGGTTCATCAATTACTTTCTTCTCCCTCCTCAAACTCATGAACGTCAAGACACTGTTTTCCTACAGGAGGTTCTTTTTGTTCACCTCCCTTCCCTTCATCATTCCCTACTTGCTCTTCACGTCTTCTGGGTCTTAATCTGGGTATTCTAGTACAGTGATTCAAATGGTACCAAGTTGTACTCCCTTCTACCTGCACTGCAGTTGGGGTTGATCTTTCAACTGTATATGGCAGGGGTGGCGAACGTCAGTCCTGAAGAGTCGCAGCCCTGCAGAGTTTTGCTTTAACCCTAATCAAACACGCCTGAACAAGCTAATCAAGGTCTGAACAGTTACTTGGAAGCTACAGACAGGTGAGTTTTAATTAGCGTTGGAGCTGAACTCTGTAGGGCTGCGGCTCTCCAGGACCGGAGTTCGCCACCCCTGGTTTATGGGCCTTCCCTTCTTGGCTCATTCCATTTTTACCTGAAGACCCTCAAATACACATGATCTCCAGGTTGTATAACACCGGGTGTTTCATCTTCCTCTCGTGGGCCTCTATTCTGTTCTTGTGTATAAATAGCTTCATGAATTTTCGTTAGTTGTTTCATATATGCTATGGACCTCTCAAATATGGGACTGGCTGTCTGCCTGTCAGCATTTCATGTGGGGTCAGATTTGTTTGCATACGGTAACTAATTAACGCCAAAGGCAATGCATCTACCCAATTCAACTTTGTGTCTGCGCAAATTTTGTTCAACTTTGCCTCGAGAATCCGGTTTGCCCATTCGACCATACCTTGAGATTGGGGCCTGCAAATGCAATATATGCAATTCTGTGGGATTCATTTGTCTTACTGCCCTATTATCGACATGAATTCCATCTGGAGTACACCACATTTGCATTTTTAATTTACATATGGTATCCCTACCCAACAAATTGTTATGTTCAGAGACTAAAACTTGTGATTTTACTTCCGTGTCTTCTAAGCTTATGCTCACAGGGTCCGTCATAGGAAGTAGCTGAGTTACCCCCAAGAATCCTACCGTCTTTATATATTTTCCAGACATGGGGAGGTGCGAGGCATATCTTGGATTCAAACAGCAATATGAAGCCCCTGTGTCAATCATGAGAGTAATGGCGTTGGTTCTTGATCAGCATCAGAAGATATCATTGGAAGCTGATTTCTCCCCTCAGGATTCTCTGGGCAGCCCTAGTAACCCTGATAAGGACCTCGCCATGGGTTGACAGGTCCTTGAGCTTGGGTCTCCATCGGTTGTTGTTCATAGTTGACTCCTGATATCATCAGTTGATTCTGTGGCCAAGAATTGATGTGACAGTCTCTTCTGAAGTGTCCAAGCTGATTGCATCCCCAACATATTTTTGGTTTCTGCTGATAGTTGTTAAAGCTGCCTCTGCCACGTCCTCCTTGTTGTGGTCTGTTCCAGTTCCTGTTGTTTGCTTGCTCTTGCTTGAGATATATGACCACTGGTGGCTGTCCTTGTGATACATTACTTGGTCCAGCAGGTAGCACATGTGCTGTCACAATCTGATTGGCTGGTGCTGCCACATTCATTGGTGCTGGTAGATTGACAGGCACTGAAGTATTGACAGGTGCCATAACTGCTGAGGTGTCTTCCTTTCGTACTGCTTGGATCTTTTTCTTTTTGAAGAGGAGTTCTTTAAGTTGCATCTGATTTCTTCTTTTTAATTCAGTCTTTTTATTTTCCCTCTCCAGTTTCAATAATTTGATCCCATGTTGTTTGAATAGAGTCATCACCCCTAATTCTTGTTCCCTTTTGTCATTTTGTTTTTTAGATGTATCATCGGTCTTGTAATTTTTAATCAAAACCTCCATTTCTCTACAGATAGCCACATTAAATGTTCCCTTTACCGGCCACTTGGTGGCCAATTTCTTTGTTCTTTCTGCCCATTTCTTTGAGAGCCCCCTTATTGTTTCTTTACATGCTGGATTCTCAGAGGCCAGTAACTGTACTGGGGTAGACATCGTGAAATTTTCAATGATCAATTCGCTTGGTGAATTGTTCTCATTTAATTATTTAGGTGTTTTACCTCTCTAACCCCAGTGGTTTAAATTTAATAGCTAATCTTCACCAAGTTCATCAGACGAGGACCACTAAAAGTATCCGACCCCTGATTACACCTGGACTTTTACTGGGCTGAGGACTAATCACCTTTTTTTTATAGGATCTGGTATGTTTGTCTCAAATATTTCAAAATAATCACAATGTTTTTTCTGGTCAATAATTTAAAGGGTAACCCAAAACTTTTGAACTCTTTCATCAGAAGATTGATTTTTATCCAAATGATGCTTTCCCCCAAGCTGAAAGCCTCAACACTCCACAGTCTCTTCTCATAAAACCTGCGTCCTGTAGCCGTCAGTCCTCCTGTCCAATTTAAGTAAGTGAGAGATGGCATTAATTCTATGCAAAACTCTGTTGTCTTAGATATATTGATGTTCAGTTCGTCTTTTTTACACCATATTGGGTATAGAGGTTCCATATAATCAATTGAAGGGAACGATGGAGTGAAATCTTATGGAGAGACAATATATTACCCGTTATCAATTTTCCTTTCATACTAATGTTTATTATAATCATTTATTATAATCACATCAGAATTGAACTCATTAAATTACATACCTACATTTATTTCTTATGTTGAACTGATTGATTTAAGGAGTAAATTCCATTCACAGAAGTCTCTTGACTGTGTGATCCTTTAGACCACGATGCTTTGGAAAATTCTGTATAGGCTGTTTACCCAGCTATACTGATAAGACGTTTGGCTGAGCTAGTTAGCCTTGAGTAGAAGTTTGCTGTGTGTGTGTGTGTGTGTTTTCCCCTCTGTAAAGGCAGAGGACGGTCCTGTCTGGAAGACCTGGTGCCCTCATCATCATCTTCTTCACCTTGAATTGTGCAACAGATGTTTTAATATGTCTAGCTTTGGACTGATTAGGAAGCGATTAATGTATTTACACAAATGTTGACCTTCGTTAGAGTATCCTTGTGTCTGTAAGATGTAAGCAGGGCAGCCTTACGAACTCATACAGAGTATTGAAGCTGACTTCTGTGGATGAAACTGCAACTATTTTTCTTCAATTAATTATATCTCTGTCTCCTCCTGGTCTTGATTGAACAAAACACCTGGTCTTTGGGTCTTAACTGTTTTTCCCTAACACAATCAAATCAACTTTTAGCTTGCATCGTTAGAATTTTTCTACTCCTTTTTCCCCTTCTCTTTTCTACAACCTCAGTCAATTTAGTCTTTCCTTCTTATCTTTTTCTAAATGAATTAAGTATTGTTCTTAACAGGTCAGGCTGTGATGACTCTGCTCTTTCCTGATCCGTGTGAATCTCCACCCACACATGCTGTGTGTGCTGAGGCTGACGTTTCTGCTCGATTATCATCAGTAAACATTTAAAGTTCTGTCAGTCGTACAGAGTGGCTGTGCGTTTCCTGTCTCTTGTGATGTGAACAGAACTCTAGATGTCCGCTTGACTTCTCTTGTGTCAGCTGACATCACCAACAATTGTAGCTCCTCTTTGGAGCATTGGCCATTGGCTTGTGCAGTTGCGTTTAAGATAGGGTGCTACAACTGGTTCAACTGGAATGTTAATTTCATGATGGAGCACAGAGCCTAAATAAATGAGTGGTCAATTGTCGAAACGTTATATACTTAAACACCACATCTTCCCAAGGTATTCCTGGCATTCAAATGATTTTTCTCTCAAGCTGTTCCTTATCCCCCAGACGCTCAGCCCAACCCAGCCTATTATCCTGAGGAAACCAATATCCCCAAACAGATAGCCAACCTAAATTTTTTGCCTTACCTGATCGGAGATAGGTCACCAAAACTGTTAGAATTTAAACGAGGTCTCTGTTATTCCTCTCTGTCTACAGTCATTCACCCACTGTGAAAGCAGAAGCAAGAAATTCTGATCATCAATGAAAATACATCAACCATAAGTGAGATCTCGGGGGAGAAGAAAAAAACCAACACAAGTATAGCAGCAATAAATGAATGGTTTATTCTGACAACCCCAGTTAAGAAGGGGAAAGGACCTCCTTTATATAATACAATTTGGGTGTGGCTCAAGCAAACATAGAACCATACATAGGCATATCTCGATACACACAGTATATAGTTTGAGTTTGAGCACACACACATACATGTTTCGCAAAAAGATAACATCTTTGAATACATTTGACCTTCAGCAAAAATATATCAAAGAGAGGAACTGAAACACTTCTAAATGGAAGACACTCGCCAGTTTCACACATACAGGGTATGTTTCAAAAGGTCAGAGGCAGACTGCACAAACACAAATATATTTTATCTGACTCCATATTATATCTGAATCCAACACCCGCCCATCCAAATCAACAAAAATTAATTTGGTTCAAGGTGCTTCTTCTCTGTTCGTTTAATACTACTTTGAATGAGACAGGCACAAAATAATAATAAATCCCTCTTTGCTTCTCTATCCTTAAAAACACACACACACACACACAGTCAATTCATGTATCTTTTCACACACAATGAGAGCTCACACACACACACACACACACACACACACACAGTCAATTCATCTATCTTTTCACACACAATGAGAGCTCACACACACACACACACACATTAACATACTCTATCCAGCATACTGTCGTCGTTGGCGCATTTACAATTATTTACACTAATTTTGTCTCTCTAGTTCTATCAAATAGTATTTATATACCCACACGGAAAAAAACTATATAAACATATATGTTTTGATACAGGTTTTTAACATATGTGACATGTATAAAATTGTCCATTTTCCTATATTATATGTAACTATGCACATATATGTTCACCTATATATTTACCTATATATTATTAAAATATGCGTACATATATAAAATTGGCTGTTTTCCTATATTATATGTACATACATGCACCTATATGTTCACATATATGTTAACCTATATATTCGTAAATTATTAAAATATATAAAAATCATTTTTAAACCATCCAAGTGCCTCACCTCAGTCATGATATTGGAGGTGGAGAGAGAGCTGGTTTTTCATCTCCATCACCTACAATCCCTGCCGGACCTGGGACTTGAACCCCCAACCTTTGGGTTGCAAAAGTCCAACTCCCTATCCATTAGGCCACGACTTTTTCTTTTAATTTTTTTAAATTATGGCCTGTATATGCACATATATGCACTTCCATTTTGCCCATACGTGGCATATATACGCATATATACAGCATATATATTGTCATACAGTATATGCGCTTATATACTGCATATGGGTTTCATATATTCTGCATATAGGTTTCATATATGCGCTTATATATTATCATATATGTGCATATATAATGCATATAGGTTTCATATATGTGCATATATAATGCATATAGGTTTCATATATGTGCATATATACTGCATATAGGTTTCATATATGCGCTTATATATTATCATATATGTGCATATATACTGCATATAGGTTTCATATATGCGCTTATATATTATCATATACGTGCATACATACTGCATATAGGTTTCATATATGCGCTTATATACTGCATATAGGTTTTATATATGCGCATATATCTTCATATAGACTCTTTCCATGTGGGAGAGAATGGATTTATATTTATATTATATAGAAAGCACTGTAGGTCTACATCACATAATACACTCACCGTTGAAACTCTAGAAATGTCAGCTCGAATATGCACCAGGTCCTCTTGAAGAAGTCGCTGCTGGTAAGCGATCTTCTCAGCGTGAGCCGGCTGATCCTTGTACTGCTCCATCTGCTGGTGGGACACATCCAAAACAGACTCAAGCTTGTCCTGGAAAGAAAGAACAGAGATATTAACACTGACATACTCTTAACAACAAGATTAAAATAAATGTAGAATTTCCCTCACCTTATCATCCTTAAGTCCACTGAGTCTGAGCTCAAGCTCTTGGAGTATTTTATCTTGTTCACACAATCGACTCAGAGTGACCTGCAGTAGGAAACAGAGCATCATGGACCAGCTCAGACTAGGAAATTGAGCCAAATAATTTGAATAGCAATACGAAATTAAAGAGTAAGACACTGATTTGCCCTCTATACTCACATCTACATCACTTTCCGCCACTTTTACTGGCTTCGGCGGCCGTCCTTTCAGAGTCTCTGTCCCACTCACCTATTAGACAGTTCACAGAAAAAGCCTCCTTGTCTTATTGCACCAGAGACAAAAACACATCTATTTAACACAAGCGAAGCAAGACCAACAATATACAACGGCCACTGTACTAAAAGTCACAGTGAGAAGCTTTGAGACAGTATTCTTCATATCTAATGCACGCATGTAGGAGCTGAAGCTTTCTGGAAGCACAATGGCAGGATGGTGTCTCACTTGATCTTCATGCCAACAGAATACAGCTGTGGGACATAAATGCAATGTCTAAAATAAAGCCTCCACAGAAAACGCTGCATGGTAAACTCATAAAAGAAACCCAAGCTCTGGACAACGATGAACTGAAAGTGTGGGGGAGGAACTAACTAAAAATAGCAAAGCTACGACTTAGCTTAGCCGGTTTCAAAACATTATTTCACACACAACCCAATGAGAAGAGCTTCTTGGGTCATGGGTAGGCCAATTTAAATCATCTGAACGATTCATTTTTCTTTTTTTAAAAACAGATGACAAAAATTAAATCAGCATTTTATGTCTTCTTTTTAAAAAAAAAATTTTACATTTTAAAAATAAAAATTAGCACTGTTTTCGATGTAGTTATACTGCTTTTGAAAGAGTCAGTATGTTTTAATGCTCACCAAGGCTGCATTTATTTAATCAAAATGTAGCCTAGTAAAACAGTAATACTGTAAAATATTATTACAATTTCTAACTTAATAAAAAAATGACATTTACAATTTAAAACTGTTTTTTTTATATAAAGCTGCATTTTTAGCAACCATTACTCCAGTCTTATCCTTCAGAAATTATTTTAATATGCAGATTTCTTCTTATTAACAGTTGTGCAACTTGACATATTTTATATATACAATTTTTTAATTAATAGAAAATGCAAAAGAACAGCATTAATTTGAAACAGAAATCATTTGCAACATTAAAAATGTTTTACTGTCACTTTGGATCAATTTAATGTATCCCAAACCTTTAATGATAGCGTATAGAAATTACAGTGTTATTCAATTCAAATTTTTGTTTATTATTAAGTTGGGTACTGTTGGTCAAATTCATATTATTTATTATACTATTATAATAATTCTTGATTTTGTACCAGATAACTCTTGCTCTTTTTAACTATATCATATTTTCGGATAATTCTATAATTAAATATAATTGAAAACTGCCCCCGTCAATGTAGTTAGCTACTCTTTGTTAGAAGAGTGTAGTGAAGTTAATAGGTTTTCTGCATAATTGTTTCAAAGGGAATTAAGAACTTAAGTATTTTTCCAAACACGGACACTGGAGGCAGGAAGTTTCAGATCATCTAGAAAGCTAGCTATTATATATGATGAGATAAATAGTTCGAAAAAGAAAGAAACAATGCATTGGAGCTAAATGTGGATCACTTCCTGCACATGCACTGAGCTTGCTCGTCCCATCCAGACCTGCCGTCTCATTCACTCCCAATCACACATACCCACAGCACAACATTTCACTCACAAAAGGCAGGGAGGATAGGCGTGCAGGTGCCAGGCTTGTGCCAACACAAAGCTATATGTGCACCGTGTAAAGCAATGGGAATGCAGACACTCTGGATGCCGACAGTGCTTACGTTCCAGAGTGGTCTCAAACCCCCCGCAGTGCAGGTTTGTAACACACTGTGAACCATGAGGATCAGTGGCTCTAAACTTTTCATCTGTGGCAAACGGAGATAGACAGTTACAGTCAAAGGAGGACCCAGTCTTATATACGCTTCGACTGGGACTACTATTACCATTCCAGAATTCCCGATTATGCCACAAAGTTAGCATACTATATATAATAGAATCAAATACCTAGTGAGCTTTCTGTGCAGTGTTAGCGTGTTAATACAGAAGGTTTAAGAAGAAGGTAAGAGAAAAATAAGAAAGAAATGGAGAGGTCCCACCTTCAGGTCTAAATAATCCAGGTCCTTCTTCAAGTCCATGTATGTGTCATCAGCCTGTAAGTAGCAGGAAAAGGTTCAATTGACACTCTTCTACTCTTTAATTAAGACTAACCAGTTGTTTGTTTTCTATCCACCACACACTTTAGCGTAACACTGCACTAGCATTGAAGCAATAGCTGGCTATGCACCTGGTGAGCCAGCAATGGGACAAACTATCACATATCACATGGCTTTATACCACAGACTCCTTTGATGAACATTGTTTGCATTTACATGCAAGTGACAGCTATACACACTACCGCTCAAAAGATTGGGGTCAAAATGTTTTGAAAAGAAGTATATTATGCCCACAATCGCTGCATTTTATTAGATCAAAATACAGTGTCCCGTGATCCTTCAGAGACCAATTTAATATGCTGCTTCTGTCAATTTTTAAAAAGTATGTATTTCTTTTGTAACGTTGTAAATGTCTTTACTCTTACCTTTGATCAACATAATTATTTTGTTTTTCCATCAGTCAGCTTCACCCCATACCTTTTAACAGTAGTGTAAATTTACTTGAGGAGAAGATAGTAAGAGAATACACCGTGTATTTCATAAAACATACTTTTTAAATAAGCTTTCTCCCTTTAAAGACGCATAAAAAAACCAGAGCATTAAGCAAAAATAAGTCTTAATATATTATATCATTTTACTTCTCAAGTAAATTTATGTTTGTTTTAGGGATGTTTTTTTTTTATGCAATAAAGCGATTTTTTTGAGTGTTACATTGACATTAGGTTAGAAACAAAAGAACATTTGGGGGTATTTTACGACTAGGTTTCATTTCTTAACATTAGTTAACCACATTAAATAACATGTCTCCCACGGCTCTTGGTCCCGCTCCAATCATCACCTATCTCACTCTCGTTCCAAACCTGTAAGACCTTCATTTATTTTTGGAACACAAATGAAGATATTTTTTTAATGAAATCGGAGAGATTTCTGACCCTCCATAGACAGCAACACAACGAACATGTTCAAGGCCACAAAGGGCAGTAAAGACATCATTAAAATAGTCCATGTGACATCAGTGGCTCAACCTTAATTTTTTATGAAGCTGCAAGGCTACTTTCTGTATGCAAAGAAAACATAAATCACAGCTTTATTTAACAGTTTCCTCTCTTCTGTGTCAGTTCTTAGCATGTGCTCATGCGTTCACGAGTCGCATGTGTCGCAGGAGACGCAGTTTATTGTTGCTGTGTCCCTTCTACACACAACTGCTATTAACACATTACAGTAAGGGTAGGTTTAGGGTTGCGGTAGGTGTAAACATTAATAAACCAGAATTTGACAGGTAGAATTTTTCATTGTCGAATCATACAAGAGTACCTACTGTTTTAATGAGAGAAAGTTAATCGGACAGGGTAGAACAAATCAACCGAATACCAGCATGCTGTCACATAATGCCCATCTCTCTTAGTTCATCCTCTGTATATTCTGGTTCAAATATGTAAGAGAGCAAGACTTATTTATTAAACCAGAATTTACAGACGATTATCTTAATTTGTGTTCCCAAGATGAACAAAGGTGTTATTGGTTTGGAGATGAGTTTGAATGTTCGACAGCATTTATTAAGCTTTATTAATGTTAATCTCAACATATACTAATGACGAAATATTGTAATTGTGAAAGTGCCCCTATTATGGGTAATGAAACATTAATTTTGAGTCCCCAACAACAAGTTAACATGCACGCAAGGTCAAAAAAACTTTTTTTACCTTACTTGTTTAACGACTCCCAAACAATTAGCTTAAGGATTCATTTTTCAAATCCCCTCTTCCGATTGGTCGGGTTAATTAATGCATGCAATGCCTGATGAAGCAGTGTTTGTGAGCGCAGTGCTGCTCCGTTACCAAGGAAACCGCTATTTTTGCACCTATGGGCAAATAATGAATTATTTTCATTAAGAGCAACCGAAAAAGTCCAACAAGTGGGTGGGCAATATGCGAATACAGTATGTTGTGATGACGTCAACACGAAACAGCTTAGGATTTGTTTTAAAAACGAGTTGACTCTTTCTTTTGAGGGACAAAAACGTAGACGTTTTATACAACGGTCATTTAAAAAAAATCCATAACGGGCACTTTAACATTAGTTGATGCACTGTGAACTAACATCAACATTAAAACTTCTTCAGAAGGTTAATAAATGCTGTAAAAACGTATCGCTCATTGTTAGTTAATGTTACTTAATGCAGTAACAAATGAGACCTTATTGTAAATCGTTGTTTAACTTTACCTCAGTACAAACCAAAGTAATTACATTTAGAGTATAACATCTGCACACATCTACTACTAATAACAAAGCATATCAGCAAGCAATCTATGCATATTATTATTTATGAGGACCACAGACTGCAGCATACACCTACTTCACGCATGCAAACATTTTTGATCTTTGCTTTTTGGAGCAACAGCAAGGCATACTCAGGTAGTATGCATAATGCCTCGGAACCGGTTGCATATAAAATTCATGCCGATGGTCAGACACACAGATACAACCCCTATAAGCATGACATGCCATGCTACGCTACAATACAAAGAAGCATCATGTAACAAAGCCAAAGGAGCTACAGAGAGCCAGGCGGGTAAATAACAGCAGCAGAGGCACGCTAGTAATGAGAGGCGCTAGGTGGACAGGCCGAGCCCTGACCTTCACCCGAGACAACTGCTGGAGGTGGGCCAGCGCATTGTTGCGCACACCTGCCATCATGGCCTGGTGTCTCCGTAACTGGATGAGGAGAAGGGTGAGCTCCTCCGGCTGGACCACAGGTTGTAAGGGTACGATCAAGGCAGAGAGAAAGTTGTGTGATCAGATTTTTGACACAAATAATGAAAAAAAGAGGACTGGCTCCACCAGCAGAGGTTTTTTGGGTGTCATTTATCTTATGGCCCTTTGATTGCTGATGTGTTACAGACTCGTTAATAGCAGCACAAAAGAGATGAGCTAAACTGTCAAATTTAATGTAAAAGTATTTGTAATTGCTTAATATTAGGATATAAATATAGGAAAAAAAATGTCTTACTGTTTTTCCATGCAGGCTGGGCGCACTGACTGTATGTGTGATGTAGCCAGATGGAGGCATTGAGCGTCTTTCTATTGTGGCCGACTGCAGAGCGATAAAAAAATGAAAAGATATTAACACATTTTAAAAACTTGTCAGCATATAATAGTTTAATAATATGATAATACTATTTAAACTTGTCTGCATTTATTCATTCAGTAAAATACAGTAAAACAGTAATATATTATTAGAATTTATTATAAATTATAATATATTTTTAAAATGTAATTTTGACCTATGATGGCATAGCTAAATTTCCAGCAGCCATTACTTCAGTCTTCAGTGTGTCACTTGATCTTTCAGAAATCGATCGCTTAAGCAGATTTGGTGCTCAAATTTTTATTATTATTATCATTATTGTCAAAAAAACTGTGATACATTTTCCCACAATTCCTTAATGAATAGAAGCTCAAAATGTAATCCTTAAATTGCTGAAGGACTTGTAAAGGCTTATAAATGATACATTAAAAAAAAAAAAAAAAGTAAAAATGGCAATATACACTAAAATATTCTTTTACTAATGTAAAACCTTTGAATCATTTGATTGGTCTGCTTGCTGAGTGAAAACTAACTTGAGATGGTTAATAGGTTTTTAAAAGAACTCACACAGGAACTTTAAATGAAGAAAAATCAACCCACTCAAGCGCTTTCTTGAGTCTGGCACTCGTTCTATACAGACAGCACTGTAAAGTCATTCTGAATTATAACTCTGTTTTATAGACTAATGCTGGCAGTTTGAAAACATTGAAGGTTGGTGTTATGTAATCAAGCAGTATTGACATCTCTAAATGCATACTCCACCGCTTCTCTTTTAAAGGAGAGTTTTAAACCTCACTTCCAAACATACTGTTCCTAAAATGAGTAATTAGCATCATGTCATAGTGACTTTTTCTATTGTTTACAAAAAATAAATACTATAAGATTTTATTCAACTGGACGCATTACATTAATATTAAATATTTTAACCATGCAAAATCGCAACCTGTTGCACAAATATTTTAAACATTGATAAAAATAAGAAATGTTCAGAAAATGATTTCTGAAAGATCATGTGACACTTAAGGCAAGAGTAATGGTTGCTGAAAATTCAGGTCGCATTACAGAAATAAATTACATTTTATCATGTATAAAAAATAAAATAAAAATAAAAATATATATATATATATATATTCTTTTTTTTTTTTTTGCAATATTATTGCTCTTACTGTATGTTTTAAAATCAAATGCGATCTTTGTGAGGATATATGTTTTTTTTTAACACTAAAAATCTTACAGACCCCCAACTTTTAAATGGTACAGTGTATTTTATGTAAGCTAAAAATTTCACATAATCCCACATCCCACACATTATTGTAAACACTGCTACTGTGGATAGTGAAGTTATGAATGAAAGGGTGGTTGTTGTAGTCACCTACAGACCTTATAGGAGCGTAGACGGTGAGGAGAGTTTGACGGTGGCACCTCCACGGTGGGCCTGTCCTCCAAAGGTTTGACCGTAACCCGTTCTGCAGGTGTGTGGGGTCTGCGTGGAGATAGCAGTCTGGGTCCAGGAGGCCCGGGTGGAGGGATGTCTGCCAGGGTTGGAGGTACGGAGATGGAGCGAGCTGAGTTGACTCTGGTGGAGAAGACGGCGGTGGAGTAGTCTGGAGCGGGAGTGTAAACGGGGGCAGTGGGGCTGCCGTGGCGATACTGCTGTCTCTGTTGCCATTCGTAGAGCTGCCACACGGTGCTGTCGTGCATCGCCGGTCGCTGGATGTGGCCGTGGGTCATCTGGAAGTGATTAAGCCGGTCATGGGAATATTTGTATTCACTAGACAACTGACGGTGAGCGGTTGGGGGGCTTTGCCGCATGGTCTTTGGTAAAGACTGGTACTTGTCTATTGTGCCGTACTTCGGATGAATGGGAGGGGTCCGACGCGGGATTGTGCAATCCGTAGAAACAAACCTGTGATAACCAAATTATTCATTATCTTTCTACGTTTTTATTCATTACTTGGACAAAATAAATGGATAATCAGTGTCACTAAATTCGATTCTCAAATGAAAAATAAATTAGATTGATTAAAATTAAAACATATATATAATATTCATGCTTTTTGATATATATACACACTATGTACAATACCGTTTGGGATAAGTAAGATTTTTACATTTTTATTCAATAAAGTCTTGTATGTCCATCAAGGCTACAGTTAGTAATTAAAACAGTAAACAAACTGTAATATTACTACAATTTAAAATAACTGTCTTTTAATTGTAATATTTAAAAAAAGAAATGTACATCAAACTTAATTTTTAAATTAACAGCTTATTTGATTTTTAAACAGCCATTACTCCAGTCTTCAGTGTCACATGAAATCATTTTAATATGGTCATTTAGTTGTTCTGTTTCACATTTTTGTGGAGAAGTTTTTCAGCATTCTTTGATGAAGAGAACACTGAAAAGAATAACAATTTATTTGAAATGGAAATCTTTTAGCATTATAAACGTCTTCACTGTTCATTTTGATCAATTTAATGCATCCTATCTGACATTGAATTTTTATTGTAAAATTATAATACATAATACATAATATTCAGCGTATTATTATGAAAAACTACTTTAAAAAATAGTATTATTGTAAAAAAAGAGAAACAGTATGTGAAAGAGGATATTGTGAAATACTTAAACAGTAAAGGTTATGCTTTTTTATAATTTTACTAAATAAATAGATGCATTTAATTATTGGTTGATTAATTATTTCATTATTTGAATGAATATTTAATTAAGAATAAATCATTTAATATGCATATAATTATTTCAGAACTAACTGATACATTTAATTGTTGCTTTATTGATTTTATCATTTATATAATTATTGCACTTTGGCTATCTAAATAAAAAAAATCTTTGAACATAAATAGACACACACACACACACACACACACATATATATGTGTACATAAATCTTACTGCACTATATATTTTAATTGGAATTTGAATATTTATTTTAATTAAAAAAAAAACTATTCTTAATCTGGATTTGTTTAATTTATTCTAAAGAACACAAAAAGTCTTGTTTCATAATTTGTTTTCCAATATTCCCAATTTTCACACCTCCAGATGCTTAATATAAAAGTGCAAGACCTGTCTTGTTAAAATGTAATTCAAAGTATTTCACATTACAAGATAAAAATAAATTGTGAATGGAATTACATGTCTACTTGACAAACTGAAAATTGGGGTGCTGTTTACTGTGATGATGATTTATTAAGATTTCAACCACTTGGGGGCGATACATCCCATGACTCTTCAGAGTAACATTACTCTCTGTGAAGTATGTCTTCCACTGAATTCAGAGAAGCTTACCGCCATACTACTACTCTAACTACTTCTGCTATATCATTACACAGCACATGTACTCATGTACTCACCCCTGGCGTTCTTCCTTCTGTACTTTGACCCAGTTCTCCACCTTCTCCAGTGCACTCTTCCTTTGTACCTGAATAGGGGTTTGAGAAGATGGCGTAGGCCCTCTTTGACACCCAGGCATGCCGTTCTGCTCTATGGGCGTACCGTTCCTCAGCACTGGTGGGGTCGAGACGGCCCTGGAAGGAGCTCGAGAAGGAACTTGGGATGCTGGTGTCGACCCTGGAGCTAAAACCTCCACCTCCACGATCCTGCTCGCTGGAGATTTACCCCGCGCCGGCTCCATCTCTCTTGGCACAACCTGAATGTCCACTTCTCCGACAAGTGCTTCCTGCTTCTCCTGCAACAGCCCGTCACTCTGGATGACCTCGGGCTCTGGAATCACGTAGCTGTTGATGTGGTTGGTCTGAGGAACAGCCTGCTGCTTGAGTTTCTCAGAAATGTTCACTGTGTCTGGATGATCCGGCTCGTCTCTGTGCGGCAAAAACATGACAAGTGCAAAGGTCAGTAAGGTTTTATGAGTCTATTATATGATGCGGTTATCATGCTGCAGGATCACATGTCATGTCTGTTAGATTAACACCATTCCACGGCATGGAGCCTGGATCATACAGCAACCCAGCCTTTACACGTGAGGGAATCTGCTCATAAAACTAAATATATCAATCACTATAACAGAAAAAGACACCTCTTGACCATCCCCCCATAGTACTATTAATTTTGTTAACTTGCAATATCATTGGTGATAAAAAATAATTAGGATCCATATAACTAGAATAATAGCGTTTGCATTTATTAGTAGTAATTAAGCACATATTAATGTCTTATCCCTAATCCTACCCAATACCTAAACCTTAACAAGAACCTTACTAACTATTAATAAGCAGTCAATTAGGAATTTATTGAGGGAAAAAGCCATAGTTAACATAGTAAACAAGTGTTTAATGATTAAATATCAGTTATAAACAACGTCATGCTGCTTGCTACAAACGTCTTTTAACAAGAACAGTGGAATAAAAAAATGAATTCAGTATTACCATGTAAATTTAATTCCAGCTTCAAATTGTCCGTATATAGCAGCCTAAATGTGACATGATTAAATCAGGCCCCTGTTGGAGAAGACACGGCCGCTGGGAGCTTGGCTATCTCTACTAGAGCTCACTCTACAGTCAGACTAATAATATCGGAGCTGCACAGACTAAAAAGAAATAGCCTCTAGTGGCTCTTTGCACTCAAAGTCTACATCAGACAAATCTCCATCTGCATTTTAACAAGAACAGCTGTTCCTTTAGGCCTGATAATATCTACGGTACATAGAGATGCATTTGTTAGGGTACTGATTGAGAAGAGATGCATTTATTCTATTATATAGATGACATTCAGTCTCTTGTGAAGTACTTTCCCTATAGTGAAAAATAAATGCGTTTATAAAACACATTAATTTCATGCTAATTATATATAACTGTTAATAACTGTAAATAGTGCTGAAGTCCGACTAAAGATATACTGAAGTATATTTAATTGTACTAAAAGTGGAGATATTTCAAGTATACTCTGGGTACAATTGAAATATTTTGCATTTAAAGACCAATATTATTCAAAGATCATACAGTCCTCATCAACAGTGACATTAAAACACATTTCAGGCTTAATATTAAGAGATCAGAAAGTCTCCAGCGAATTTGTCAGTAAACATGTTAAAAATCTCTGAACTATACTTACAGTATTATGAAATAAATGCATTTTATTATAATCTATCTATCTATCTATCTATCTATCTATCTATCTATCTATCTATCTGTCAAACATTAAACTCTTAATAACTACTTGAGACTATTTCAGACTGAAAATGTCAAACTTAAAACTTTTGAAAATTAAACTGATTTCGCTTTTTAAAAGCTGTTTCAGGCCAACTTAAATTTTGTCTCGACAAACTTTTTTTAATGTAGTTTTAAGTTGTTGTAACTACATGTACTTAATATATGGTTAGGGTTAGGATTAGTGTTTGGCTTAGGATTACTAGCATGCAATTATGCATACTTTAATGTTATTAATAAGTAAAGTTACTGTAAGTAAGTACATGTAACGTGTAACAAAGACACCTTAAAATGAAGTGTTACCCTTTTATAAAGTGTGAAAAAAGTGTATTCTGTAAGTACAGTTAAGTGGCCTTTAATTTAATATGACAATATCTAGCAGTACAGTACTTTTAAATAAATATAAATATTTAATTAAATAGATATAACTAAATAGATTTAGTTTTATACTTCTATTTGATTTAAAGTACTGTACAATTACCCATTTATTGGTACAATTTCAAACTGTTCAGCTATGCTTTCCACAAAAAAGGGCACTAAGAGGTTTGTGCAATTGAACAAATTGCATGTGCACTTCGTGGGTGTATTGCAGATGATTTACTGTTGAGTATTTGCACAAATAGCCACATGTGCAAATAAGCTGGACCAAAACAAGCCTACAGATATTCTCTGAAAACACGAAACCCTCATTCCTACACAAACCCACCTTCGGACTTGAATCTGCGAGGCAGAAGCATGACTGATTCCACTGAAAGCAGCAAACAAATGGTATACGCAAGACAACTCTGGCCAAGCAGAAAGGCAAAACACAAACATAAAGGCATCTATGAGAATGAAAAGCCAGTCTGTGAGTCTCTACATGAAAAGAATTATGAAAAGAAATGACTCAGAATGGCGTTTTTTTTTCTTCTCCTGGAGTATCACAGTCTAATTTTCTGCCTCGCTGACTGCCAGCTCAAGCTGACACTAGTCTCATTAGTGTTGGGCTGCTATGACAACTCAAAGATCCTGCCGTGATCCCAATTTGGTGCCTTGGTTAACGACATCACCAGCGATGACAGCTAACTATTCAATCTTTTATGGCTGAAATTGGGCGACACATGCATTACGCACGTCAAAGAAGAGCATTGACGGTCTAAACCTTATACATGTTTATACAGCCTGCGCTCACGCTGTATTTGAAAACAGTGTGAATCCAGGTTTATCCTATTCATGTTTATAGTACTAGGGGTGAGTATTTTGTCCTTTTGGCTGTTAGAGTACTCAGCCCTCCTCTGAGCTGAGTTTGGGCTCTGTGACTGTCTCAAGGAAGTGACAACAGAGAGACAGAGAGCTGAGTCACTGCTCAGTACTGTACTCGTCTAGTTTTCTGTACTGGCAGAGCAGGACACTGCAGCATCGCTGTCAATCAACAAGACTGACGCCCGACAAACACTTACAGACTTGCAACGTCCCTCGACACAGACTTGTGAAAACTGCATTTGACTGTACACTTTAAACACAAACACATACTTCAGAAAACAGCTGCAAACTAACATTAAATCAAACTACATTCATATTTTTTGAAGTAAAATGAAGAAAAATTAAGAAAATATGAAGCTAAATAAAAAATTTTTGATTTCTGATTTCATATTGATATATATATATATATATATATATATAGAGAGAGAGAGAGAGAGAGAGAGAGAGAGATATATATATATATAGATATATAGATAGATTTAGACATCACACATCCTAAATAAAGAAGCTCCCCATCAATGTATGGTTTGTTAGGATAAGACAATATTTGGCTGATGTACAACTATTTGAAAATATGAAATCTGTAAGTGTAAAAGAAATCGAAATATTGAGAAAATCGCATTTAAAGTGGTACCAAATGAAGTTCTTAACAATGCATATTGCTAAGTTTTAATATATTTACGTTTTTACAAAATATCTTCATGGAACATGATCTGTACATAATATCCTAATGAGTTTGGGCAAAAAAGTATGTGATGCTACAAATATACCCCAGCGACTAAAGACTGAATTTTGTGGTCCAGGGTCACAAATGTCAAAGATTCACATTCTGTGAAACAATCTTAAGTAAATTCTCATTTTATTGATGTTTTTCTGGCCTTAAATACTAATTAAGAAATTGTTTTGCGACTCACTGACCTCTTCCCTGTGTGTGTTTGCATCAGTGCAGCCTGGTTCATGGCCCTGACCCAGCCATTCATGTCCTCCTGTGTGTCCGCACTGAAATAGTACGTCCTCATCCCAGTGTGCTCCGCCTGCGAGCCAATCACAGAGCTCTGTTTGTAAATGTAGGAACGCATCCCTGTGTGTGTAGCCTGCAAGAGAAAAAGCACTAAAATCAGTCCAGCCCTGGGAGAAGGAGAAACACTGCATCAGCAGATAAGTACTGGCCAGTGGAGCATCTGAGATTTCAGCACGATAATTAGAGGCGTGGAGGAATACAACACAGAAGACATACTGATGAGATACAGGGAGTCAGAATGAATAAAGGAGCAAAAGCCAATCAAGCCAAGGCCACACTCTGATGAGAAACACATATACACATGTAATCAAATATACAGGACCACCAAATAAAAGTAAAGCAAAGATAGAACATAATTAAAAATATTCAATTAAGTAAAAGCCATACTGTATTAGCAGAGACAAGTTTATTTTTATAAAGATTACTGCTGTTAAGTTTATATTATCACAGTTTCTTTGTTATACAAATTATGTTACTAAAATAAATTATTGTAATAATATAATATACTTAAAATGATTTCTTTAAATGATTACCATTAACTGTATTCAAAATAAAAGATTTTGTTTACATTATGTATGTGTACTGTGTATATTTATTATGTATGTATATATATATTAATAAATACATACACATACAGTATATATTTTGAAAATATTTACATTGATATATTCATACTCTTTTTCTCATGTTCTTCTATTGTATTATATATATGTATAAATGTATATATATATATATATATATATAAATGTGTTTAATAGATGAACAACATTTTTCTTAAACATTTTACATATAAATAATAAGTATATACAGTATCCATATATTTTATAAAAACAAAAATGTTTGGCAGCACTAAATTAAATGTAATAAAACATAATACATGGTAAAAATAACACATAATAAATAATACATTTAACCCCCTTTTTTTTTAAGTATATAAAATAAACACATAAAAAGACAGCTAATATGAATAAGTTACGATTTATAATTTATTTCTGTAAAACATATCAGTGTTGCACAAATTGCATGTTACTAAAATGG
This sequence comes from Enteromius treurensis, assembly GCA_032275025.1. Lineage (NCBI taxonomy): Eukaryota > Metazoa > Chordata > Actinopteri > Cypriniformes > Cyprinidae > Enteromius > Enteromius treurensis. The sequence continues at coordinate 1,616,579 of JAUCMU010000036.1, forward strand.
CTACATACCTGTGACCCTACATATGTGATTTGGAAAAAAGACGGATATTATGATAATAATCGAGTAAAAATAAACAATATAATAGTCATAATATTTATTTATTTATTTATTTATTATATAATATATATATATATATATACACATTTTTTTTTTTACTTATGTATAATAAAAAAAAAAAATACACAGGCTTACTGTTGTACAACAAAACACTGTTGTAATTAAAATGAACTCAGTCTGCAATTTACTCATTAAAAATAGATTCAGAGAGAGTGCTGCATACGTAACATGAAACAAAGACACAATTATGTATCATTAAAGACATTTAATCTCATTTCTTTCTTCACTAATTTGTGTCTTTTCTCTCTCAGTGTAAACAGAAAGCACGACACAAAATACACAGCCGCATGAAGACACGTGTGTTTACATGACTAGCTCATTAAAGGCAAGCAGTGAGGTGCTAAGCTGCTGCCAGTGTTTTAATGGTCCACTGAGAGAAAGCTCTGCAATGAGGCTGTAAAACGCAGACAGATGGCTGATCGCTTTGAATCATGCAGGGGGCCTGGACCACTGTATATACTAGATGATAAAAACCCAGCCAAAACATCCACTTGAGTAACCCCTATCTAATTTCTTTCGACAAATGAGCCTCCTGTTCTAAAAATAAACAGTCTCTTCATAGTGTCTTTATTTAATCATCTTCATGCAGTGACTGTTGTTCTTCTACAGCGATATTCTGATGCATGTGCATGCTGCTTCTTTCCTTACAGTGGAAGCATACAGTGACCAGGGGCTGTGAAGTACCATAAAGGTCACAAATGTCCAATAAAACTAGTTCATTCCAAGCAACAGCTTTCTGTGAGAAACATGCTGAAAAAATCCTGTCATAGCACTCATATTTCATGTATGCTTCCGTGAATTCAGACTTTCTTACAAGACATGCAATAACCAATAGCACCTTGTGTCATTCACAAAGTCAAGGGCAGTTTTAAGTAAATAATGCCTTTCTTTTCTTTTCCCCAATGATTTAAGAAGACTTACGCAAATGTCAAATGGACTACTTTTATAATCACATTTAGCTTCACAGGCTCTTACAGTGGGATTTCATTGTACTAAAAAAAGAATAATTATTGAGAACACTTCCATTTGTGTTTCATGAAAGCATATATGTTTTAAATTACATTTTGACATTACTTCAGCTTCAATAGGATGTGTATGAACAGAAAAGCCCCTTATATAATGTTAAAAATGATCAATCAGAATTGGCATCATTATTTTTTATGTAAAATGTTATATCTGCACTTAAAACACCTTTAAATTATTATTATTATTATTATTATTCAGCAAAAACATTTTAAAAATGTATCATAATTAATGATAATTGAAGTGCCATGCATTCATGGTTGTTTTATGATATGCACTTATCTTTACCTTATTTGTTCAACGACTCCTGTTCGTCCAATTCGTGTAACTTTATTCATTTTTCGAAACCCCTCCTTTGCGTGACGCTAATCTGAGGCGATTGGTCGATTTAATTTAAAGCAGTGTTTGTGAGCTTTTAACCCTTTAAAAGCGGCACCGGTGGCAAAGAATGAATTAGCATTTTCATTCAGACCAACACACGAGCAATATGCTAACATTTTTTTTTTATGTCAACATGAAACGGCTTGGGACTCATTTTAAAAATGAGTCGACTCTCTCTTTTGTGAGACAGTAACTTTATACACAGTGCACTTTCAGATTTTAAAACTTTGCAGGATGTTTTCATTCACTTACAGCTATTACACACTGCATGAAAGCTCAGTGTCAAAAATCCATAATAGGAGCACTTTAAGATCAGATTAAATCATAACTTACTAGTATGATCCAGCAGGCTAAACTACTGTATGTGCACACAAAAACACAGCTGTGTAGACACTCTTACACACACAGCAGACAAAACAAGAGGCTAAAATAGCATGCTGCTTTCTTTCTTTTTGGCACCCTGCAGCTTGTAGACTATTTGATATGAAGATGCTTAGAAGATGCTTTTAAGATAACCAGGCCTTTTATTAACAGCGTTCTCTATTATGTCATCCCCAATCCATTATAAGAATGCAGCGCCCTGGTACAGAGAGCTTTTATTTAACAGCTCTGTTGGCTTACAAAAGAAGAGCTGCAAATATCAGAAAAATGATTCCACTGTCCATTATACATGATAATAAAATAGCCTGTACAGGTCATTTGTCACTTTCCTGAAATACGACCCAACTGCTTAGGACCAGCATTGGACCAGGACCTGACCAGCTTAAACCAGCTTATAATCAGCTCAGGACTAGCGTAAGCCATCTCATAACCAGCTTTTTACTAGCTCTGGACCCGCTGCCATGCTTTAAAACATAGGGGGGGGGGTTCAACAGGGAAGTGCACTGTTTGTGCAAAGTAAGCAAATATTTCATCATCCTCCATAAAGTGGTCACTTTTACATGTCATTCCATATGTAAACACTTTCATAAGCTCTGTTATCAGGCCCACAGTGGAAATTGAAACCATATCTGTGCCAGCTTAGCCAGATAGGCACAGAATCGAATGAGTAAGCAATGAGTATGGTTTGACTTGATGCTGAAAAAGCTATTTATGACTGTGTATTGCAAGCGACTTAAAAAGTAAACACAATAAATATGGGATACTTGGAATTAGGGATGTCCCGATCCGGATCAGCCGATATGTTTGCGCGTTTTGTCAGTAAAGCCGGTCCTGTAATCAGTGGTAAATGCCAACAGGTGCGTGATCCAGGTCGGGACATCCCTACTTGGAATTCAACTAAGTTTAGTGTGCCAAATATTCTATATTCCATTTATTTCCATGACTTTTCCTGGACTGGAAATGACCATAGTAACCCTATCCAAAAGTTACAATAATACCTGATTTATTCAGTTTTCTCAAGGTCTCATACGTAAGTGATTAAGACGAGAAGATTGTTTTCTGAACAGAATAACGTCACACATCTCAAACAGAGAAAATAATGTCAGTGAGCAAGGTCACAAACATTCCCAAGGAGTCTGCACATGCTAGAGGTTCAGTTAGAGAAACTGTTAAAAGTGTACCTATTTATGGGTGATGCTGAATGTGTCTCAGAGCCTTTCTGGACTGTCAGTCACTCATCACAGGCAGGAAGTCCACCAATGGGAACAGAAGAAGGACACAGTTCAGCAAATAAAGGACAACGACTGGTCACCTGAACCAACACCTACAAGCTTTTCCTGTTTAGGACACATACTGGGAAATTGTGAGTATAATTTAAGGACTGTCAGCACTGATAAGTAGGTGACAGAAACAAACAGCAGGAGCAGAAGGGCACAAAACAACACGCCAGACCACAAGACAGCTCGCAACACAAAGCACAAACGGCCACAGTTAGAAGCCATAACAGCAATACAAAAAGCCAAAGTTTGCCGAGCTCAGTAACCTGGGTCTTTTCCACCTCCGCACCGATATCTAGAAGCTCATAACAGAATTAGTGAAATGCTCTCTGATGCTCGGCCGTGTCTTTCTACCAGCATGTGGGGTGAGTTTGCTGGCTGAGCAGAATTTACCGCGGTAAGCCGTCTTTTTCATAGAGCATTAGTACAGATTACAGACACTCGGCTGCCCATCTGAGTCACTCAATACCAAAAGTCCACATCTAGATAGCAAAGTAAACGTTCTCTCTCGTGGGAAGCTTACGGCAAATGATCCGTAACCCTCTAAAGAGTGTGTGAAACAACTACTAGTTAAGTAGACACCGTAAGCTGTGTAAAACTATCCGTTAAGGAAGGAAAGTGAAAGACGAGTGCTGCAAAGTGCAAACTGAGATCAACGTGCACTTTACAATGAAAACTTGAATGTGGTCTCCTTTCGCTCCCACGCTGAAACATCTCTCTCCAGGTTTGGAAACAGGGGCAGGAAGGAGTTGAGCAGAGAGAGGTAGACTGGTTATGTAACCTTGCTGCCCTCAGGATGAGTACAGACCCATACATTCACTCTGTGTCATGAACCCCACGAGGACAACAGTGAACCACACAAGCTGGAGGGGATGAAACCGCATAAACTACTGTAGTCTTTGCTTACAAAAACACTAGCGCATAGATAAGCACCAAAAGAGAAGAGCTGCATATGCATAAAACAGCTTGTGTAATTGGTTATATACAATACAAATTGATGGCTTTCAAATGTAAATGTACTCCAATGGTATGAAAGTACTGTATGTCGATAGGGCACTAAATGGTTCTTTTCTGTATGCATTCTATACACAGGGCTGAAGCCATGCAAGATGATGAAGCATGCCTATTTATTACTGAAGGGAGTGACTCAAAGTGACTTCAAAATCAGCAACTGCACATTATAGAACAGAAAGACAAAGCTGGGGAAGAGCAAGCAGCTAGCGCAGGAAAATTAGAATAAGCCTTTACATTCTTTACAGTCATTATTAGCACAATATAAATTGTGATAGGAAGTTTAGGACCTTTATTACCCTTAAGGTGTTTATTTTTTGATAATTACATACTGTGGTTAATCAGTTGCTTGGGACAATTATAGAGTAACCTCTGAAAAGGAAAAACCTGACATCATTTACTCACGCTTATACTTGTACTGTACTGATTTTTCCCCATAGAGCACAGAAGAAAAATGGTTTGGGGAGAATAGTCATTCTGTGATTACAGTAAATCTGTTTTCAAACTGTAAAAAATGTCATAAAATGGGATAATAAATTGTACTCATTTGTAATTGGTTTTTATCTAACATTTAAATTTCAATTATTGTAAAGATAACAGTTTTAAGAAATTAAAAAGTTTGTGTCTGAAAAAAAAAAAAAAAAAAAAGCTTAGTGGATAAAGCTGTCACATGACTGCAACAAAAAATGCTGTCTACAGTGTGTAAAAAAAGTCATATTGACCATTTGAATGATTCTTTTTTGCTAATATTTTAAGAAGCTGTAATCGTAATTGTGATTAAAAGCATTCAAAATAAAAGTTTTTATAGTTGTTGTAATATATATATATATATATGTGTGTGCTTTGTATATTTATTATGTATATATAAATAAACACACATGCATGTGTATAAATATATTTATTTATAATATAAATCAAAATAAATGTAAATATATATTTTTTACAATATATACTGTGTGTGTATTTATGTATACACAGTATGCACTTTATAAAAACTTTTACTTTTAAATAAATCGTTTGACAGCACTTTTTATTTAAACAGTAGCTTGCTTAAAAAATTCTCCTTTTGTGTTACACAGTGAATGATTAAATAATGAAAGAACGTTCATTTATTGGTGAACTGAAGTTATACCTTTTAAGTAAACACTGCAGCATAGCATACACTGTTGGTGAATATTCTTCTTTTAAAAGTGCGCCGCTATCTGTGTCAAAGTGAGATCTTACCTTAAAGGCATATTTCCGGCTAATGTGATCTTCAGGTCCCACGGGTGCGATAGTGTAGCTGGGCAGAGGAATGCTACCCAGCACCGACTCTTCACGACTGTCTGTGGGTTAAAAACAAGCCGAATGAGCAACCAGTCTGGTTTTGACTGTGTGTCTCTCTCTCTCTCTTCCTTTCTGGCATGCGAGACTTTCTGACCTGTATTTCTCACACCACTATGATAACATCATCACATTTCACACATTTAAGTTTAGCCTTGCTCTGCCTCCTTGTTTCGCCCTGTCTGTTTCTTTCAGTGGAACGCTGGTGACACCGGTGTGTGTGAGAGCGAGAGTGTGTGTTTATGTGTGGGTGTGTCTGAAACAGACATTGAGTGGTGGTGATAAGGGTGGCTGAATTTGGGAAGTAATGGGTTAAAAATACTTCTAGGTTGTTTGAAGGAGAGATTCCAAACTGAGGCAGGTCACTCTTTCATATGTGTGAGCAGAGAGCTGGGGTTCTGAAGCAGGGCTAGTGGGATAACTACCTGGCAAAAAGAAAAGCCAAATGATCTTCCTGCCATGACTTACCTACATTTTATGACGCGTTTAAATGCTCAAAATATGCATTTCTTCAGTTAAAAGTGCCTTTGATTGCCAAAAAAGCTGTGTTGCAAGGCTCTATGATGTTTAAGGAAACCCCCTTAATATTCAGATCTGTCATCAAACAAAACAGCTTCATAAACATTGAAGTTTGGGTCATTTTGGTCCTGTTAAATTGAATGGTTTGGTCTAGAAAAAGGCTTAAATTCTCAATTAGAATATTGGGTTACTGTTATAGTTAACACGTGTTACCTAAAATAAATAACACATGGGTGGAACTGAACCCAGTCTTTTGTGCTTTTTTCGTGCGATTACCCCACACAGAAATCAGTTCATAGTGCAAAAGGACAGTACTCAGCATAAATCAGTACACCCCTTCTTAAACTTATTATCTTATCTTTGAAAATGTAATGTTCAAGAGAGTCCGTCTGATCTATTACTGAAGAATCATATAAAAATTATTCAGGTAAATAAGATTTTAGTATCAGAGTGATTTCTGATCAAAATGTTAAGTGCACCCTCCTAATATTTTGTAGCGTTTGGTCCAATCGGGCACAAATTATTTGTTAGATTTAACAAGTGTTAACAAGCTTTGGTGCTGTTTTCATCAACCCAAGAGGTAACTCAAATTGCAAATGCAGTGTCTGTATAACCTTCCCCCTTGATGGAACTGATAAGGCAAAACAGGCCTTTCATTGCCATGACAACCCCCGTTTTATGGCTCGAAAGAATGTGAGCTCAACTTAACTAATCCTCTTTCTGCAAAGACAATGGACCTTTCCCAAAGTTAATTCACA
>JAUCMU010000036.1:1632061-1643918 GCA_032275025.1 Enteromius treurensis
GAAACTAAACTGAAACCAAAACAGGAAGACATGAAAACGAAACTAAGAACAGAACTAAAACAGACATAAATGTTACAGTATACTTAAAAAGTATTCTACTAGTTAAGTATACTTAAAACGTATTCTACCTAAAATTTATTTTACTTAAGTATACTTAAAAAGGATTGTACTACTTAAGTATACTTAAACCGTATTCTACTTAAAAAGTATTCTACTACTTAGGTATACTTAAAAAGTATTCTACTACTTAAGCATACTTAAAAAATATTCTACTACTTAAGTATACTTAAAACGTATTCTACTTTAAAAGTATTTTACTTAAGTATACTTAAAAAGAATTCTACTAGTTAAGTATACCTAAAACGTATTCTACTTTTTGGTAAGGATAGTCTAGTTTTTTTAGTTGTCTTAAAGTCGTCATGGAATGAAAATTCATCCTAGTCATTTTATAAATGCATATTATATATTGTACTAGTGTGAAGGACTCATCTATGTATGGTTCATATTTTACACATTTTGAGTTTGTAATGTTGAACTAAAATGTCTTAATTTTCAGTCAATTCAGAAAAAATGTATAACCTTATGTTGTCTTCCTAGAATACAAATGCAGTTTTACAAAACAATTGTACAATGTCAGAATGCTCTTCTTTAGTAATATGCAAAACAGAAAATAATTCTGATATGCCAGGTCAAGATGCATTACACTAGATTTGGTCAATGATGGGACTCAAAAGGAAAAAAAACAATAACTTCTGTAATGTTCATACATGTTTATACTGGATTTGTGATATATGGTTATGATGAAAACATCACTTAGATGACTGCAGTTCTTTTTCAAAAATGTCACAGAATTTGAAATACATGAGTGATGGCAGAAATGTTTATGACAACAAAGGTTATGTTGAACAATTCAAATGAAACACCATAACATGCATTTGAAATATCCTTCTTTAAAGACAAGAGGTCACCCTCTTCTTCATGCATGTTCACTTACATGGAAATCCCAGCTCAGGGCATTGAAGGGCTGACAGAGCTTTATTTAAATCAGTGAGTAAGAGTTAGAGTAATGAGCTACATTAAAAAGCCACAGAGGTTAAGCTGGCTATCCAGTGACTGGCACAATTCTCAATCACTACTGACCAGAGCTGAATATCGACAAACACCTAGAGTGTGGTAAAGTAAATACACAATACCTCATGATTCAATATGATGCATCATAATCGTAAAGAAACTGTAGCACTGTACGTCACGGATTCTCCTTAAAGCTCTGCACGTTACTCACAGTTGTGAGATTTGAATGTGTGGTCTGGTCAATGTTATCTGCTAAAGGGAAGTGTGTTATTAGTGACGTACACACAGCTTATCGGCAGCACACAGCCGTCTGCAGCACATACAGTCATCAAAGTCATGGGGACATCTTCCCTGATGTGTAAGGATTTGCCCTATAAATCTTACCACCATCCTCTTTCTCTGTGTGACAACACAGAAACCCAAGCTCACAGAGTTATGACCTTGTGTGTGACTATTCTGGTACACCGAACAAGTTCAGACCGGCAGGAGATTATTAAAGGAAAGCAGTATGCTTCAGTAATTCACAAAAATCCCAATTACAAAAACCAATACTAGAGTGGAAAAAAAGCATTTTTCTACTCAAAAGCTAACAGCTGCTGATACCTTGTGACAATTTCTCATGGATGGATGGACGGAGCTGTTCTAACCTATGCTTTATTGAATGTATCTTCGCTAATGCCATCTCAAGAGCATCTATGAACCAGATATTTTATTCCAGACCTCAGCAGACTCACAGAACTTACTATTAATACATCCAACCACAACATAGCCTGCAGGTCTTAACAACGCTATTCTAAAATCAGCATAGTTCGTCAGTGGTAGAAGACAAGAGATATTATTGGAAAGGAATATCAATACGGCTCAGATGCAATTAATGTATTGGTTCATGTATTACAGCAAATAACAGATACTGAATTTCAATGCAATATCAGTGAGTGTGTGTAACTGAGTCATAGTTTTTTACAATGGCCATGAAAATGGCCAATAAACCAGTCAATCATCTTCTTTCATTAAAGTTCTATTAACTTCCGTTCCCTCCTTTAACAAACACTCACTGAACTAGATAAATAAAAGAAGTGACATTTCAGTGTAATGGAGGGACCAGTCAAAACATCAAAGGTTCAATTTTAAGTTAAATATGGATGCACTAAATCAAAGTTTTCACAGAGCGGACAAATCTCATTTCATAGGCCATGGACTTCACTGAAAAGCTGAAATTGGGATAATGTCTCCCTTTGAAAGGTGTCTGTGGGGAATTTGTGATTTAAAATTTGTAAAGAAAATGGACATCTGATTCCTATTTGCTTCCAAAGCAAAACAGAGTAAACAGCATCATTTTATTGGAAGCAGGCTCGACAAAAAGGACTGGTTGATAGCCCAGGGCTAGCATAAGAGACAGTCTGGACAGTCGACAGAATTGGAGTAGATGTAAACAGATGAGAAAGAAATCAGATTATATTGAATTTGTGCATTAGGTCTTAAAGTGACAGCAGCCTAATATACAATACTTCTCTCTGTCATTTATATTAATCAAACAATAAAAGACAAAGGGAAAATAAATCACTGCTCTTGACTGAATCACTTCTGTAGTTATTGCATACGCATATTTAATTTACACAGCAAAGACTACCGAATTATTGAATTTCTGTACCTGGACGGCACTGTTACACCTACTCTACCTAAAACCGGTTGCATATTATTTATATCTTTATTTGGTTGTATTTATTAGTGATGTTGCTTAGAATTGGTTTATTTGTTCTTATATTATTATATTATTTCATTAACGTTATTAGGCTAGTAGGTTTTATTTTCTGTGGTATCAAGAATTGTGGTATCGAGAATTTTAAAACTTTACTGGTATCTAAAATTTGGGTGTCAAAAGCTTATTTTTAGAATACGATGTTAGATGGGTCAAAAGCAATAAAATAACTATTTGAACAATAAAAATGATTGATTGATTGATTGATTGTAGGGTCAATTGACATATTGCAGGACAAAAAAAAAAAAACATTTCAACCACTGACCAGAATAGAAAAATTCCCAGAATTGAGCCCTGGGAAGTGACTTTAATTTATGGGCATGATCTAGGCAAAGAAACTAAGTGGTGTTTTCAGAGCTTCAATTACATAAACACTGAAAGCCCTTTCATTTACCTTTTAATGGTTTCAAAGAGCTTTGTCTGCGGCGGAAACAGATTGAATTTAATTAAACAGCCTTGCACGATATAACAATTCATAACATCTCTTACAATTGCCATAAATGGACCTTGACAGAGGCCCTTAAACCGAGGCCCTGTCTTAATCAGAGTCTACAAATACATAACAATACAATGTAGACAAACCCGACTGGTCATTTTTAAGGAAAATTCATTAAAGCTGCAGTCTGTGATAGGCATGGGATGATAACCGGTTTCAAGGTTTACCGCGGTTTGAAAAAGTCACGGTTTCAGAACCGCAAACAAAAAAAATTATACCGTTTCTACGATATGTGCATTTTTTGTGTCGTTAAAGTGAAAGCGCAGGACCCCCTACTAGGTTGCGTGTGTGCGTACCTGCAGCGAAAGCGATGCAGCCTCTCCCCCACTGTGTGATTGTGCACGTGATCCGCAGTTAGTAAGACTCGTATGGCGGCAAATCTATCCCAATAATACGCTGATGCTGGTGCGCGCAGTAAATCATATACGCCAGAGGAAAACAGATCTACACGCGAAGAAACGGGAGCCGCGAGCTCATTTCAAAGCCGTGCGCTCGCGATATGTCATCTGCACGCAATTCAAGCTCTCTTCTCTCACCTGCTCGCGCAAACACTTTTATCTTGTCAGTCGTGGGGCGGGGCTTACTGCTTTAGTTGTAATCTCAAATGTCATTGGTTATTCCCCTTTTCCTGAGGTCAGTATTGGATGCCTGTTTGATTCATTCACTTGATTTGAGACATGGCATTGAACCATGTGTTAGTTATGGTTTCATTTACTTGTTTTATTAATTTATTTCTTATTGATTTTGTCTTTATTTAATGTAATTTAATGTATTGTTCAAAGTAGATCTTTTTCTGATACTTTATTGATAGACTTTTTAAAGACTCATAATTACACACACACACACACATATATATATATAGAGAGAGAGATATTTATAGATAGATATATGTATGTAGGCCTATGTATAAAGCTATAAGACAGTGAAGTTTTCAAAATGTTTTATCTTTAAGGTTCTAAATAGATACAACATAATATTTGAAGGTGTGTTAAGTCTGTATTCCAATAAAACACAGGTTTCACCATCATCTACCCGAACCAAATAGTCCGAATATTATAGGTGTACTGTAGAGATTTGGTTTGGAAACGAATTCTTGATATACTCGCTTATTATACTAATTTAGTCAATTTTTAACAAACAAAAACAAATTACAGAGTGCAGCTTTAATTGTCAAGTGACCCTGATTTTGACATTGCTACTAATAGAAAATATGGATACCGTAAACCTCTGAGACCACCAGCTGCTGCTGCTGCTTCTGATGCAAGTTTTTAAATCTAGTGTTTTGCTGCAGTGTTAATACTTTGGCCTGTTATCTGGATCAGTACAACAGTACTACTACCCATGAAGGCAGGATTTAACGATTCAGAAACAATGAAACAGCCTGGGCGCTATCAACGAGACTTCAAACAGAGATCATGATGAATAATTCAAAATGCAGAAAGAACAGACCCCATTTTAGGTTGGATATTCTTCCAGGAGTTTGGTTTTCATACAAAACCTCCCTGTACACGCACGGATAATACATCCCATGGCAATATTAACAAGCAGTATTTTTACGCTTTACACAACCCTGCTTTCTCAAAGCAAATGTGAACATAATCCAAAGAAACCCTGTAACTAAACATGACCGATTTCCACTGGAATCATGTGAGGTGTTACATCACTACAAACACCAAGAACCGGCAGACCTCATTCTGTCCTTATTAACGACTTCAATTAGTGTCTCAGATGGAAAAAAGGGCTTGAAGATGCGCCGTGATCAAGAGAGCCGGAGCATTAATGCTGCATATCCTTTGATCCCAAAACAAACGTCAGATAAGGCTGTTTGAGATTTGCAAACAGGACAACAAACTGAGTAAGATCTTTGGCCTCATATTGCTTGATGTTCTAGAAATTGTGTACAGATTAATTATAAATGATGAACTGCAAATGAGTCTAAATTCCTACAACTTTTGCACCTTTATTCGAATGTAGCTGTTAATAATATAATTTTTAAACTAAATATCGTTGTTTTTACAATCTCAAGATTTTAGAAGAACTGGTACCTTATAAGTAAGTTGATTCCAAAATAAAAAAGTAGCAATACTTAGAAGTGCTAAGTGACTAATGACCTTTTAACACCAAGAATGGCAACTATGAAGATAACTTTAGCGCTAACTATATTACACACTGCAAATATACTTGAAGTGCTGAAGGTCTTTAAAGTCTGATCATCGTAGCTGGTTGGGACTTGGTGTGAAGTTAATGGACATTACATTTGGTACCTGTCACCAGTGTTGGACAAGTAACTTCCAAAATGTAGTGCATTACATAGGCCTATTACTAGTTAGTTTAAAGTAATTAGTAATACATTACATTACTTTTATGTTACTTTTGCCTTATTTACATTGACCAAAATTTAAATATATAGCAAAAGAAAATATCTAGATATTAATCTTATTCTATGTTTAAATGGGCTAAATTACATTTATATACCAATATATTGTAACATGTCTGTCTAGTTTTAGTCTTGTTTATTATGTTATATTGTGCGTGCTACTGAAATCTACAGCATTTTTGTCATTTAAAGACATTGATTGTACACTCCCGCCTCTCCGAGTCAGCATTGCCAGTAACCTGCCACGTGCTGGATCTGTGGCACGGAGAGCCTGTCTGGACTCCAGTCCCTGTTTTCCGGCTAGGAGAGCCAGTCCCGGTCCCAGCCCCTGAGCTTGCGCTTTAAGAGCGCCCCCCTGAGTTTGCGTTTCAAGAGCGCCCTCCTGAGTTTGCGCCTCTAGAGCGCCTCCCTGTGGCTGCGCCTCCAGTGCGCCCTCCAGAGTCTGCTGCGCGTCCAGAGCACCCTCCAGAGCACCTTCCAGTGATTGCACATCCCGAGCGTCCTCCAGACTCTTCTCTCCCAGGCCACCAACACTACACCTGGCAGGCCAGAACCGTAATCCTCCCCAAGAAAATTTTGGGGGGGGTTCTAGAGCCAGGTTAGTGTGGAGGGTGGGTTTGGCAGAGAGAGTCACCACCACCGCCAGTCGCGCTGCCTGAGCGCCTCCTTGAGTTTGCACTTCAAGAGCGCCCCCCTGAGTTTGCGCCTCTAGAGCGCCTCCCTGTTGCTGCGCCTCCAGTGCGCCCTCCAGAGTCTGCTGCGCTTCCAGAGCACCCTCCAGAGCACCTTCCAGTGATTGCACTTCCCAAGCGTCCTCCAGATTCTTCTCTCTCAGGCCACCACTACCGCAGGCAACCCTGGACCCGCCATGGCCTCCCGAGGCCCCAGAGTGCCATGGCCGCCCGGTACTCCTGACCCGCCCTGAAGGCCTCAGTGACTCTGCACCTTTTTTGTGTTTTGTGGTGCAGTATGCGCCTTTCCGGGAGGGGGAGGTAGTGTAACATGTCTGTCTAGTTTTAGTCTTGTTTATTATGTTATATTGTGCGTGCTACTGAAATCTACAGCGTTTTTGTCATTAAAAGACATTGATTGTACACTCCCGTTCCTGAGTGTCTGTTCTCCGCACGGCTCAACGTTACATATATAGGTCTACATTGGACTATTTTTATTTTCTCTCTGGTGCTGGAAGGTATTGCAGTGTTGATAAATTATTAAAGGAAAAAAAAAGTAACATCATTTTCGAGTTAAAATATATTGTGTTAGCGTGCATTATTAAGATTGTAACAGGTAAATCATGATAAAAATGACTTTTGTATTGTGCAACTCCCAACACTGCCTGTCACATAGGGATTTGTTTGCAGTGATGTTACTCCGCAGGTGAATTCAAACTTGTTCAAAATGCTGTTTTGACAAGCTCTTATAATGAACGTAAGCACAGGCAGTTTGTTTTAAGTGAATACAATCAGGCAGAATTTTGAAACATGTCGACTTGAATTCTCATTAGATTTCTAAAAAGCTCTCTAAGTGTCTGCGCAATTAATTTGTATGCTGCTTTTTATTATTTTTAGATTTTTTTATATTATTCATACATTTATTGCATTTTCTTTACATGAATGATTGTACCATGCATATACATTTTCTCTTTTTTTAATTCTTAATGACTTTTTAGTTCTTGAATTTCTTTAACATTATTTCACATATTTTACTACTAAAACAACTTCTGAAATTTTGGAACAGTAAGAATGATTTTACAATATCATTTTTCAAATAGCATTGCATTCAACAATGAAATTCAGTTGTAACATCCAAACAAAACAAGACATCTATCAACATTCACTTCTCTCTTAATAACATTAATTGAACACTGTCCAATCCTGTTTGCCTCCCTAAAAAGTCACCGTAAACAGAATCCAGCAACTGGTTCACTTCACTCGCACACAGTACTAGATACGGCAAGAACACCAGAATGCAGCACACTACAGCTTTAAATGATAAACATGAGTGCCAAGCTGCACCTCAGCTTGTACCTGTCTATTTCGAAAATGTCCCTGTCCGTCTTCGGCCACGCAAACTTCTGTCTGACCAGCACCGTCTCATGACTAGAGTCCCCTTCACGACCAAAGCAGTTCCCCATTCCTGACCCCGTCTCTGTCCGCGCTATCTCCTGTCTCTGCCAGGACAGGACACGCGATCTGATGCTGCACTAAGATGCCAATGCTAATGTTTGCAGTGAGGGCACTAGGGGTTCAGGAAGCCAACGCCTCCTGTTTTCACAAAGCATGCCTTTAGCTATAGCCTCATCTGCCTCTCAATTTCTCCTTTGTCCCACCACCTCCGACTAGTGTTCTGTCCTGCAGAACCCACCGCACAGCCCACAGCCACTGATATCCATCACAAGCAGACATGACAGAGCACACTGTTCCGTATGAATGCATGCACGCTGTGAGACAAAGACAAACATCTAACAAGTGATAGACTCTGACCTTGAAAAAAATAATATTTTTTTGTCTGTCATGCACTAACAAAAAAGAGCCTTTTGAGGAGGTTTTCAATTCAGAAATTACCATCTGGAAGACAGAGATTCAGGTAAACGAGAGCAGCAGCCTGTGGTGCAGTTTGTGAGCCTGATAATAAAGAGAAGGTGACCCTCTAGATTGAGGTGGGGTGCCCTCTACCAGCATCACATATGGGAGAAGGTAAAAAAAAGAATCAGACCCTCTCTCTGTCGTTTTGTGGGTCATTTTAATTGACAGCTATGACAGCAGAAAATAAATTATAATGCAATCAGACAGTCTGGGGCAGTCAAGCACAAACAAGCTCATGATACTGTACATATTTAGCTCAGTAGATGTCTTTCTTTCAGTAGATTAGTATATATATATTTTTTTTTTGTGTGTGTGTGTGGTGTGGAAGTGGTGTCCAGTATCGTTATCTGCAGTCAAAAGTTTTTTTAATCTAATAAAGGTAACACTTAGGAACCAATTATTACTAGTACTGCATATTACTAGTATATTGGCTGTATATTAGTACTGACGAAGCACTTATTCTGCACAATCATATTCTACATCCCTCATCCTACCCAATGCCTAAACTTAACAACTACAATAACTAATATTAATAAGCAGCTTCGAGGCCATAGTTGATGGTTTATTTATAGCATGGATTTGCCTTTAAACTAATACCTACTTTTCAAATATGTAATAAATAATTAAGTTATACTCGGAAATAAATGCATGAACATTATCAAAATGTCATTAAGTACGTTTGAGGACTTTTTACTTTCTTCCACTGATGATGCCTGATGAATATATATATATATATTTTTTTTTTAATATGTACATCAGCTCTTACGAGGGTAACACGTATTGGCATGTATATTACTAGAATATTAGCCATTTATTAGTGCTGATTAAGTACATATCAATGCCTTATTCTACATCCCTAATCCTACCCAATGACGAAACTTAACAACTACCTTACTAACTATTAATAAGCAGCAAATTAAGAATTTATATTCATCATCATAAAGCCTATATTTTGTATATTTACCATAGAACATGTATTTACTGTATTCATCCTCAGTATTTCTGTCTGTATGGGAACTACAGTACAAGTTTTCACAGCCTCAGTGATCTAACGCAACAAAAGCTGAAAGACATAGCGGAAATAAACACAACAGAATTGTCTGAAATGTCTAATTGTCTTCCAAACCACTGAATAGGGTATGCTGAATAATCATTATCTCTCAATCTCCATCATTTCACTGCTCGCCGTCTCAAAATGCTCTTCTTTAAGGTCGCATAACTTGTCCCACAAGTTGTAAAAAACTCTAGGTACTGTACACACAGACTTAAACACAAATTCAGAATAACGCAAACCGAATGTAACTCTCACACTCCCTGTAGATGCTGTAGATGCAAGTCGGGTGTAACAGTAAAGACGGGATCTGAGAATCAAGATACAAAGGCAATGTGCTCAGTGGATTTCTCCCACTCTCACAGCCCGGAGGCACATTAATATGTAATAGCTCAGGAAAGCTCACTCATCTTTATCTTAAACAGATTCATTAATATCAACCGCACTGTGCTGCTTGGCTCACGCCCCCTTTAGGCCAGAGAAACATCCTTGTTTCATATCCTAAGGGTCTGGGCTGTGCATGATTAATCATTTAGTTGCTATGGAGCTTGAATTCAACCACAAACAGTTCAGAACAAAAATTAAATAAAGCATGTATTTGTGGTTAGCGTGTACTACACTCGTGGGATACTCTTATACGATCGTACAACTGAAACGGTCGGTAATATCCATAACATTAACATCATCAAGACCTGTTGAAATCCAAAAACATGACTCACTGGGAATACACAGTGTCAGATTCCCATACACACCCCCTGCTGACTGCCGGGGTAACTACAGTTCAACTGATATGTACTGTATTGCACACTTGGCTGGGCTTCACTGTGTTTATCAAAACACTACAACAAGTGCTTCCGTGAGAAGTTCGTAGCAATGAAGATTTTTCAAGAGCTTTGTTTGACCCAGCAGCAATTAGCTCCTTTAGGACATCTGCACTCCATTTCCCCAACCCTAAAATGAGCCGTGGTTGGTCATGAAATGTGTTAGCCTTGCTTCCTCGACTTCAAAGCTTATAGGAGCTTAGTCTGGCCAACGGGTTTAACCTGTGGGGGAGCTCGTTTCTCATTGGTTCCCACTTTTTTGGGAACGGAAATGCTCTAAAACGGCAGCTTTGCTCGTGAAATAAAATGTAGCGTCACAGGAAGTATGGGCCGGCCCAGGCTAGAAATGTGTAGGATTTGGACAAAACTGCAGTGACCTTATCTGTGGTTAATCGGTCCAAACTGAAAGTAGAAATGCTAGCTTTAATAAATTATTGCTTAATTGCATCTCACCCAACTGATATGAAAATGAGGACCAATCCTAATATTTTCTTGTTTGGAGAAAAGAAAACAGTGCAGATGATAATCATCTTGTTTTACAAAACATACTACCTGAAAAAAAAAACAGATCAGCGTAAACCAACACCAAGTTGAAAAAACAATTATTTTAATGCAAAGTACGCAGTTTCACTGCAAAGGCTCATGTAGTACCAAGAAGGCGTTTTCACTGAATACAATCCCATAATGCACTATATCAGGCAGGGAGAGAAAGTACAGTAATTTTTATAAGTTTAGGGTCAGTAATATCCCTTCACTTATTTATTTTAAAATAATAAATTGATCGATGTTAAAACTATACTTATCACAAGAAATACTTTGCAAAGAAAACTAAACAAATACTATCCAATCATGATTCTATTAAGTGTTAGAAGGTAAAATATTTCATGAATATATACATGCATGCATTTGTATTTATATACCCATCACAAGCAGAATAAAACGGTATACACACATTTATTATTATATAAACATGTGATTAATCATGATGAATCATTTGACTACTAATATCATATTGTAGCTAGACCTTTACACACATTGCTATTGACCCAAGGAAAGTTACGATGCTGGATTAATGGCAGCGATAACAAGACACAATGTACTTCATCAAGTGCTGCCAGCATTCTTCACAGCCCATCTCTCAGCCACACGCTCCCGCTATAAGCTAATTGTTATTACGTTGGATTCCTCCATCATATCCACCTCCAACAATCACTGTTCATCGTTCTTCAGCCTTCCCCAGAGAAGGGAATGGAAAAGGCCAGGACAACAATAATCGTGTTAAATCCATCAAACCTTAACTAAAGACAACATTCCCTCTCAAATATTACAGCTCACTTACAGGAACTTGTTAAAGTTAATTATTTACTTGATCCACAGGAGCAAAAGTTTATTTCCTCTTTATTGCACAGGGGTTTTGTTGTTGCATGATCAGGCCCCGCCTATTTCTGGATGCCCGAATGTCATTGGTGGCCTGCATAACTCATCATAGGTTTTGAAAATATGATCACAACGTCTCAACGATTCAACCACTGGAATGTTTGTTAGATTAATTTCCTGTGGAGGCCATGAGAGCTTAACACATGTATAAAAGGATGAAGAAATACTGCCACAACAGATTCAGTGAGGAAACACAGAGATTGCGGACCCTTCCTCCTCATTTAAGTCAGCAGTATGGCAACATTTCGTCTACCCGGTGG
>JAUCMU010000036.1:1643928-1660667 GCA_032275025.1 Enteromius treurensis
CTTTAAGAAGCTTTCCCAAGCGACTAGAGAGAGAGTGACGTTCGCGAACGAACCGATTCTTTTGAACGGCTCATAAAAACATCTAAATGCTGTCTATGAGAAGTTTTCCCAGTTCTTTCAGAGATACTGGAGGAGAAAACTGGCTTTCCAGTCTTCTCTATAAAACTGAACGCAGTGCTTTGATAATATTCAAGTCAGGTACTGGTCAGGGCAGATGATAAAGTTCATCTTGGTGCTACAACTGTGCAGGTTTTATGATCATGACACCGTATTTTTCAATTGCAGCTCCTTCAAGGATTCTGGCTTTGTGAAGTTCTCAGTTGTCGTTGGGGTCTTTAAGGTGAATACTGAGCTTTTGGGTGTTGTTCGTACAGAATCCTTAGTTCTCAATGGTCCCTATCATTGATTTTCAGGTTTATCCACTATTCTGCTTTGGCCATGCTTTATGCGAGCAGTCATAATCATCAAAAGCATTGTTCTTAAAACATGAAACCATTAAGCAAATTACAGAAGCTCCTGCTAAACAGGTTCCTATGATTAGAATTTCTGGAAGTCTGAGAAGTCACCCATTTCACTTATAGCACATATACTGAAAAACAACCTAGACAATATAGATAACCCCGTAACTCTTAGTTTCATTTATCTGTTTGTTCCCTTATCACACTTTACAGATTCAGTCAGGTGCTACAGTACAGTAGGAAGTCACTATTGCATCCTGTTTGTCTCTATTCAAACAAGCTCCACCCATGCAAGATCCTCAAACAGACATGCGAACAGCATGTGATGCATTTGAGACTTTTCAGCAAATACATAGTCATGCAGGTGTTATCTGAGTGTCTTCTGCTCTCTTTCACACTCAAGACCACAGCTCTGACTGCATGTACAGTATACGATCAGCATATGTGCAGTGTGTCTAATGCCACCTTCGTCCCTAAATCAGCACTTCACGAGTTAAAAATCTAGACAGCCTGACAGTGACTCCAACTCCATTTATTCAGAGATTTCTGGATATGAGAAATCCCTAGGAGAGACTGACACTCAAACATGGAGCACTACAAGCCAGATATGAGACTAAACACTAACATCGCACAGATCCGACTACGAGACGATATCAACATAAGCATCTTGGAGAAGATCAGCGAGGCTTTAATTTTAGGGGATTTTTCCGAGATGCACTTGTTTTAAAAACAAGCAGCTCTCCATAATTATAGCAGAAATACTAAAGATAGACTGCAGACAAAATGATGTCATTTCAATAGGAATCCACGCTAGCATGACAGATTTTGCATCAGATTCGGTTGGTTCTCAGAGTGGCTGTGAGTTTCTCTAAAGCGACTGGACCTTATAAGAACCACTGATCCACAGCAAATCTATTCATCTGCAGCAAACAAACACCTGCAAAGGAAGACTTTTAGACTTGCAAAATTGTGTAACTTGCATATTCATAATGCATAACTATTTTTAGTCATGCAGCCCACAGCAAGGAACGAGTATTTCAAACTTACTGGTGTGCATAAAGCATGCTCTAAAAGCATCCAGCATTTTGGGGAATGATGGCAGGCTACAGTACGTGACACATCAACTGTAAATTAAAAAGGGGTGTGCACACCCGTTCTGCAGACTTTGTACTGCAATGCCAGTATTTAAAGACAATAACTGTGCATGCATTGTAGATAACCTTTGATACTCCTCGTGCATAATTCTCAGTGTTCATTTGTTTGTTGATCAGTAGCAAGACCACTGGCACAGCCATATTAAGCCCGCTTATGACCTGTAATTCACCTGACGCACTAGAGGACCGCGGCGAGCTGTAATTACTATAAACACATCCACTTACTCAATAAAGAAACTCGCTCCTTCTTTCGTAAACCCTTCCTCCCAACCTGCGGGTAGATCTAGGAGGCAATAAAAAAACAGCACGTTTGCGAAACTTTTAGCATCCAATTATTCTTTATGCGTTAATGCTTAAATACAGAAGTGGGAATTAAAGCCTAAATGCACTTACCGGATCGGATCATGTGTCCAGAATTGACAGGTTCACCAGTGCAGGGATGGAGCCAAGAAGTGCTTCTCGTCTCATCGCTGGCAGGAAAACAAACCACCTGTTAGCGATGCATTTGGCTGGGAAACACTCGAACGCTATGAGAAAGAAATTCTTTCTAATGCAATAGTAAACATATATCCTCACTCTGTGAAAAAGACCCTGCCGTCCCCGCACACCCCATAAGAGTAGTTCTCAGGTAAGGTGTCCCGCCGGAGCGGCGCCGCCATTATTCCCGTGTAAAGTCCTGTCTACCTCATATTCCCTCCTCGCTGTCCTCCCTTCTCAGCGATCAGCGCTCGGGCAAAAGGCGATTAAAGGGGAGGGCTAACTTTGCACTTGGCTTGCAGGGAGTAAGGTTGGCCGACAAAAAAAATTAATTCCTTACAATACAGACTATCGTGCTGCAATGTAGGGAAAATCATTTCTCTCGCTCTTGAGACATCATAATAATGTTTTTTTGTTTTTTTTGTCAAAACCGATTTAGTCCATTTTGTCTGGATGTATATATATATATGGTAGTGCATGGTGTTCCAATAAATTCAATGTTCTCTATTAATATTTTTCAATGCACTGATTATTTTTTTGATTGTCTGTTATTTGTGTGGTTCTTGCAGAATAGCCCGCGGGTTGCCAGGTCCTTGTACTATAAACCTATACAGTTCCGCTTCTTTTTCATAGATTTACACAAATTTAGGTTTGTTAAAGGTTCTGCAAGTTTTGTGGCATTAAAAAAAAAATTATTCGGTAAGACACTAAAAGGAGAGTGCCTTTGGGCTATTAAAATGACAATAATACCGATTATCCCCCTCGCAATGAATGCAGGTTTTTTTATGGCTATTCATTATTTGTGATGCATTTATTTATTTATATTTAGTCTCATTTCTGTAGACTTAAAACTTCAGCTGTCAATTTCCGTAGTGTTTCCATAGAAAATACCCAGATTGCCTTACATTGTTTTACTGAAGTTTCAGTTAAGTTAAGTTATTTCTGGGTTAGCAGGTTGTTTCAGTCGCATTAAACATATATGTTAACCAGTTAATTTAAATTTTACCACACAAAAACATACACATATATAAAAGGGCTTTAAATTATTGATATTTCTTTACTCATGTATTCATTGTTATTTAGATAAAAGACAGTTGTGTGTGTCCTAAAATAGTTTAGTAAAAACAAATAAAAATTATTTGGTAACAAATTGTAGTTTAAGAATTTTGAGGGGGAAAAAAAAATTGTCAGTGTGATATATCCACCATATACTAATATGGACTCTCTGTAGTTCAATTAAAATACACAATGATCATTTTATCAAACTGATCGCGGCACCACTGCTCCTTCAGACATTTTCTTGTTGATCTTCACAGCAGACAATGATTATTTGCCAGCGGTATTAAAGAAATACAAGCAAGATTATAAATTAGGGTTGCCAGTACATAAACTATTCACTCTATATTCTAATTTGGTCGTATTGTGACACCTAGAGGCCTATCCGTATGGAGTTAAAAAAGTTATTTACTGATGCCATTTCTGTTTACTGAGAGTATCGTTCCCTGTTGATGAGGGAAATAAAATATCTAAAGATAAGGAGCTGAGTCTGGGTCTGCGAGCAGAGGACCAAGCTCTTTTAAGGGGGTCTCATAATTATTTTCCTTGGAAATCAGATCCAAATACCTCCAGGATCAGTCAGTTAACTTCACTTAAAATTTACAAAGTGACATGACAGTCGGGGTAAGTTTACAGCAATAACCCCAAACATTTGCACACATCTCAATCTGTTAAGTGAAAATTGCCCGATAGCTAAGGGAAGTGGCCATCACTCCGCTCCTAAAATTGCCAGTTGCCAGTCAGTGTGGTCCCAGAAGTTCCTGTGAAAGCTGTTCCTGATTTGATTCAAATAGTTTAATAAATTAATTATTTTGCAAATCAATTAATTAATAGTTAATAAAATGGAAAAAATTCATTAATAAATTTTGCAATTAATCTAAATTAATATGCAATAATTATATGTGTTAAGGTGTATAAAGGTGTACAAATAAAATGTTAAGTTTACTTTCCCATATTTAGATTTTAATATGATCTGAGGCATCGTAAGAACAGAATGTACAGCCTATAACTAGGCCTCCCATTTCACTTCAAGCTTCTTCAACTTAAATATATTTCATTTAGAATTGATCATTTCTTACCTCAAACACCTCAGTTCTTGTAAACTCTCTCAGTACTCATACTAACATACTCAGCTTTCTCCACTTGTACTCTTTTTCAAAGCTAAAACCTTTTTTATTTCACTACTGTATGTGGCTAGGAAGGCTATATTCAAATAATCATGCTTGATTTACATGTATTTGCCCATTTATATCGTTTTAGTGTGGTTGTATATTGTACCTTTTTATAAAATATTATACATGTATATATATGTGTGTGTGTGTGTGTGTGTGTGTGTGTGTGTGTGTGTGTGACGCATTACAGCCTGGAAACGGAATCTTTACTGGATATAACGAAGATGGATACAAAACATGCTCAATTGTGCCCCCTTGTGATGGTTGTCATGCAGAACATACAGCTCTGTGTGAAGAAAAATCTGGGCCAGTGTTTGATTTTAAAGGTGTGCTTCATTTTGTGCCACACGAGTTCATGTAACGTCATGTGTGAAAGTACAGAGAGCTGCTGTTCCAAACATTGGCATAATCTCAAGATAAATATTCGGGCTACACTATCATCCTCCAGTATAAGTATAGCTTTTAGCAGTCTGGTTTGGTTTTGATTGCATTAAACAAAACCTTTTCTGGGACACTTAAAATGTATCTCAGGAGCATTCATGTCACTTGTAGATGTTACTACTCTTTGAGTAGAGTTAACCTGTGGCCAATTTAATTAAATGGGAATGATCTGGAAAAGCATACACCTCTCAATAAAAGGTCAGCTGGAATTGAAAATCGGAGCAAAAACCAAGCTCTGATGTCGAAAGAACTGCCTGTGGAGTTTAGAAACATGATTGTGTCAAGCCACACATCTGGGGAAGATTTCAGAGAAAAATGAAGGTTCACAGAAATATCCAGCTTCAGTTATCCATAATGGAGCATGCTCGAAACACCTAGGACTCTTCCTAGAGCTGTGCTCCTGGCCAAACTGAGCAACTGAGGAAAAAGGCCTTGTGTTTTTTGCAACAAAACCACTTGGATTTTGCAACAAAGCAACTAAAGGACTCTCAGATTGTCGTTTGAACATCAGTTCATGTTTGAGTGAAACTATGCACCGTTCATCACCTGCACAGGATCTTCCCACAAGTAAAGTGTGATGGTAGCAGCCTCATGCAGTGGGGCTGTTTTTCTGTGTTAGGGACCGAGGGACTCGTCAAGAGTAGAAAGAGAAGCTCATCGCACCAGAATATAGAGACACGTTTCATGAAAACCCAGAGCATCCAGAAGCTCAGACTGGGCAGAAGATTCACCTTCCAAGAGGATACAGCAAGAGTGGCTTATGGACAACTCTGTGAATGTCAATGAGCGGCTTGAACTCATCAAATAGTTTTAGAAAAACCTGAAAAGTCCGTCAGCCCCCATCCAACCTGACAGAGCTTGAGAGGTGAGGAGAAGAATGGCAGATAATAACTGCCAAATGTACATGTGCAAAGCTTGTTGCATCATTTCCCAAAGGACTTGATGCTGTAAAGGTGATTCAACTAAGTACCGAGTTTACAAAATGACACTGTGAAGCTGCTGCATCTAATTTGAATATTCAAATAGACAGCATCACTATTTGTAATTATTCAGATTTTTAACCACTGACTGCACACATTATAGACATTCATAACTATTTAAAAATCACCAATCCAGCACAAATTTCTCCCTGTAACATTAAGAGATGTGTCTGACTACCTGTGCTTTTGTGAGTGTGTGTGTGTGCGTGTGTGTCTCGCACACTGGCTGCTGACTGCTCTATTGCATCAGGCAGTCAGTGCTTTGTAATTGTGACTCCAGAGATCCCCCTTCTCAAGCTTTGGACTCTCCAGGATGAGTAATAGAGGCTGGGGCCATGCTGGCTGCCCTCCCACAACACACCAGCCCCTGCTGCAATCATATGCAATCCTCTCATTGCCAAATAGTGCTTTGCTTGGTTGCCTAGAGACCAAGGTCACCTGGGTGAAGGCACCTTAGGAAAGGAAGACACCATAGCAGCACCACATGCATCCAGCTACCAATACTTCCTCAAACCACTCTCAGACGTGTTGCTTTCAAACCAGCACTGTCTCAACAAGCAAAGAGCAAAGTACAACCAGTCAGCTATTGATGATATAGTGTTAAACACTTTCATAATAGCATGAGTCCACATTTATGTTATCAATAAAAGTCTGAAATGCCATCTGATTATCTCAAGGACACCGTATCATTACATTAGACCCACAGACTGTTGTCACAGCATGCAAGATTGCGTAAACGATTGCTTGTCTTTGCACCATTCAAGCTTGTGTTGCAGCTGATGTGTCGAGGGGAGATGCTAATTGATTTCTCCTCAAGGGAAAGGGTTTCATCACGCTTTGTTTTTAACCCTCTCTTACAGGGGCTGCACATGACGGTCTCACGGGAGCACCTCTACTGTCAGAGTCTGAAACACAACCAACTAGTAAGCTGAATTAAAACAAAGAGCCAGGACACAGTGTGCAAGGAAACAAATGTACATTCAACACACACAGGATATGATAATAGAACATTTGAAGTGTATGAAATAGAAAAAGAAAAAAAAAAGTTGCAACTACTTGCTGTCGTTTCATTTATTCTCAAGTACAAACCACAATGACCAGTGAAGTAAAATGTACCAAACATATTATAACAGCATCTGTTTTTGTAATTGTCAACATATTCACTACTGTAAAAAAGTTTGGGGTCTGTAAGTTGTTTTTTTTTAATGTTTTGTAGGCT
Organism: Enteromius treurensis; assembly: GCA_032275025.1. Taxonomy (NCBI): domain Eukaryota; kingdom Metazoa; phylum Chordata; class Actinopteri; order Cypriniformes; family Cyprinidae; genus Enteromius; species Enteromius treurensis. Next base: position 1,650,886 of record JAUCMU010000036.1, read on the forward strand.
CACTGAGGATGCATTTATTTGGTCTAAATTCAGTTTAACAGTAATATTGTGAAATATTAAATGCTCAAGAAACATTTCTTAATTTTATCATAGTTGAAAATTGTGTCCTTGTTAAAGAAAAGTATTAAAAGCATCACAGTATGAACAATCTTACTGACAGCAAACTGTTTAACAGTAGAGTATTTGAACAAATATATATACCTATATATATATATCTATATATAGAAAAATGTAAACATTGAGGTGCATTGTAACTTGGTCTTGTTACATTTTTTTTTGCGTTTTCGTCAACATAATGAATAATACAAAAGCAGCCTATTTTCATACAATTTAAAGCCATTGCAATAAACAAAGTATAATATACCCCCAAAAATAAAAATGGTCATCTTTTAATCTTTTTTTTCCTAAACCTGTGTGACTTTCTTTTGTAAAATACAAGAGGGCAAGTTTTAAATTACAGTCACAGAACTATGTCTTGTTTTGAAGACTTACTGAACTTTTAAAAACTATTTTTATCTAACTATTATGTCCATACATTGAAAGTCAGTATAGGTTCAAAACAACACTGACCCTCTGACTTTCATTGTATGTGCATTGCCATTTTTTTCATTAAGTCTTCTTTAGTGATTCACATGAGGAAACAATAAAGTTTTGGAACTGGCAATGGCATAAGGGGAAATGTTGGCAGAATATACATTTCTTAGGTGAACTATAACTTTAAATTAGAACTCCAACATATCAACAATAAATGTGTGTGATCAGTCACACTGTAAAGTCTGTAAGGCATAGTAGCAAAAAAAATGTAAATCAGTAGCAAACGCAGTGCTAACATTCTGTAGCAGTCAATGAGTGTTAAATGTCAAATTAAGTCAATATAACAGTTTAGAGGCTGGTCTGGGAACTTTAAGATCATTAATTACAATCAGAAACCATTTTTTGCAGATCTAGGGCTGGTTACTTCTGTACTCTGTCCTTATAGGCCCACAGCTTTTCCCTGTGTGACAAACTAAAACAGTAGCCAATGGCCTTCTCAGTTTCATTGACTCTCTTTCGGAAACGGTCTCTGTCCCGCGCAAACTCCTCCCACGGTCCCTTACGAGATGCTTGAAAAGCAAAGGACCAAGCTTGCATCTTGTGGACTTGTACGATAGGAGAAAATTTCACCTGGAAAACATTAGCAACATGCTGTTAGCAAGCAATGACTGACAGTCAACATAATATAGATCAGATTTGCTAAGTTTTGGCTCAATTTTGCAGGGAAAATGGTCAACACTGTCAATGGTGGTGTAATGCATGAAGCACAGCTCCCACAAAAATCACTTTCAAACCAAGGTTGGCAAGTTTGAGTGAGCAACCTGTTGTGAAATCTGTGAGGAGAGCTTGAAGTTCACAATTGCGAAAATTAGCTAAACAACACTGACCACATCTTAAAGAGATAGTTCATGCCTTACTTAAGCTCATCCCATTCCAAACCTCTAGTTTCGTCCTTATATTTAACATCAAAGAGCTTATTTTGAAGAATGCGAGTAATCAAACTGTTGATGCCTGGACCATCAATTGTTTGGTTCTTCAACATTTCTTTCTTTTGTTCAACATGAGGGTAATTAAATGATGCCAAAATGTTCACTAATCCTCTGAGACTTCATAATTCCTTGATAATTACCTTCTTAAAATTGGGACGTTTCCTTTTATCGCCTTGAAGAGCAGTCAAACCAACATGTCTTCTCCATGGCACCACTGATAATGTCTCAACTGGTAATTTGCTGCAGCAATGGCGAGCAACTCTACTTGACGGTAACGACGGCTTTGAGCGTCTTGAGGATTTTAAGAGTCTATCTGTTTTGTTTTGTGTGTTACCACTGGGCGAATCATGTTTTGAAGGTACTGATGTAGCTGGTGAGCTTTGAAGAGGGGCTCGGAAATTCAGTGGGTGATATGGGTCATCATTCTGAGAGAGAGATCTCCATAACGCCTCTTCTTCTTCATCTTCAGAACCTGGTTTGGAGGAATCGGAGCCTGTAGATGCAGTGGATCGTGATACAGTGGGACTTTCAGCCTTCAAAACCACCTGCGCTTTGCTTTTTTCTGGAACAGCACTGGACAAACATGCCTTGAAGTGTAGAGGATGATATGGATCCGTCGAGCTGGTCAGAAGATCCCAGAGTTTGTCATTCTCCTCTCGTTCTCCTTCAAAACAAGAGCTGTCTGTGCTTCCCCAGCTGAACTCGCTGTCTGAGAACTGACCGACTGACTGGACTTGACATGGAGCTTGAACATCCTCAGTCGATGAACTACATGAATCAGGATCACCGACAGGCTTCGGATGCTTTACAAACTGCTTTGCAGAAAACCCAGACACGTGTGCAGTAAACGTGCAGCTGTTCTCTCGGCATTTCCTCTCTGATCCTCCTAATATGGTCCAGTCGTATCCATGTTTCCACATGGAGTGATCTCCAATATAGAGATCTTCTGTGTCGTTGAGACACTCTGTTGCATGGGACACAAGGTCGTCCACCAAGGAGCAACAGAGTTCATCGCTGACCAGACTGGACAGGACAGCTCTGGAATGGGAGGTCACGTCGAATGGGTCCCTGCCGAATTTCGAAAGCGGATTGGAACCCCCGACCACGATGTTTTTGTTGTTTTCAAACAAGGACGAGAGCAGGAAACTGTCAGAAGGGTCTCCTGACCCACTTGTCATGTGCTGAATGTGTTGCCCTGTCTCGTCTGTAATTCTCAAGTGGACTTCAAATCTGAACATCTGGAAAACTGGGGACCAAATAAAAAGTTACTAAAATGACCTTAAGCGGGCCTTTCTTACAATTAATTAATTCATAGAAATGTATATAAGGATGGATAGATGCACAAATGCATGGATAAATAGATTGATGAATGATGAAAAAAACACACACAAAAAAAACCAAGAATAATAAAATATTATAATACTGATAGAAAAATACAATCTATATTATCCATAATATTTAATGGAACGTTTTCGTCCTTTCTCACTGTAAAATAAGTAAATAATAATAGTAATAATAACAACAACATAATAATAATACAAAGTAGCATAAGTATCATTTCATATACACTTCTGTTCAAAAATTTAGGGTCAGTAAGATATTTAATGGTTTTTAAAGATGATTCTTCTGCTCATCAAGGCTGCATTTATTCGATTAAAAAAAAAAACTGTAATATTGTGAAATATTATTACAATTTAAAATAACTGTTTTCTGTATGAATATATTTTAAAATGTAATTTATTCCTGTGATACAAGCATCATTAATCCAGTCTTCAGTGTCACATGATCCTTTCAGAAATCATTCTAATATGCTGATTTTTTACTAGAATTGTCAATGTTGGAAACAGTTGTGCAGGCAAATGTATTTTCTGGAACCTGTGATATTTTTTTCTTTTTCTTCTCAGGATTCTTTGATGAAACACAAGTTAAAAACAACATAATTTTTTACCAAATATAAAACATTTCTAAAATGTAAATCTATGCTGTGACTTTTTTGATCATTTAATAGATCATTGGTTAATAAAAGTATTCATTTCTTTCAAAGAAGAAAGAATAAAAATTTACTTATCTCAAACTTGTGAACAGTAAACTACTGTGACTAGTTTTGAACATTATTATCTATTTTAAATAAATGCTTCTTTTTAATATTTTAATGATCAAAGAATCCTAAAAAAAAAAGGATCATGAAAGGATCATGTGACACTGAATACTGGAGTAATGATGCTTTATATCACAGGAATAAATTACATTTTAAAATATATTCACACAGAAAATAGTTATTTTAAACTGAACAAATATTTCACAATATTACAGTTTTTTCTGGATTTTTAATCTAATAAATGCAGCCTTGACGAGCAGAAGAAACATCTTTAAAAACCATTTAATATCTTACTGACCCCAAACTTCTGTACAGTAGTGTATATAAAAGATTAGCCAGGTAAAATGAAATAAATAAACATTATAATAAATATTCATAATTATATTATAATAAATAAAAAACTTAAGTGTAGATGTGGTTTGACACTTGAGCAGATTTTTTTTTTTTAGCAGAGTTCATTTAGAGCATCCCTGAGTTATTCGGTTTAAAATTCTGTTTCCTATTAACTTAATGTTGTTTTCTTTCAACTTATGTCACTCTCCTCTAAAGAAAACACGTTTCGTTTCGTTATGCATAAATATGCAAATCAAGAGTACAAATGCAAATAAATTGAGCAATTACGTATTTTTAGTTTTCAGTTTTAACCTATAAAAATAATTTCTCCGTACAGTGATCTACATCACAAGGTTAGATGTGTGATGTACTGTAAACAATATCATGTAAAATCAGCAATGGCTACGGATAGCAAAATATTTCAATGCAAACATATGAATGAGTAGAACCAGAATTACCCGAAATCAATGTGCAGCAGATGACCTGGACCAGCAGGCGCAGGTGCTCCCACACCACCGTCAGGATCTGTTTAGTCCAGGGCAGAAGCATCATGCCGCTGTCCCCGAACCGCCGCAGCGCGGTCCGCTCCGACGCGCTCCTCTCCATCCTCAAAAAATACCCTGTCACGTATTCTGATATTCGTCCCTCGGTTTGTTTTCTCTGTCGTAATTTATCGGCTGATTTTTGAAGTTTGCTAACCACATCTTCGCAGATACGTGAGGGTTAACTCCGAGCGAAAGCTGCTGAGGTCCTCATGATCACCAAGTCCCGTTTACAGCACCTCTGACTGAACGTGCGACTGCGACAAACGACTACAACTTATGAAAGCACTCCACTATAAACAAACATCTCCAGCCCTGCAACCGTGCGACCTTTGATTTGATCGCTTGTGTGTCACTCACACTAGCACCGCCCTCTTTCACAAAAAACACGCCCTTATGATGGCGTCGTCCGGTGACGCAGGGTTTGTTGTCCCATGTGAGATAGCATGAAGCAACAGGTGTACATATTGCTACTATTACATCACGCAGTTACAGTAAGCTTTGTGCAAATATATTTTTGACCCATTGCTATTCATTTATTCTCCCCTATTATTTTAAAGTAACGACAGTGTAGGAAACATTTGCTCTCGCTACGTCCGGACTGGATCAAAGTCCCTTTAAGGCATTTTGAACTGTGCATTAAACATGACACAAGATTATTATTTAATATATAATTATTTATATTATAATTATTGCTGAGGCAAATTTCAAGCCTTGTTACTCTGCTTTTTGACTCATGCTATTTTGAACATGGCTCTACTAAAAAAAAACACCAGAAAATTACAATAATTAGATTAAATATTTATTTAGTCTGCAACAGACTTATCAGCAAGTAACCGGCCTCAAGAAGATAAAAACTGCTGCCCAGATTACAAATATGCCTAATTTAATATATTCAGCATAAAATGTTACATTTAAACTTGCGTTAGTATTTTCATGCATTTCCTGTGCTACAAATATTTGTGACTGTCTGTAGCCTATAAATTTGACAATTAGTTTACAAGTTGCAAGTCAAATACATGGAGTAAGCCTCAAATACCTAAATGCATTTGGCAATGTATTATTTTAATGGAAGCAGTTAAATTCTTTTTGCATTGTTTTATGTCCCCTTAAATACAAAATGAACATCTACAGCAGCCCTGTGTGATTGTCAGGAAGCAAAATCTAGTGTCAACTCATGCATACCTCATCCGTAAGCTCTCACCCCGGTGACAAAGCAAATGTGTGCTCTGGCCCAGCTGCTTCTCTCAAGATGCTTTCTCACAGCGACAGCCGGTTTAATGAGGTGGTACAGAAACACTGGCAGGTCTGAGGTCAGCCCTTTCAGACCGTTAGTATTTTACTGCCAATAACAAAGCGCACCTGGGCCACACCACAAGAGTCCCTAAGTTTCACACCAACACCTCAGCAGAAATCATTAGTATGCGAGGGTCAAAGCTTTGAAGGTGTAGTTTGCCACAGCATGAAAAGTTCATCAACATTTACTTGCCCTCATATAATTTTAGAGTCTCATTTGGAACACACAAAATATATTTTGAAGAATGTTGGGAGCTAATTTGATTCGGATACCATTTACTTATAAGTCATATAGATTTGGAACAACACAAGCAATTCAACATTATTTGCTTTTGAACACATCCCTTTAAGATTGTTCTTGCATATCTCCTAAGGCAACTTTAGCCACAAATCACCAGTGTTATTGTTATCTAAAACTATTACAATTATTTTGACATTGCATTGAAATTAAGATGAGAAAAAAAAAAAGAAAAATAGAAATATTTCGGCAACTAAAAATAAATTTAATCTGAAGTACATTAATTACTAAAACTGAAAAGAAAAAAAAAATACATTTTCTAAACTATTTCAAAATACTAATAATTACTATAATAGTATATAGATAATGAAAACCACTAAAATACCACTAGAAATCACAGGGCATGAAATTAACTTGTCTTCAATTATAACAATAATATTAAACCTAATTATAATATTATTATAATAATAACATAACTCAACATATAACAAATGCTTCTGGTTTTAACCAAATATGAAAAGAAAATACAAGTGGAAAAAACTATTCAAGGTTACATAAAACCTTTTTTTATGAAAACAAAAAAAAAACGCACAATAGATGCAAATTATAATATTCAACTCTTTGTGTGTTTCTTGCCTGCCCCCTATTGGTTCAAGTAAATTGTTTATACATTAAAGCAGCCTCAAAACAAATAAATTCTACTGAGAGGTGTTCAAAAACATTTAATTTTCTTTAAGAGAGAGACAGAATTACAGCAAACATTGATTCGGTCAGGTTAAGATAACCAATAAATAACTGGCCATGTTAATATTCATTCATAATGTATCTTAAACAGTCATAAAACAGCGAATTAGATCACTATTTGCAATGTGAGTGCTGACAATCTTATACATCTTTTTAAAAATGCCTCCTGGTAAACTCATAGAAAACGATTCAACTGAGCTCTAGCAGTAGCTTTTAGCCACAGGTGCTGTTCCCTTTTTAAAGAGGGGTCTTTATACAAATTCATTGAAGGGTTTAAAAAAAAAAAAACCTGGACCAACTCTGATCACACTACATTATCTTACAAAACAGGGTATTTCCTTTTTTGAACCAAGAGCGGATATGAAAGGAGAGCGTCTGAAGGCACCCTGTTATTGTTCCCTAAAGGGACATGGTCGAAGAGTTTGTTCAGGTCATTTGGCACATTATCAAAAGCACAGTGAACTCTGCTGTGCTTGTTTTGATAGCTGAAAACCATACAGACTTTTAATGTTTCTTATTTGCATATATTGCATGTAGAAAAGGAAAGTGTACAAATGTGCGGTTTTAAAAATACAAGTGTCAATCTCTCTCTCTATATATATATATCTCTCTCTTATATAAACTCTTTTTTAAGTAAGCTGTTTGGTCCTTTTAAGTTCCAAGTGTAAAGAACACTAATGTTGAATTCATCAAGTTAGGTGGATTGATTCTTTCAAAAAAAAGACTCAACCTTGATTAGTGTCATAGAAAGAGAGAGAGAGAGAAAGAGGGATGCTGGGGGAATGTGGAGTGGTCCTGTAAGGGCACTTGATGCAGTCACGTCACCTTTTCGTGGAAGGCTGTTGGGGAGCAATCGTTGGATCTAAAAGTAGGGCACCGTCGTGAGCTTGTACCACTTGACAGTCTCTCTGCTCAGGTCAAAGTCTTTAAGGCTGAGGGTGATGCCACCCAAATAGCAGTTCTCTCGCAGAGACTCTGCACTGAGCACGCTCAGTTGAAGTTCCCTTTGTTTCAGGGTTTCCTTACTGTAGCCGCTGTACACCAGCTACGAACAAACAGAGAAGGAAGTTGTTTGTTAGCTTTAGCTTTTAATAAAGCATGCGTGGTTAAATATGTAGGTTTTAGTTACCATTTCGTTAAAAGTCGGGTTCCTAGTTTTCCTGGCGATCTTCGTTTTGCGTTTGGAGGTTTTGTGGGGGTCTGGGAGAAGGTATGTTTTCACATAAGGGTTTGGGTCCGCACCGTCATTTGATATCTGTGATTGGGAGAAAAATAAATGGATGTGAATTTGGAATGAACGGGAACTGGAATCAGTCTGAGGACGGGTGCCTTTGATATTTCTTACCAGGTCTTTAATGTGCATGACCATGATGAAGAGCGTGCTGTTTCGGTACGACACCGACAGCTTCACCTCACCCTCCACGCGGCCGGTGGTGGGACTCACCGGAGGCATATCTGCCAAACAGACATCAAATATATAAAAACAATCATTGCAATGTGGTGCGTTCAACTCTGATCTTTATAATACATCGAAAAAAGATTCCATTCAAAATATGACACACATACCTGGGGTTTTAGAGAGACCTTCAACCCCCTCGGTCTTGTCATCTCTCGCAATGGGGTGGAAGAAAGTGTAGATAAGATCACACTGAGAAAATACAAAAAACATTTATTATACTGCTGTTCTAAAGTTTAGGGTTTTTTTCCTGAAAGAAATATTACTTTTATTAAGCAAGGATGCATGAAACTGATCAAAAGTGACAGTAAATGTGTGTTCTGAAAGAGTTTTATTTCAAATTAATGCTTTTCTTTTTCTTTCAATTCAAAGCATCCTGAAAGAAACTGAGATTAAAAGTTAAATATGAATAAAAATTCTATTTTATACTTTAATCTTGATATTTCTATCAGGATTGATAATAATTAGTGCTGCCAACCAGTTAATTGCGATTTTATATAAATACACACATAATGTACATGTTTTGAAAATATTTACATGTATATACATACTTTATTATATTTTATTTTAATATAAATACATAACATATTTAAGCAACATATTTTTCTTTATTTGTTTGTATTTATATTAGCACATAATACCCGGGATTAAACATTTGACAGCACTAATAATAATAATAATGTTTCTTTAGCACCAAAACAGTCAATGAGAATGATTTCTGAAGAATCATGTGACACTGAAGAATGGAGTAATGGTTACTGTAAATTCATTAAAATCAAATAAAGTACATTTTTAAGTACTAAAATACAATTTTATGATAAAAAAAAAGCAAACTTAAAGAACATAAAAGTCTGTTAAGTTTCATAGACTTTCAATTGACCCACCTGCATGACTTCTGTTGAACTCCTCATCAGATTGTGCACATAGCTGCTCAATTCCACCTTTCTTTTGGATGCCACATCCTTGATATGTGTACGCCCTAGCACCATTTTACTGGGGAATCTATAAACAGCGAAAAGACTCTTAGGAACACAGAAGTTCAGAATTTGACAAACCATGGTACAAGAGGTGAACTCACATACCCCGGCAACTTCCACAGAGGGAAGAGGATGGTCAACTTGTTGTGCAGTTCCTGGAACTCATCAAACGTGCGGAAGACGAACTGAGGCTCATTCTGACCTTCCCTAAGGATCCTTATAACGTATGTCTGAAAGAAAGACATTTTTCTTTAAAAAAACAAAAACAAAACTGGTAAAACAAGGAAAATATTCTTCCTTGAAAAGACGACACTAAGCATGTTTTCAAAATACACTTTTCAGATTAACTGATTTTTAAAACATTTTGATAAAAAAGAACTACATGTATACACATATATATTAGTGGTGGGCCGTTATCGACGTTAACTAATGCTTTTACACAAAGCTGATGAGCACACCGTCAGTTATGTTTTCAGAGCAGAGCAAAACATCTGATACATGGAAAGAGATCCGTGCATTAGTCTGAATGCAGCCTGTTAAAGCTGCCGCTGTCTATGATCTCATCAGTAATAATC
>JAUCMU010000036.1:1660767-1671712 GCA_032275025.1 Enteromius treurensis
AATATAATAGGTAGCACACAAATTCTGAATGCCTTTGGCAGATCTCAAATGAGCCATTTTAATCTAGATTAATCTAAAAAAAAAAATCTATGCCCACCCTTAATATATATATATATATCCATATATACACATACACACACACACATAGTTGCCTTTATTACCTCTTTGTGTACGTGTACACACATGTATAGCTTTATAAAATACAAAATTAGTCTCACATAGTGCTTGTCTGGATTGTATCTCTTCTGAAATGAAAATACAGAGGCATCTCGAATCCTGCCGTCCTGCTTCATAGTGTACGTCCGTGGAGCGAAGGAGAGGATTGGCTCGTCATTGGAGGGAAGTCCAGAGAATCTTAACTGGGCCAGGTTATGGATAAAGAAATTAAACTTTGTGGCTACACTGCCCAGACTGGACTCAATCAACCTGTAAAAAAAAAAAAGAAAAAAAAAAAGGCAGGTATTAAAAATGTTGTTTATAGAGCAAAATAAACAAACAAACAAACAATACATCTACCTTGTGAAGAAAATGGTGGCTTCTGCATCTGTAGTCTGAGGCTGAAGAGCATCATACACATATTTAAGATCTTGGACTCCAGTGAGTTCAGGTAACCCTGACTGTGTCATCTGTGTTGAACACACAATTACAAAACTGATCAATAAACAATTAAACAGTAAGTCCTAAGTGAAGAAATTTATGCAAACAGCTTCCTGTCATACGGGTTGTGCATCTAATGTCATGTATCTAACGTTGGCAAAAATATTTACATAGAATCCTTGTGCTGAGACAAGACCCTACAAATGAGACACTAATGACTTTTTGTTTGCAGAGTGGTTCTGTATAATACCAGAGACAGCAGGTTGAGGAAGAGGTTGGAGTGTTTGCGTATCAGGTTGTAGGCTTGAGAGCAAAGGTCAACAAAAAGCTGGAAGCGGCTAGTGGGTCTCTCGCCTCCATTGATGACATAAGCCATATCAGAAGTTAAGACAAATGGTGCTCGGTCCCTGCAAAGAGAAACAAAAAATGAGTAATAGAACCAAACAAAAGCACAAACTAGGTAGTCTTACACAGTGCCACTCATCATTCACCTTTTAAAACTCCCAATCATTTGTGCGTGACCCAGGAACTTCCCAAAGTCGATGTGGAACATGTGGCCGGTGGAGCGTAACATGATGTTATCGTTGTGACGGTCACAAATGCCTAGGATGTAAGTGGCCACGCAGCATCCTGCGCAGGTGTAGATGAAATTCTCTGAGGCCTGACAAGAGAAGGTGAGATTAAGTTCAACAACCCAGTGACCCACATGAACTTGGTCTTGACTAAAGCTATTTATAATCCTCCAGATACCTTCTCATATTCATCCTCAGCAGGGTTATACTTGCGGAGCCACTCGGCGAGAGGTTTGTCCTTAAAGGAGCCCGTCACTCCGTACTCCACCTGAATCTTCCTCAGCGTTTCAGAAGACGGAACCAACTCTACCATGCCTGTGTAACCCAACACATATGTTACAATAAACGCAGACGCTACTGCGTCTATTATAAAAAACTGATTTTCCATCACAGGAATAAATGACATCGTAAAATATATTCAAAATTCACAATATTACTGTTAAATAAATGCAGCTCTGGTGAACATAAGAGACCTTAATATTTTACAGACCCCAAACTTTTGAACAGTAATGTAAACCATAACAGTATTTTAAAAATGTACATATTTAACCGTTTTATTCTAGCTGGAATTTTTTCCCCCCAGTCTTTTAATAGGTTTTCAATTTAGAGCAGAATGTACCTTTATCTTTCCCAGTAGAGATGCATTTGAAGTTGACAATGCGCAGATCCAGTCCCTCCTGCAACCAAATCCGATCCATAATCCGAATCATCTGCAGCGCCAACATGTCTTGCCTCAGATCCTCTCCAACCTGAATAACAGTTAAGACAGAGGAGCTATTCCTCATATATACACCTCAGCCATACCTCATAAACAAATATGTTTAAATACGTATGCAGGTACAAGAATTTAGTTCTACTACTGATTCGACCACTAGATGGCATGTTCATGACTGAGATGAAGACTTAAAATTTGGTTCTTTGTCTGTGGCACAGTTTTTAAGTGAAGTCTAGTTTCCATCAATCATAAAGGTTTATAGTTTGAACTCAATGGATGATCTCACTATTGCAATTAATGTAAAAAGAAACCGATTGCTCTGTCAAACTTAGGTAATGTAAAACAATAACAAACCTCAGCAGGAACACATTCTAAGTATGAAGGCCCCTTCACTATACTGTACACACACCTTAAACATGACGTTAATCTCGTCTCCCAGCGGGTCTGCGTTAACCAGGGAAATCTTCAGAGGTACAGCGTTGGAATTGAAGAAAGAGCAGGCCTAGTTTCAACAAAAGCAGCACCATGTCACAAAAGCAGCCTCAGGGTTTTAGTTAGATACTTTTCTTCAACATGGCAACAAAGAGGATCTTTAAAATAACGGGGTCGGATCTGACTGGAGTTCATTGACACAACTTTGCTTAGTGTGCAAAACTCTACATCTGAAACAGGAAGAAGGGGGAGTGAGCAAGGATGATAAGGAAGTGAATCACATGTGAACGCTTCCCAGCAAAACGGAACAAAACCTGGCATGACATGAGAACTGAAGAGATCTGTTCCTTGTCAACGTGGTTTTAAAGCCTCCACAGAATTGCTGATAAAATGCATTAATCACATTGACATCATAGGTCTGTTTTGTTGACTAAGCACTTACCTTGATGTTGAGTTCTTTTGCCACCAGACTGGGAGTAATAGGGAGTCGACAGCTGTTCTTCTGGAAGAAAGACTGTACCCTCTCTAGACCCTCCAGAAGCACCACCTATAAAGAACAAACATTGAACAGGATTTTATTGATGCCAACTACAACAAGTCTCATGAATTTAACTCGTATGAATCCTGGTAAAACTTTAATCCAGGGACCAAATCTCACTATTACTATAGTTGTTTATTAGCAAGTCTATTATTAACACATCGGCTGTTTATTAGTAATTAGTAAAGTAAAACACAAATTGTCCACGACCATATTCTACTTACCTAATCCTATCCAATACTTCACAACTACCTTAGCAACTACTAATAAGCAGCAAATTAGGAGTTTACTGAGGCAAAAGCAAAAATGGTTTGCTAATAGCAAGAATTGAACCTTTAAATAAAGTGTAACCAAACTCCTAAGTTTCCAAAAACGTCCAATGTTTATTTAAAATCTATAAGTTGGAAAGTTTGAGTTGGAATAGTTTGCAAGATCACTAGTATAAACATTGTGATGTGGTGAACGGTGATGGTGTTAAAAACTAAAACTAAACCAAAAAAAAAAAAAACATTTATTACTTGAAATAAAATAAAATAATTAAATAAAAATTAAAGATAACATTGTCATTAACATCACTTAAAAAAATACCACAATTGCTAAAATTAAATTGAAAACAAAATATTTAAAAAAAAAATCAAAATATTTAACAAATACTAAAACAATTGGCCTGTTTAATGGCCCTGACGACCTCAGTAGTTCCATTTAGCCACCTGCTAGCAACAGCCGTTTTCAAGACATAAAAGCCTAAAGTAAATCGTAATTGGGGAATTATTATTATCATGTCATAGGATAAAATTACTTGTGTTAACCACAGACCTTATTTCCGCAGCACTCTTCTTAGCCATAACACGATAAAATGTGTTTACAAGTAATAAAGCTTTCCATCTGTATGTAAACCACTTGTTCACATGGGAGATAAAAGATGAGGCACTATATATGACCAAAAGTATGTGAACACCCCCTTCTGACAGCATGTTTGGCTAGGCCCTTTAATTCCAGTGAAGATAGATTTTAAGGCTACAGAATACAACGAGGCTCTTGAGAACTGTGCGTATCCCACTTTGTGGCAACGCTTTGGGAAGGACCCTTTTCTATTCCAGACAATACCCTTGAGCAAAGAATCTCTATAAAAATGATTCAGCCATTGATTAGCCTGTGCAAAACCCAAGTCTGACCCCACTGAACACATTTGGAATAAATTTGAATGTGAGCCAGACATATCAAAAACCTCACTGATGCTCTTGGGCCTACATGGAAGTGCCATTTTTTTATTTTTTTAATGGATGTGGTGTTTGGTTTACCATATATTTTTGTCATATTGCATATCAGTACAAGGCTATATATCGGTATTGATTGGATGAGGTTGAGGGATCAAGGGTTCATCCAAATACAATCATCCACTGATCCAATAATCTGTCACAGGTCAATGTACTGTACTGTGTAAGGAAAACACTTGTTTTGCTAGGACTGAAAGTCAAACAGGCCTTTGTTCAAACCCAAAAGAAAACAAGAGATTCCTGTTATACTTATGTAGCCCTTCCTTTATTTGATGTTTATTCAGATCATGTTTTAAACAGTATTATTAAATTACATTTTGGACCTAGCGCTTGAACAATTTAGAAAATCCTGCACTTGTTACCCAGAAGCCTTTGGATCGAACTCATAGATCCTTACTGGATATAAGAAAATAAACCTGCAACTTAAGGAGCACAATATTTATTTTTAAAAAAAGAAACAAAAAAGGAATGTATACTTTTATTCAACAAATATGCCTTAAATTGATCAAAAGTGACAAAACTTTTAAATTCGCAAAAAATAAAAAATAAATAAAAAAAGGAGAGAAGAAACATTGAACTTCCTATTTATCAAACAATTGTGAATAAATGTAGCAACGTTTCCTCATAACTATTTTCAACACTGATAATCAGAAATGTTTTTAGCACCAAAACAGATTTCTGAAGGTTAATGTGAAAAACAGCTGTCACAGAAATTATAATACAAAAAGTCTGTCAAACAATTAATTGTGATTAATTACATTAAAAAATTCTACTTATTTGCAAAATATACGCATGTCTACTATGTATATCTAATATGCATGTATTTATATATATATATATATATATATATATATATACACACACACATACACACACGCAGTATATATATTTGTAGGAATATTTACATGTGTGTGTATATATATATATATATATATAAATAAAATATTTTATCATCTAAATATAGAAATATTTCTATATTTAGATGATTATATTTTATATTATACATAAATGTGTTTAATATATTAAAAACGTATATTTTGTGCATATTTTGGATTTTTGACCAAATAAATACATCCTTAGTGAGCAAAAGATATTTCTTTCAATAATAGTATAAATCTTTTAAACCCCAAACTTTTGAACAGTGGTGTAGCCACATCTACTGCATGAACAATGATATAGTGTAAAACTTCTCAATACTATTATATAAATATTAAAGAATGTTACATGATTTTAGGGCTGCATTTTACACAAATTAAAAAACATAAAACCTTCTTTAATGCCAGGCTTGGCTTACCTGTCGGGTGGAGCTGCTTGCCTGCCTCACTTTTTCGGCCAGAGCACCTAGCAGCTGCACAAGCCTGGTCTGTTTCTCAAGCTCAGCCCTCAGTCCAGTCCCACACAGACACAGCAGCGCACCGAGGATGCGGTCAAAACGCTGACCAAACGCTGGGTCCTGCACGGCATCCCTCAGCAGCCTACATTCAAACCCAGCAGACTGCATCTAAATCTTAAATTCACCTACAGATTCAGCCATATACTTAAAACATGTTAATAAATAATGACAGAAATTTCATTTTGGGGTGAATTATCCCTTTAAGCAAGACCTTTCTCCACCAAAACAACACTGATAGATTGTTTTTCTTTTAAAACTACTTAAATCACTTGCAAAAATTATGAGGTTAAGAGTGATTCAATATTTATTGAAGTAACCAGCCTTAAAATTTATGACATGGTGATTAACAACTTTACCAGTAAAGGTAATGCGCAATGTTGACATTTCCCAGAGCTCGAGACAGCAGAAATATCACCAAGGCATTGCTGAGGTGACACTCGAACTTCACTGCCTGCAATTTACCACACATGCTTGTCAGTGCATCAGAGAGTGCATCTTTTAAAGACAACAGAGTTATGTAAAATGCATATAAAGATGCATTCAATATTTACAAATATACATTTTCATTTAACTGTAAATTACATGTAATCAAGCATTCAAAAACATTCTTTAAAAAAAAAGCAACAGAAAATGATGCATGCATAAACTTCTATGTGTGTGTCAGTGATGCGGTCAATGTGTAAACAACCCGAACACGACCGACGTTTTCAACTAACCCGCCCGCAACTCAGACCAAAAAAAAAGAAAAAGAAAATATTGTACCCAACCCACATTTTTTTCCCTAAATGGTGCGCTCGCTGACGTGGCGCGCTCAGAGGTGTGGCGGCGAGAGCAGGCAGTTCTTGAGGCGACCCATCATTTTCCATTTCAGCTGTTTAGATGCATATTGCTGATGAATGCGATGTTTATGTTTCGACCCTGCTTGAAGAATTCATCAGCAGGTCAACTGAGAGAAGGACCACTTCTGGAAAAGTGTGAAAGCCCTTAGGAGCTTTTTCTGAATGCTGATATAGCCTAGTGTTATGTAATAAAGGCCTGATTTATTAATTTATTTCGTTTCTTTTTCTTAATTAAGAAGCTGCATGTGTTTATCCAGTCTAATCGAAGTGTGCATTTCTCCCCCGACTTTCCCAACAAAAATCCCACCCACCCCTCAGAAAATACATAAAACTGACATTACTGAGCTATATGCGTTTAAAAGTAACCTATTCAAATGACACATTGGCATTGCTCAGTTCAGCGTGGTGGGAAATCAGGAATTTAGTCCCGCGTAAGCTTTTATTCAACAGTTAATAACGCTCAACATTCAAAAGGTAGCCAACACATGACAAAGCCAGCACTTTGGTCATCATGTTTCATTATTTTGGTAAATGTGTCCCACACTTTGCACTCTCTATTTGTGGAGCTTCTACTCAAACGACCCGAATATCATTAAAAATATTTTTGGATGACTCGTAACCGCGGGCACCCGCTCATTTTGGATCAACGAGCCCATCACTGGTGTGTGTATGTGTGTGTGCGCGCACACCTGCACCAGCTGGGGGAGATAGTCAGCCAGCTCATCATCACTGCTGCTCTCGATCCAGCTCACGGCCACTTTCCTCACCTCTGTATCAGCGAACCTGAATATAACACACAACACAACAATAACCACATGCTCAGCTCCCTCTCCGTAACAGAACAGTAATAAAGTAAGTCATGAGACCAATAAAGTGGTCAAAATGATGTAAACTTTAAAAGCAAGACATTACAAAGAAAAATCATATGACTAAAGTGACACATTAATAAAGGTCATATGGTAAAAATGTGAGAAGAAAAGGAGAAAGTGGGCTATAAAACAGAGAGGGAGCCGGACAGATACATACTTGGAATCAAGGAGCTCCAGGGCTGAAACAGGAGACAGAGGAGGCCAGTGGTGCAGAAGCGAGTGGATCTCACCCATACTACCCCAGTCCCAGCTGGGAGCACTGGCCAAGATTTTGGGCAGGCTGTATTGATAGTCCCGACAATAGTGCCGCTGGTCCCAGAGCAGCTGCTTGTCTGCTCGTGACAGCCTGGTGGAAAAGAATGCTGGTTAATGTCAAAGTAGACCAGTATTATACAGGTCGGATATGGCTCATCAGTGTACAAGTCACAGTTTACATTCAGAAATAAAGTACAAGCCAATAAAACAAAACGTTCTAGAATCCCTCATCCCACAAAAAATCCTTCAAATTCAACAGTTTTCAAAACAAAACAGGAAAGAAGTACAGAAAAGCCTATAAAGCTAATTATAGTGCCATTCATTCTAGACATTCATTATAAACTAATTTGTTTGAAATGGGAAATGCGCTGCACAAATAAACATTTCGATTCCAAATGTGTTTGCTTTGTGCAAGTTTGGCATGCTCAGCATACAAGATGCTTTAGAAAAAGAAAAGTTCCAGTATGTTTCGCATCATAAAAAAGAAATGCAATACTACAAATGATGGAACTTTCGTTTAGGCTTCAAATAAACCCAAGGAAGAGTCACTCTAACCTGTTAATCCATGAACCATAAAGTAAGATTTAGTTCTGATCCAGCGATAAGAGGCACAGGAAACAAGTTACACCTCTTAAATGTGTCTGCAAATGGGCAGTCAAGCTGGGAGCCCGGCAGCTGTTGGCACTTGGTGGGCATTCAAGGAGACATGCTCACAAAATGAGCATGGAAAGTTGCCCACCGGCTGAGACTGAGTGTTGTGTGGCTGTTTTAAAGCTGACTGAGCTTTCTGTTTCACATCTGAGAGATGCATTTTCAGCAGAGCGTACTAAACAAGGCCTGACAACTGTCTGCTTTTCAGCTGCAATGTCTCCTTTTCAAAAGATTTATTCTGTTCAGTTCAAGTCTGTTTTATTGAACAGTATCGCTTTTGCTATCTTTACAAGAAAACCTCTAAAAGGTCATTCATATGAAAAACTTAATGGTTAAACAGTGTCACTCACAAACTGTCCTTTACATAAGGAAGTAATTCAATGTCAGTTTAGATAAATAGCAGATAATCTCCTTCTCTAGGCTTAGACTTTAAACACACTGTTTAGGGTTGGCCGATGTGGACCAATTTTGCATCGTACGATGTCTAATGTGAAACATCGTCGTCGTAGGCGGCGGTTGGGGGGGGGGTTTGTTTAGTTGTAACTAAAATACCAAGCCGTGCCCCACGGCGGACAAAAATAACAGTGTTCGCGCGAGAGAAGATCGAGCCTAGGAATGATCGCGCACAAGTGCTTGAATTGCGCGCGGATGACACATCAAGCGCGCGCAAGGGTTTGAAATGAGCTTGCGGGCCCCGTTTCTTCACATGTACATCTGTTTTCCTCTCGCGGAAATGATTTACCGTGCTCGTCAGCATCAGTGGTGCGCTTATTAATGGCATAAATTAAGTGTGTTTCTGCGAGCTGGTTGCTGCTGCGGCGGCGGGGCGGGCCAGCGCAGCGTCGTGATGTCTATCAGCCATCGGAGATGGCACCGTCTATCAAGCCAGCCCTAACACTGTTAAAGAACTTTCTATTTTAAATTAATGATGCTCTTTTTACCTTGCATTTAGAGTGCATCATCAGTGTTTTCTAATTGAGAACCTGAATGGCATCAGAAGTAAATACCAACTGCAAACATTTTATTATTACTGTATTTGTCAGCCAAGCAGTACTGACTACTGTATTCTGCTGCTTTGTGAGCATAATCTTAGTGTTCAGAGTGTTGAGACTTGGCTTAATGATGTCCATTACTTTTTAATGGAGGTTATTATACTCTGAGAAGCTCAAAATCACTTCATTCTCAATTCAATTAAAACCATTAAATAAGATAAGCAAGCTGAAGGGGATCCGGATAATTGGTGTAACTAAGCAGAACTGATTCAATTATATAATGCTCTCAAAGACTCTTTTATCCTCCATATTTGAAATCATGTTCAGTTCATGTGCTACTCAGGCTTATTATGAAGGGTCTGATGCTCAAACAAGACAGAAGCATGTGGCCATGTAACTGTATCAAACGTCCTGATTAGGGATTTAACAAAAGCTTGAATGAAAGCCTACAAACTAATCCTACTTTAGCAAGTGATGGTGTTTCCTTCATGAAATGCAAATCTACATTATGCCATGAGGTCTTTTGATGCAGTCTTACCCAAAAGCAGATGCTTGTGCACACAGCTTTTCTATCTCACTTCGATCTCCTGGATCAAGTGGATCAAGAGATTGAGGGTCTGGGCAGCCGTTCTCTTGAGGACCAACATAGAGCACGTCCACCGCTGGACTGGGAAAGTCAACCTGTTCATGGTCAGACAATGATATTTAAAGTCATGAATTCAGAAATCAAAAATCCATTGATCTCTTGACATATAAAAGTATGTTTATTCAAAACTCTCGTTAGCCTAAAACAGCTTATATTGAAGCCAATCTGCAAAAATGTCAGCTTGTTAAATGTACAACTCTATGACATGTAATAGTGTGGATAAACTTTATTTTTAATAAAGTTCCAAACTGTGTCAGTAAGAACCTGGTCCTTTGTTCACATTATTTTACTATGGATTCGTCTACAAAAGGCACAGTCTGACGCAGAATTTTCAGAAAGATTAAAAACTGAAAGACGATGATGTGACGACTATATTGGATCCGAAAGTAATGTCACCCCACATAAATGTGACAGTTTTTATTACATGGTCACTATTGCTTTTTGTTTAATGTGTACCGAGTTCATATATGTTTTAACCTAAAATACAGCATTGCCCATCTGGGAAGGATGTAGGCTGTCAAACATACACAACTGTTAGCCAATCATAGCAGTGGCCATTTACTTCAGAGTCACCAACCACCACAGCTATTCAAACAGAGCATTCGGATGAGGTGGGTCAAAAAAAAACTGGACAAAAATGGCCTATTAATTACTACATTATGGTGGTTTTTGGTGTACAGATCTTGGTAAGATGGGCTCAGAAAAAACAAAGGTAAATCCTGACCATTTAAGTGTCAATCAACGTCAGTGAAGAAGAACTGAATCTAGATGGGGAAAAAAGCACAAACAAAACAACCTGAAGTATGATCCGTTCTGATGGATTCCTCCCCTTGCCTGCAGCTCCAGGCTGAAGGACTTGAGATGTCCACAAACTTAGCAGCATACTACCTCTTGACAGCACCCTGAAACAAAAAAATGCAAGAATATATATATATATATTGAACCATTTGGTACGAGGCTTACTGTTCAGTATGCATACGAACCGAACAATTCAGAAAAAAAAGAAAGAAAAAAGAAAGCGAATAAACTGTAAAATATAATGTGTTCAGTGCTACGCTCAACAAGGCAGCGCAAATGACGGGACAGGGAACCCGCGTCTGGTCCTCCCACCCCCAAACAGACAAGAACCAGAAACACACACATTACAAACTATCACCCGCAGCATTCAG
>JAUCMU010000036.1:1671812-1690612 GCA_032275025.1 Enteromius treurensis
TATTTTTGCCGTATCGAAAACATACCGAACCGTGACACTACTGTATCGTATCAAACCGAACCGTGATTTTTGTGAACAAAGCAATGAATAACTGATTTAGCACCCAATTATTACTAAAACATAATAAATACAAAGGAAGCTGCATATGCATGTAAACGAATATGAAGAAGTCCTGAAAATTTGACAACTTATAATATACTCTTCAAGGTAAATCCATTTTATTTTAGGCATTATTTTAAGACTTGCCTTCTGAAATCAAACAAAGGCATGGACACTTTTCCCAAAAGCTCTGGACCCTTCCGTTGCTTGTTGGAATCTGGCGAGTTGTTTGCATTCTGGTTGAGGACGCCGTAGAGAGAAAGACTCAGCATGGCCTCTAGTGGTAAAAGCGCCACTGAAATAGGGAAATTTATCCTAAAAAAAAAAAAACAGGTAGTTGTCACCAACAGCAGAAACTGGCAGCAAACTCCCACTGATTTCCTTCCAATTCTACAAATTGCAGGAAGTAGCATGCCAGTGTGTTTAAGGGGCATTAGCACTTACAGTTCATCCCATTTGATGTGGTAGAAAAAACTCTTGTATGTTCCCACTTTTTTGGACTGGACCGGCTTGAAGAGATTCCTGTTGTTGTGGGTCAGGGCACACATCAGGTAGTATTTTTCAAAACTGAAAAAGAGGAAGGGCAAATTACTCTATGGCACGGAAAGCGAAGAAAACATAAGCCTTTACTTATCTATTGATAAAAGCATAATTTGACTAAATATGATATAAGATAATCATAACTATTAACACAGCTTGAAAACTAATTACATGGTTTTTTCCCCCATTTAGTTATATATGCACGATTTACCCCAAAAATTGTTAGTATATATTAATTCAAGAATACGTGTTTCAAATGATCAACAACAAATGTGCTATCATTTTTAAAATTTTTTTTTTACACGGCCGATCAAAAATTCTAATATTTTTTGGATTATAGGTGGCACAAGGATACATATTTTGAATGTCTTTTGATGTGGTCAATGGAACTTTTTCATACTGCTATTAATAGGCTTCATGATGAGCACTCGGGTAGAAAGTATCCTCAAGGGGGAAAAATGGTAAAAAATAAAATGTTCTCAGAACCAAGCGGTGCAGAACTCTGACCCTACTTTGCCTCCAAACACACCACACCCCTCTCTCTCCGTCCAGCTCTGCCTGATCTCACTGTTCTTTATGGAAATCACTAGTCAAGTCTATTTCGGCCACAGCAGATAAGTGCTGCTGCTGAGGGCAGATAAATAAAAGAGCTAAAGATAAAACAAGCTACACAGTAAAGCCTAAAACAAAGTTAAATTCACTTCTACTGACTTAACAAAAACTAGTATTCAACAGAATTCCATAAGAGTAAGATACCGCCTTTGTGATATAAAACTATGATATTATACAAATATGCACATGCTATTCAAAAGTTTGGGGTTAAAGAAATATTTTATGCCCAGGACTGCATTTATTCCATCAAAAATGCAGCAAGCAGCAGTAATATTGTGAAATATTATAGCATAAAAAAAATCAAAATTTTCATTTTTTATTTATTCCTGTGATGGCAAAGCTGAATTTTCAGCAATCTTATCATCAATATTAAAAACAGATATTCTACTTAATATTTTTGTGGAAACTATGACAAATGATGCATTTCAGGATTCTTAGATGATTATGAAACTCAGAAGAGCACCATTTATATGAAATAGAAATCTTGGTAACACTTTAGAATATGGAACACTTATTCACTATTAACAACTTTTCCCTTAATAAATTGCTAATTTGCTGCTTATTAATAGTTAGTAAAGTAGTTAAGTTTAGGTATTGGGTAGGTTTAGGGATGTAGAATAAGGCATTAATATGTGCTTAATTACTACTAATAAATGCGTAAAATTCTAGTAATATGTGTGGTTATACTAGCAACTAGTTAAGAGACCCATAAAATAAAGTATTACTGAAATCTTTTGTAACATTATAAATGTCTTTCACTTTGTTAATTGAATGCATGCCTGCTAATAACAGTACTTCTGACTGACCCCAAAATTCTGAACAGAATATACACTATATATAGAATCAATTGACTAGAATCCTTGTCTAATAAAAATCCCAATTGTAGGCCATTTAAGAACAAATATATACATTTCAAAGTATACCCTGAATGTCAAAAGGATTTAGCTGTAATGCACAGCCCTTGTAATAAGAGATCATCAGCAAAAGTTTCAAAAGTAAGCGCTCCAGGTTGGGTTAAATGTTAAATGATCCAGATATAATTAATAGAGGCTGATTGCTCCAAGAGAACACAGACTCTAAATTACTCAAATTATCTAGGAGGAAATAACAGTGGAATGAATATGGACTAAGGCAGTGCTTTGAAAGTAGCAGAGACGTTTACCTTGGCTGTGAGTTTGTTAAACAGAGTCATTATCGGTCTGAATTGAATTAAACAGCGTTTAGCCGTTATTTAGACTGCAGGGTTGGATACGCCAAAGCAGGACGGGTAAATGCATTTCTTTTAAAATCCTTTTCTTTATCAGGCTTAGACCACCTTCAGAAACACGCATGTCACAAGCATTAAAAGGGACACAGTGCTCACCTGCTGACCCAGGCAGCAGGAATGCCATGAATGGCAAACAGCGTGAACTGCAGATGCTCAGTGGTCCCCGAGGCCTCTTTGCTGTCCCTCCTGTCGTCCATGTGCTCTTCCATCGTAGAGCTAGGGGTAGTTGGACAGAAAGACCTCAGGTAGAGCTTGGCAATCTCATACACAGCATCTGTGAGTCCCGCTAAACTCTCCTCCACTGGGCTAGCATAACCTGGGGATCGCAAGCAGCAGAGTACAGCATGGGTGAACAAGTAACAGCCATTGAGATGATTTTAGCGATTGAGATGGTTTGAGAAGCTGAGTTTACCATTAGCAGAACTCGCAGAAGCTGAACTCTTGGTACCAGCCTGCAAAACAAAACAGTGGCTTATCAGTATCAGCTACAACTTTATTACAGTGCAGAAATACTTCACACTGAATGTTCTCTGACCTCTGGAGAACGTGTTCTGGGTAGGTTGACGGAGCGTTTGAGCTTCTTGACAGCATCACTGATGGCTGGAGTCTCGACTTCATCCAGAGCACAGCACAGATTTTTAACAGACTGAACCACATTGTCCACTGTTTTATACTGGGTGCTCTAATGAGAGAAAGATTTGAAATGCGTCTGTATTTCTTTTCATATAGTATTAGCTTGCTGTGTTTGAGAAACAATTACCTCATTCTGAAGGCAGAGATTGACCTGCTTATGATATCCTTCAAGGTATTCAGCAAGACCCTCTCTAGATAAGACAAGAAACATACAAAGGAATGACAGAAATCAACACGCACACTTCAAAGGCCATCTAAAGCTTCCGTAGCCTTTAGCGGGGCAGGAGATAAGATGGAGCACATTCCTACCTTGTGACTGACTCTTTAAACGGCCTCTCCACTAGGCCAAGGTATTTCTCCAAGACAATAGAGGAAATGTCATCTTCTGCCTGTAAGCATACAAAACATATTTATACATTAAGCATATCCATTAATAGCCCCCGAAGAGAGCAATGCAGTGAACAACTTGTTTCTATTTGTTAATTCCAGTCTTACTGTTCGGGCCAGATCTCTTCTCATTGTGTTAAGAAAGAGGAGTTGTAGTTTGATCTCCGTTTCCCACTTCCTGCAGTCCTGCACGTACTCATGACTGCCCAGACTGTGTTTACTGGCAGATAAATGTTAAAGAGGCTTCAGACATGGGCCAAATCCAGAAGCAACAAAGCAACAATAAATAAATGAATCAATGATTAAATAATTAATGGTTACAAATAACTTCATATAATAATAATTGTTATAATAACTAACAATTTAAAGTTTGGGGTTATTGAGATTTCTTTTTAATAAATTGTTACTTTCATTTAGCAAAGTGTTTATGTTTATGTATAAGTGTTTATATTTATCATGTATATCAACATACATTATATGAATATAAATACATACATGTAAATATTTTCAATATATATGCTGTATGTGTGTGTCTTTAATGTTTGACTGATCGATTAATCATTTGATAACAGCATACGTGATTAATAAATGAATGATGAGAAAGACTTCTTTCAAATACATTAAACATTTCTTAGCGACCTCAAACCTGCTTTATGAAAATCAAAAATAAATAACAAAAACGTGTCATTTTCTTAGAGAATGAACTCTTAGACCACTCCAGGGTAGGACGTGTGTCCTGGATGACTGTGCTTTGGAAGACCGAAGCTGGAAAGTTTGAAGAATTATTCGTATTAACTAGCCAAGGTCGACCGAGGACCAGACAGTGAGTAACTACATCTTAACACAGGGGAAACTAACAATAGGCTTTCAAAGGTCCGAACTGAACACACCAATAACATGGTAACTAAGGGAGGCTGCCTTGCATTACAGAGCTTGAAATGATTTGTTTTTGCCTACTCCCCCTGTTCCTTATTAGGGCAGGGAAAAGGCTCCCCAAGAAATGTTGGTTCTGCTCTTCCAATGGTGTGGGTAAAAGGAAACATTTCCCTAGCACAATTAAAGCAAAATAACCCCGTTTTCAAGGAATGTTGGCAGGGGACTTGTTTATGTAATACGACAGAATGCCTGCAAAAGGGAAAAGGAGATGGTAAATGAAGCACTCACTTCTGTAGAACCTCCTCTTGTCCACAGACCTTGAGAACATAGCTGTTGATGTCCACCTGGTTCAGGTCATCATGGACCCAACACAAAGCCTGCATTATGAGCAGATCCACTGGAGAACTCACTGTGCAAAGAAAAAAAAGGCATCCATGGACTGAGTTAATGAAGTAGTAAACAAGAAATGCATTTTGTCCGTACAATGCAAGTCAGTGGTGTCCATTATTGCTTTGCACTTGCATTTTTGACTCTTATCGTATTATTTTCTTTAGAAAAGTCAAGGTTTGGAACGACATGAGGATGAACAAATAATAAAAGAACTTAAAAAAAAAAAAAAAAAAAAAGATGTAGCCAGTATAACCCACTTTTTGATGTTGGTTACAGCCGGACTGTTACCAAACATTTAATGCGGAACAATGTTGACTTGGAGGACAGCAAGGGATGAGAGTGCCATTTGGAAGAGGACCTATGAACTATTGTGAACCTCTTGTGGTTCACTGAGATGGAAAACCATAACAAGAAATGGATTTGGCATGAGACAAAAATGTGACACCCAACATATTGTTCATGGTCACCCCAGGCTGCAGCAATAACAGGCCCCACACCCCTCCTTGGAATGATCCTCTCTACAAGATCCAAGCCTAGGGCCGGATTACAGTTAGTCAGCTGTGCCTGGCCTGGACTCTTCTTGTCTGCAGTGTTTTTCAAGCCTAAAGGTCTGATGGTCATGCCTAATTTGTGGTGGATTTGAGGTTGCTTTGAAGGGTTGTGGGATGCCAGTAAAATTCCTCGCCTGCCATCCTCTTTTCGTGGCACTACAGCAACACACATGGTACTGGAATGTCAGGAGATTGTGGTTGGTCTAAAACGCTAGAGCCTTGGAAAAAGCTAAGAGGCGGAAAGGCAAGGGTAGAACATCGGACCAAGTTTTTTTGCATTTGAAATGGAGAATTGACAAGGTCTCAGACACTTAATCTGAGTTTATCCTGGAAAAGCCTTCATATTCCACACATTCAAACCCTAATCGCCTCCTCAGCTTCATTTGCCTTGTCTTTAATGCCAAGTATGTCTGGAATTGCTAACTTTACCAACCTTACAAACAGCTAAGCATTTTCCTCCACTTAAACAAACCAAGGAAAACCTCAAAAACCAATTTTTCCTCTTTGAAGATTCAGACAGTCAGCATTGACATGCAAAGACATGGTATGTCCATTTAGCTGTACGGTGATTCTCTGCATAGATTAAGAAAGTTAGGTAACAATAAAAGCGTTACTTTGGTGACCAATGTTCTTGGAACGTAGGAATGTTTTCACAAACCTGACTTTCTGTAGGATCTAAAATCTCTTGATCTAAACACAACAAACAGGGTCAGTGTAAGAGTAAAAAAACAAGCAAGAACTATGTGAAGATGAGAAAGAGATAGCTAGAACATTATAACCATCCAGCCAGCTATAGCCTAGCCACTCCTGAAATATATTAGCTATCTGTGAAGTGACTTCGGGGCCCCGACAGACACTGTGCCCCCTTTTTCCTTCCTAAGACCACAGTCTATGCTGGATTTATCCAGGACAAAAAGAGCTATGGGGCTTAGGCAGTAACAACACCGAAAAATTCTTCAACACAACAGGCCAGTCTTGATTTCCTGCCAGAAGTGAGGTGGCCAGAGACTCGGCACAAAAAAAACGAGGCCCGGCAGTCTTCAGAACACAGCCGCTTCACAGGGAACTGAGCCAAGGCCACTACAGCTCAATGAAAAGGACTTTCCGTGCCTGGACCACAGGCAGGTTACCCAGTAAAAAAAAAACCTTGGCAAGTGACATGCAAGCTGAAAAATGAAAAACACAGGAACCCTGGTTGAAGAATCTGTTGAGCAGACGCACCATGACAGTTATGTAAAGAGAGAATGTGTCGCAGTGGCCAAGAAATGCTCTCTGGCATTGTGACATGACTTCTTCATTTGTCAGCTTCCTTCATTGCAAACATTCAGAGAAGCTTACTATTGACAAATAGTGAGTACATGATTCATCAAACGTAACACTATTAGATGCTTGTAAGGGATAGTTCACCGAAACATAAAAATTGTCACCCTTGACGTTTCAAACCTGTATGACTAACTTTCTTTTCAAAACGTGCATTTTTGTGTCAACTGTTCCTTTAACAGTTAGCATAATTTTCATATAAAACAAAAGCCCTTAATAATGGCTAAGTTCAGTGCGACAAATAACTGCTTACCATCACAAGTGAAAGTTACAGGCTGTTGAGAATCAGAAATCTCAATGGATACTTTAACACTGCCCCCATTGTCCCCTCCTGCATCCCTCTGAGTGATCACAGGGCTGAGAACATAGCCAGGATTTGTAGCCAGGTTATCGTGTGGGAACTCTGACCTCAATCTGCAAAAATAAAAAGGACAACACTTTTTGTAAATGACGATGGTAAATATGGTGTACCACAAGGTTCGGTCTTAAGCCCTTTGTTTGTATTCATATACATGCTCTCTGTGTGTGCGATATTAGTAGCGAACCACATATTAGCTCCTATTGTTACATACACAGCTGCAGACTTCCTGCTTTTCACTTGTCAGCAGTCTTTGCCTGATATATACATATGAGGTTTTAAGTCATTTCCCAAATTAGTCCTTCAGGTCCAAATTAGCTTTGCTTCCCCAATAGAACCTAACTTTACAGTGCTGATTCAGCTATCCTGGGAGCTTCAGATATCAGATTAATAACCTAGCTGTAGTAGTGGGACCTGCTTTTTACTGAGGTATCCCTTTCAACAGTCAATTAAATAAAACAACAACAACTCATAACTCACTTTGAAATGTCTTCACAGAACGCTACGACTTCTAGATTTTGGGCTTCCTTTTCCTCTAAGACGGGGTACTTTGAGAGTATATTTGTACTTCCTTTATTGACCTGTGAAAAGACAGACACGAAACCATGTTGT
This sequence comes from Enteromius treurensis, assembly GCA_032275025.1. Taxonomy (NCBI): domain Eukaryota; kingdom Metazoa; phylum Chordata; class Actinopteri; order Cypriniformes; family Cyprinidae; genus Enteromius; species Enteromius treurensis. The sequence goes on from JAUCMU010000036.1 coordinate 1,679,458, forward strand.
TTATACAGAGGAGCAGACATTTGGTCTATTATCTTAGACATTCACTTTCTCTAATGGTGTCCTACACATAGGAAAATCACATCTTAAATATATGTCGTATACTATATATTATGTACAGTCTATATTATGCACGGGGTGCCAAATAGACATGATTGATGATATTAACATCCCAGTTCAAATGTAAAATGGGACAGTCTCTCTATTTGGTGAGAGGATACTGAGAATGTGAAGAATGTCTGGAATGCCAAAAAAAGAGACTTCCTTCAGGAAGGAAAGAGGACAAAAAAGAACATCAACATGGAATTGATAGGTACTTTCAGTTCAATAACGGCTCACATGCTAAGAAATTGAATACTAATAAACTCTTTCTGTTTAATTACATTTAGCCTACCATGCAGACTATATGCATGTAATCTCAATAGTCAAATAGATTAGGCATATTTTTGTGAGATTTTCTCTTAACGTGGTCTCTGAGAAGAACGTCTGCTTCTGACGCATTTACCATAAATGAAACCAAAGTAATTAACAATCAAGAGTAGGTTAGACGTTTTATTGTGGATAATACATGCATGCATCTGATATGATGATGATTCCTTTAGCTGTTTACTAGGCCGAAGCTCTAGGCCTAACCTTAGAGAAAAATGAGACGCCAATGTGACACACATTCACAAATTATTCATCCACTTTTGCTTAGAGCTACGGTTTTACAGTTCTGGCTGCCCTACATGCAGTCTCTCCCAGTCCAAACAGACCTTTTCCTCAGGTTAAAAGTTTCTTAGGAATCTGCCACGAAACAATGCAAAAAACACACTCAGGAATGAGAGGAAGCGGTCTTACACGAGCTTAGTATTCAATTGAATACAAGCAAAATTCCACCATCATCTACGTTTGTGTGTAATAGAATTAACAGAAAATGCAACTTCCTCTCTGCTATTGTTGCAAAGAATACTGATATGCATTAACTGGAACTTAATTTCCTACTGACCCGATAATACTTCCACTAAATAAATATGAGTGAACTTCCGTCATAGGATTTAACACTCCACTGACGACAGAGTACTTGATGGTAAACTGTGACTAAGAGCTTTGTTTATGAATCTAATTACTTACATTGACATTAAACAAACTTCCTTTCAGCAGTCAGACAATCAGTTAATGGTTCATATGGAGGGGATGTTCACAGCACATTTAGAAACAAACACACATAAACAGAAACCACAGGGTCAATGTATCAACCAGAAACACCTTGTTGTCTGCATACAAGAGCTACTGTGTGGGCTAAGTGACTTTGTGATACACTATGATAAATGATACCAGTCTTTCTACAACATTGGCGGTAACATACTAGCTCAATTCAGTGTCCAATTGATGTCTGATGTCCATGTGGCTGCTTCTGAACGCTCCCAGGCAAATTTGGCACACATTATGTGTGTCAGACATGTTAAAAGTGTTTTATCTGTGAATTAGGCCTTACAATGCACTCTACCAGATCTGCCACAATGTTTAACATTGGATTAACTTTAGTTCAGTTCAGTATTTAACCACTCTTTTCCTGTGACTTACGTTTTCCGCCGTTTTAGAGAGTATCACAATGCACCACGTATGAAAGCTTTAACGTATTTGACAGAATCATCCTTGTTTACATCAAGGGGAAAGCACACACATGCATGTAATCTGTGGCCGTTCACAAATAGCGGAAAACGTACGCTTACATTGTGATGCTCTCTAAAATGGCGGAAGACGTAAGTCACAAGAGAACAATGGTAAATGTTAAATGATATTATTTTTGTTTTTACTGTGCAAAAAAAAAAAAAAAAAAAAAGTATTCTCCTAGCGTCGCAAAACTGAAGTGAATCCACTGATGTCACATGGCCTGTTTTACCATTGTTTTTACTACGTTTCAGTTGTATTCCTGTCTATGGAGGGTTAGAGAGCTCTCAGATATCATCAAAAATATCTTAATTTGTGTTCCGAAGATGAAAGAAGGTCTCATGGGATTGGAATGACACGAGGTTGAGTAATTAACGACAGCATTTTTTATTTTTGGGTAAACTGACCCTTTAATTATTATATTATTTTACAACATTCCTGTTTTTATTGTATCTTAAATAAATAAATCTCAAAATAAATGCGGCCCTACAAAGCATAAGAGATGAGTTTATACTCTATACTTGCATATTTTATTAATAATATAAATATTTGTGACCCTGGACCACAAAACCAATCTTTAGTTGCATGGGTATATTTGTAGAGAAAGTCAAAAATATATTGTATGGGCCCAATTTATAGATTTTTCTTTTAGGCCAAAAATCATTAGGATATAAAGTAAAGATCGTTTTCTAAGAAGATATTTTGTAAACTACAATAAATATCTCAAAACTTAATTTTGATTAGTAATATGCATTGTTAAGGACTTCATTAGGTCTCAATATGTAGATTTTTTTGGCATTGTCAAGATTCCAGATATTCAAATAGTTCCATCTCTGCCAAATATTGCAATATCCTAACAAATCATACATCAATGGAAAGCTTGTTTATTTATCTTATTCAAATGATGTATACATATTAATTTCGAATTAAGATGCTTGTTTGACCCCTTAAAATTGTTTTTGTGGTCCAGGGGTAAATGTTTATTATATTAACATAAACCTCCACCTTTGAAACCAATATTTGTTTGTATCAGGAGATAATGCATAATCTGGGCTTGCCGTATGAATGCTGTGCAATAAAAATAGGCTATGTAAAAAAAGCATTTCCTTTACTAATCCTAAATGCTTTCAACCATACTCAAAAAAAGAAAGCACTTTTGATAATGTGTTGTTAACCCAAACCAAAAGCATGAAGTAACGGCTACAGTGAACTTACACTTACACCAAGACCGACAACAAACAGGTCTTTTGCGATGTGCATGCTGATAAGGGCTGAAATATCCAGGGCTTGTGATAAGAGTATCTGGTGAAGCAGAGTAACTGTACACCAAAACCAAAGCTCAGATTAGTTTCGCTGCTCTTTCGCACACTCCAAAAGAGAGCTGCCATGGCAACGGGGAGCTGCACGGCCCCGCTGCAGGCATGTCAGGAAAGAACCCATGGGGCAAAAAAACAGCTAGCTGGGGCTTGTCTGTGCTAATGAGACCAGCAGCAGTCCTCTCTATAGATACACGCACAAAGACGATCACTAGCTAGGACAGAGTTACTTTGACTATAAACTAGACCTGATGTGCGACTCAGAAATATAATGATAGTTCCAAAACTTGGACAGAGGAAGTGCAACGACTGAACCCTCTGACCGCTCTATTTTATCCTTAGATGAAAGCTGTCCCTGTTGTGAAAGTTACGGTCACAAATTCTCCAAGTACTGCGGGAAATGTGTGACAACAGCCAATTGTCCTAGTCAGAAACAAACATAATGAAACAGGAAGTGGGATTTCTGGGGAGAAAAAAAACATGCATGTACACACCCTCCTCATAAGGAATCAAAGTTTCACATTCCTCTTTACAATGTTACCAACGACAGACCAGCGATAAAGCAAGAGTTCCCGTTTAAAACCGTGGTAAAATGAATTCTGACTAAGCAACAGCAGAAGTCTTAATAAGATTAAGATAAGAAGCCAACTATGAGGAACAACACCAAAAATGAAAGATGCAGAGCTTTTGCAAAGACATTGGCATGGTACAATAATTAGAAAACCATTCACACACATTTTTAACGGCTACTTCCTGTCATATCACAGAGCAATGCTGCTTTTTTGTTAAAGTGCTAGAAATGCTTGCATACCTGTACAGAGAAACACTAATAAAATACTATGTTGTCAACTAGGGGTGTAGGGACTCGAGTAGGGTTAGTTTGGGTTTTGATATTTTATTTATTTTTATTAACACGCTGTGCTTTAGTTGTTAGACTGGTAAGGCCTTCTCAGAAAAGTTGACAGCTATAGTCACAGTTAGGGCTGGGTGATATACTGTTTATCGATCAATGTATTCATGCTCATCTTGTCGGTAAAGCCATTTTTTTTTATTAGCGGTAAATCTCCATCACCTGTTTTCAAATGGATACACAGAGCCGTAGACGACTGACAAGCTACCCCAATGAATCACCTGAGCTTGTCAGTGATCTATGGTAGGGTCGGGTCGATAGACGATGCAATCCTCCGCCCTGCCACCGCAGCAGCAGCAATCAGCTCGCAAAAAACACACTTAATCTATGGCGGGATTGGCGGCAAATCTATGCCATTAATAAGCGAGCACACCACTGGTGCTGGAGAGCGTGGTAAATCATTTCCGCGAGAGGAAAACAGATGTACATGCGAAGAAACGGGGCCCGCAAGCTCATTTCAAACCCTTGCGCACGCTTGATGCGTCATCCGCGTGCAATTCAAGCACTCACACGCGATCCTCCCTGCACTCGATTTTCTCTAACCTGCTCGCGCGAATACAGTTACTTTTGTCAGTCGTGGGGTGGGGCTTGGTGTTTTAGTTACAACTAAATACCCCCCCATCAGCCCTCCCTCCTAGTTTTTACTGTAGACCGTTTTGGATGAACAGTTAATACAATTGTGCATAATTAAGGTCCTCATTAAGACATTTATCACCACCTATTGGCAGTTTTAGCTTCTCATATAGAGTATAATTTAATTAAAAATTGTGCAAAAGGTCTCCTAAAATCCAGATTTTCTTATCCTGAGAACACCCCTCGCCTGAATTTATTAAATTGGATAATGTAATAAATGTAGATTAAGCAACACAAAAAAAAAAAACAACACTTGCGAGCTATAAACCAAGTATGTTTGCGAAGCAGAGGAGGACATGGGCCAAATTATAACTTTGGGTTTCTAGACTGTCAGCTTTTGCCAGAGCATAATGGCTTTGTAATAAGCCCAACCGAGCGAGACGGTGAACCCAATTACACTGTCTCTGGCAAAACAAAAAGGGACAATTTGAGACAAGCACAGCTCAAATGCTGGCCAATCCACACCATCAAACTTGAAAAGGAACTTCATCTGGAGCAGAACAGTCCGGATGTTTAAACTGGACTTCGTTCTGTCTGACGAAATTCGACGTATAATTAATAGCGCTCAAGCACATATTCGCATTCCCTCAGTTCGTGACTGGTCAACTGTTCCCTTCTTATCCCTCATTCTCTCAGAAACTGCCATGCTGTCAAAAATGTATGTTGACTTCATAGGAATATGTTGCAGTCCCACTGTTTCTATGGCGACTTGGCCATATATCAGTCCCTGACTCGCAGCTGTTCTCTGCTAATGGAAACCGTACCATGTGCTCGCGAAAACAGCTCCTATCGATTCTCTTAACAGTTGATGATTCCCCCCCTACGTGCTGTAATCCGCGCGTCACCGATTAAACACGTCACATACCTGATGTGTTTCCTGCGTGATTACATCTTGAGTCCCAAAATAACCCATAACCCCCTTCTAGCTCTCTTTTATCCCACCCTGCAGGAATGTGGGCTGGTTTTCAGGAGAAAAAGCGCAAAGGAAAAGATCTTCTTGTCAAAACACACTTCGCTTCTGTGATCTGGTGAGTAAAACGTGGCGTTTAATGAGATCAATGAAACGTAGGGCATCCTTGCAGGACCTTTGAATGTTCACGAAGCGAAAATGAAACCATTTTCTAAATAAAGGACAGAAATGGAGCACAGTGACTCAAGGACATTTCAATCAAGCTCCATTTCCCATGTTACTTGTTGAGGATCACCAAGCCAGCATGGACAAAGGTACTTTCCTCTACAGATTCACCTCCCCCATCTCCAGCATCTCACCTATAGTCCATCGGAAATAGAGGCACTTCATTACGCAGCAGCTTGGCAGTGAAGACACTCATTAAACACATCAGGGGGAGAAAAACGAAACACTGTCAATCTTATCCAACGGCCCCCCCCCTTCACAGCCTCAATCGCAAGCAGTGATGAAACTCATTATATGAGTCAAAGGGAGAGAAAGAAATACTGTCGGTCTCACGCTTTGACTGAAGAATACACAGATGCAGAATAATCAATCAGTCTTTAGCTCTAACTTAATGCGATATTGAGAAACATATAATAAGCGATGATCTATAGCTTCGCAAACTGTGAAAGCGGCTAGTCAAAATGAGTAAAACCGAAGTGCTTGTGTTTCGCATGAGATGCATACTTCTATCCATCCTCTTTATAGCTCAGTAAATGAGGCTCTATACAGTATAAGCTCTAGTGAACTAGCTCTCGGGTGGATAAGCAAAGTGTAAGAAAAAAACAAACATTAAAATCCTGCTCCCAAAAGAGAACAACAAGCACTTTATCTGCCACTCTGGCCTTTCAGTGTCTTAATAATCAAGAAATGGATGTGTTTAACTATGTTCTTAGAGGTATTTCGCTTTTATGAATCATTTGATCTTGAACTAGTCAACTGGAAATCGTTCTTTTTGCAATTTGACCTACGTCAAAGCCTCAGTGTGGAAATGGAAACCAAGCGATTGTTACAAAGCAGGTTTTGATTAGTTTGCAGAAAAAATACGCATTGACCAATTTTGATGCAACAACATATTTTGGTCTCATATATTTCCATATGACGCAATATCACACAGGCAACGATTGCTATATTACACAAGTGTTTTTTTATCCTGAAATATGATACTGGTTTACACAACAGTTGAATAAATAAGTTAATATTGTGTCTATAGTATAATATAGTATTGTGTATAATCTGTAAAATGTTTTATGGTTTACTGCACTTTGTTGTTCTTATCGTTATTTCCTGACAGTGGCTAATAAACTGAAAGTCATGCAAAAAACATCTCTATGATCTTTTTTAAATTGATGGATCATTAGACATAAACACATGAGAACCCAGAAGGGTCAGCATGTATTCCTATTGAACTGACTGAAGACATTCAGCCGATCGCAACTGTACCCCAACCCCGCAACAACTAGCAAAAGCGCACATACCTCTGTTGCATTCTTGACAAACGGAGTAAATTGAGAATTCACCTCCATAACCTAACATTAGAAGTAATGCACTGCCTGGTAACAAACCACAAATCATGCAGGCTGCTCTGTTATTGCATTTGGAGTCTTGGCCTATAAATAAACCCCAACGCCCCAGCAGAAACGAGACAGAGCTGCACACGACTGTGTAGAACAAAAACAGGGCAGATGCGCAATCAGGTAGAACTTCCTCACCGTAATAACACCTGTTAATTTCTATTCAGCAACTTTATTCTTCATGTGTTGCAGCTGTTGGTTTGAAAAGGCGTGCAATTCAGAATAAAAGAAAGGACATATGATTCCTGTTGAAAACATCTGCATATGCTGGTTAAGTATGTTTTAAAGCATGGCAACTGGTTTAAGTTGCTTTAATCTATTCCTTAGCTGGTCATGTGCTGGTTCTAATCAGGTTATAAGCAACTAGCTCCTGCTCATGACCATCTTAAACCATCTCAAACCAGCATCTATCCTTCAAAACCTACCAAACCAGAATATTCATGCTTTTTTTTTTTCAACAGGGATATGTGAGGAAAACTAGGTGTTAACATTCCTTTTTATCTAAAAAGTGAGGTGCAAGGTTAGTGCAGGAACCCTCCGAAGTAGACTGTTTAAAATCTGTCCATCATCTGCCATATGACTTATCATTTTAAACCAGGAAATGATGTCATGTCAGTGGTGCATGCTAGCCCTTAACTAATGGTTATCCTGAGATAAAACATTTGTTTTAACCACTTTATTTTGAATGCAAGGCATCTTTAACTTGAATGTATAAGGCTTCTACCATTTATTGCATTTATTCTTTTAATTATATACAGCTAATTATTCAGAAGCCTCGCCCTATTCACAAGAATATATAGGTAACACTGTAAAAAATAGCTGTGAATTTAACTTTAAAAAACAGTAAAAATGCTACGGTAAACACCCGTGAAATGGTTAATGGTAAATTCCTGTTAAATTTACTTGGAAACACCATAAAAAATGACATTCCCAGAATTCCCTGCATTGTATTTTAAATTTTGCTTGAATTTGATGTTTTTTCTTTGAAATAACTATGTTTCTTCTTAGTTATTTAGTAATAGGTAATGTTTATTGGGTTGTATGTTACATGTAATGTTGTTAAATGAATGTTTATTGCCCATTTTAGTTTATTAATTCTTAACATGATGGCGTTTAGTGCTTGTGTGAATGACACTCAGCACTTTCTATATGTTTTACTATTTAAAAGCATCTTGTAATGAACTTTGGTTCATCATGTCACTTTCTCATAACCACCTGCATTTGGTAGTTATCAGTGTATTTTAAAGGAAGAAATTAGATTTCACTATTTTAACAGTTTGGTATATTAACATTATATCAAATATTACGGTTTCAAATTACGGTATTTAACTGTAAATTTAAAATAAAACCTTAAAACTATTGACAAAATATGTTTTTTTATATTATATACTTCAATTTTTTTGCCGTAAAAGAAATAACGTTTTTACCATTATTTTACGGTAGAATTTCGGCAACCCCAGCTACCGGTATATTACCGTAAAAATACAATTTTTGTACTTCTGCTTTGAAATTAGTGGTTTCTATATTTAACTTGCGAAAATATTTCATAAAAAAGCTTGTTTTGAATGGCTGTCGATGAGGAAGATCCTATCATCTCGAAAATCCAATTCGTGTAACCCAGTGTTGCCCATCTTGGTTTCGGCGTCAATACCTGACGTCAATAATAGGACACAGTGGCAATTAACATGTATAAATCACAGGATCCACAGTACCAATCTACAAATCAATCTGTTTGTGAAAACAAACAATAATCGAAAAGCCAACTGTTTGTGGTTTCCACGCAAATCCATTATTAGCTATGAGGGTTTTAAGTTACAGTAGGAACATTAATCTTCCCTGAATCCACGCTGTGAAACCTCAAATCCCTAAATCCTATTATCCCATCCTCCCTTAAAGAGTATAAATTGCCTCATCTCTTGCCGACCACCGTATTTTAAACGCCGTGGGCTGGTGTGAAGAGCTTCAAGGGCCTCTCTTGCCAGGAAAGCTCAGTATAGAAAGCAAACCTCGTGCCGCTCGGGCTTCTGATCAAAACACCATTTGTTCTGTGTCATTGCAATATGTTCTCCGGCTACATCTGCTATATCTAAACCTCACAAGGTACATTATACTGACACTTTTATATACTGATAAAGCAATTTTAATATGCCATATTTCACTCAGCTCAGGAAACAGACGACCTCCCGCTTGTTTAAAGAGCAAATCGTTGGCCATGATGTTGCCATCACAACGTCCAGCAGCTAAAATGTCACATCACCTTTGTCGACATGCCTAAATCACCCACGAAACTGCTGTAGAGCGAGCTGAAGTGCTACGTTCCTTCCACCTGTTTGCTTACAAGCCACATTACCAAGTTATTAAAGCACGTTGATCATAATCAACGGGTCTTATTTTTGTAAACGGGAAAGCTGGGAGGACATTAAGTTAGATGCATTTTCTTTAGACAGCCAGGGATATTACAGCCATCCTTCTGTGTCACAAATCACATTCATGCAAAAGTTAGACTGAAAGGATGGTGGAAATATTACTCACCCTTACAGGAATCCCTATTATTTAAAAGCCTGATTAAAAAGCTTCTCAATATCCAATTTAGTCACATTATGAAAACAAAAGAAGGGAAAAAAAGCATACCTGAGATAACGCAGTGGCTCTATGGTCTCAGGTTCTTTCTCATTGGAGCTGTGGTTCATCTTGACTGATTCAGCTGCGCTTATCTCTAGCAAAAGTCACCCTCTTATTGCTCTTTCTTTTCTCACTGTGTGCCCTGCTTCTGTCTACTGGCTGATAAACCCAGGCTCCACGCGTAGATCAGCTACTCTTGCTGGAAGTGTCAGCCAATTAAGAGGCAGGGAGACACCGGGAGTGCCGTCTGATTGGCTGAGCACCCCTGATGCTGGAGAGCTCAGTCAAGCATGAACCGCATCCCTTTCAGATGTAGCATCCTCAGTACGAGAGGGTGAATATGTCTATTTCAATTCAAACGCTTATTCATCACCGTGCTGCTTTGGCACATTATTTATGTAACACTACTGGTCATGCATATATTCATGCAGAGAGGTATTAATATTTAAGGTTTGACCATTTATAATGATTTTAGAGAACCAGACTAATTCATGTAAATTATGATGGTGCTTGCGTATAAAACAAACAGCGTGTAGCGTGTTTAAATTGCTTGATCCTGTTATAAATCCTGTCATTTGCATTGGAAATGAGCAATCAGCAATGTTTAAAATAATTTAAATAATAGAAATGTAAGGAAAATTGAATCACTGGTTACAGTTTAGCGCCACACTGCCGTTTAGAGGTCATATCGCGTCATTGCAGGCACAACAATGTCTATTCTGGTGAAACGCTGGGGATATAATGAGCTCCAGTTCATCTAAAACTAATGAAAAGCATTTGTGGACATGCAATTAAAACTTAATGATGGTTTCCAGCACTCACTGGTCATGAAGCTGACGTGGGGTCGAAATAACACCTGAAATACTCAACATGATGCACTATTTTTCCTCATCATATTGGTGGTTACAGTAAAACAATTAAATGTGTTCCTTAGAGGTATGGGTAGAAATATCTCGAATATGCAACTCTGGTCTCTCTTTGCACATCATTAAAACGATCGTTGCAGAGCGAACTGCATTTATAGCGCGAAGATGTGAGGATGTCTGTTTCCCGCCTCAGAATTAAAATAAATAAAAACGGCAAAACATTATTTTGAAATAACGTTTGAAATAAGAAAAACTTCGCAGTTAAAAATTACAATCATGAGATAGGAAGTGATACTGGGAAGTCAGAGCTATATCATATTACTTTTGGGGGGCAACTGCTATCCATATTCCCACAAATTATTTTTCTTTCTTTTTTTGTGTGTGTTTTTGTGGAAAAGGCGAGTCAGAACAAGCAAAAACTATGGCACATTTTGACACAATTTTTACAACTGTTCTCCTTAATCAGTCAAGTCTTAAAATTAACAAAATACTATGTGGATTTATTAGGTAAAAAAAAAAAAAAAAAAAAAAAAAAAGGTGGCTGGCTGTTTCCTCTTATTACATATGTGAGTTGTCCCTGGACTCCATTCTAGAGGTAGTATTATGACATCATAATTAGAATTATGATATCT
>JAUCMU010000036.1:1697828-1713842 GCA_032275025.1 Enteromius treurensis
TGCTTCTCTTTTTAATATTTTAATGATCAAAGAATCCTAAAAAAAACTATTAAGCAGCTCAACTGTTTCCAACACTGCTAATAATTTAATGCAGTTGCACTCATCGGATCTAATATCTAATACATAATGGATCTAATATTTCATACGCTGTGTGATTTATTTGCACATCAACTTCAATCCTTTCCATTACTCATTTTGCCAAAATGTTTCCCTCAACAATTTCCTGACAGTTTGACACATTGGTACACTTCAGTGACAACAGTAAATCACAGTTGCAATGGGAAACACAACTGTAATACATTTCTCTTTTTTTTTTTTTTTTTGCACAATAAACGCAAAACAAAACAACAAGACAACATCAAAATAGGCCTGCACACTAGTAACAACAAAAATAATAATAATTGGGAAACCATTGTTTTACATATCATAATGGTAAAAAAGAGCCTAAAATTTTGAGCAATTTCTAAATTTGTATACATAATTGTAAGTGTGTTGCATAAAGTTATACACTTTTGCTCTTGTATATCACAGCTACTGTCTCTGTATTGCATTGTTTTCTATTTATGTCGATCTCATGGCATTATTAAAACAAAAAATGTGTTTAAAAAATTATTAATTAATCAGAATCGCTCTTCGTTTTTGCTTGATCTAATATAAAGGTGTTAATTTTGTTATTTAAAATAATTTCATTTGTTCACGTGTGTTTCAATTGATTTTAAATTGTGCTTTAGACACGAGACTCTCACATCCTCCAGGCCTGAAGGGGGCGGTAAAGTGTTGTAAACACACGAAAGCGGTGACCAGTGAACATACAGATGACTGGAGCGCACCATGGCAACAAGTTCAGCTGAAAACTTTAGCTACCAACAGTTTAAATGTAAGTGTTTCGCTTATTAAACACGTACGATGAGCTCTTCTTATGGTTGCCTTAAATAAAAAGACGAACGAGAGTTTTGATATGAACTTGCAAGTCGCGGCGTTTTGTAGTTGTTTTCTAAAGTAACGTTAAACATACTTCGCGGTTAGCGACATGCTGACTAAAATGCATCCCACAATATCAGATAACCATTCTTACCACAAAATGAGATACTGTGTGTTATGCATAGTTGTATTTAAGTTCATTTTCTGGCTACAGACTGAAACCAATTTTGTTATACTCTTAACATGGACAGTTCCCATCTCAAGAGGGCACCCAAGATTAACAATTTGTTTGTATTTGTGTGTTTATCAGGTTTAGAGATTAGATGCATGACTCTCCTGTTGCTGGTGGCTTGTTGTGTATCAGGAGAAATTGGAAAACAAATTGTCCGAGAGGATCATTTAGGCAAACATAACCATGAACACAATGCAAATATGTTCCTTGGCTCTGAGGTACCAGCACTATGGTTTTTAAAAACAGTTATTAATCCAGTTTGATTCTACCAACTAACTATCGCTGTTTTTCAGGACAAAGATGAAATACAGAAACTCAGCCCATCTGAGCAGCGAAAGCGGCTGGTGGAGCTGGTGAAGAAGATTGACACAGACTCTGATAAATACCTGACTCCAGGTCAGTTCTGGTAATATCTTGCCACCTAGAATTCATTTGAAACCGTTATATCAGCCTGTAATAGCAAAGCTGAATTTTCACCAGTCATTGCTCAAGAAACCTTTTCTGTTGCTTCTCTAGAGGAAATCACATTATGGATACAGAGGGTGTACAGGACATATGCACTGGATGATGCTGAGGAACGCTTCCCTGAGTTCGACTCCAACAATGATGGACTGGTATCTTGGGACGAATACAATATTGTCTTGCATGGTCATACTGTGGAAGTTGATGTAGACGAGGTTCTTAAAGACCCTGAGGAGGAGTCTCTCAGATTTGTATGTTGCATAATTTTTTCATCGTTTAAAATTGTGGAACAGCAATAAAAGGTCTTGAGTGATTGAAAGAATGTTTTTATTCCCTCACAGCTTCATGCAAAGGAAAAAAGACGCTTTGACTTTGCCGATATGGATGGCTCAGGTGGCCTGAACTTAACTGAGTTCCTTGCGTTTACTCATCCGTCTGAAGTGGACCACATGGCTGTAAGTATAAAGTGAAGATGCAGTAAATTACAGATGTAACATTCGTGCTAACTGTGTGCTTTGCGGTTGCATTTATCCCCAGGATTTTGCCATTGAAGATGTGCTTTCTGAATATGACTTGGATAAAGACGGATTCATCAGCTTGAGTGAATTCATTGGAGATCTCAGAGCAAATGGTATGACTTTGTTATGGCGCTTTTCCACTGCGTGGTACGACACTGTTCGGCACGGCACGGCTCGGTTTGCGTTTCCATGCAGTTTAGTACCGCTTTAGAGTGGGCGGGATTATTAACTTGTCGTTATAGTTGCGTCGCTGGATCCGCGAGAGGAACGTCTATACTTCCTCAATAGACCACGTTTTGGTTAAAACATAAAGGTGCGTTTCTTCAAACAAAACAGTTGCGTCCGATCCTTTCAAATCTAGCGGGGCTGTTGTGTCTCCTGTCGCAAGTTCTGTGACGCAGTAATGACGATTTTCTCCGGCCAATCAGTGACAAGCAGAGTTTACACGTCACGTTTTGGTAACGGTACGGCTCGCTTAGAACCTTGGTGGAGGTGGTACTAAAAAAAGGACCAGGTAGCAGGTACTGTTACCAGTGGAGAACCCCCCCAAAAGTGAGCTGTACTGAACTGTACAGTACGGTACATTAGGATAAGTAACAGTAATAGTAAAGTATTGTCATTATGCTAGTGGTTATAAAAAAGTCCAAGAACCAATAAATGGGTAAAAATAAATTTATACACTGTATTGTCTGAATAATACAGTTGAATTTACGCATAATAACATTTTAATGTACTGTAAGAAAAGTTGTTGTTTTTTTTTTTTTTAGACTTGCTAAACATTATATTTAGTGGTTTTATGACATTATTATAATTTTTTTTTTACTGATATATTGTGCATTATTACATCAATCACATACCAGATTTATGTGTGGTGTTAACATTTCCAGGAGTGTGGTAAATTATTATCAGAAACGTGTACGTTTGCTTGTCTGTGTTTAAGAGCAGGAAGAGCCCTCGCAGTGGGAGGTTGAGGAAACGGTGCGCTTTAAAGATCTCTATGACCAGGATAAGGATGGAAAACTCAACAGGAACGAACAGCTTCGCTGGGTCGCCCCCAACAGCTATGGCTCGGCACGAGAAGAAGTCAGTCAATGTGCCGTTCTTCCACTGTTGTCTTTCCGACATCTTTAACAACATGTTCTAAATATTTTGCCTTCTTGAATGTTGAACAGGCCATTCATCTTATCAAGGAAATTGACCAAGATGGGGATGGAAGGCTCTCAGAAACAGAGATTTTAAAAAACCAAGACACTTTCATGAACAGTGAAGTGACTGACTACGGCAGACAGCTTCACGGGCCACATGATGAATTGTGATAGATACATTTCGGTGCCACAAAGAAAGACTACTTGAGTTTTTACAAGTTCATTTTTATTGGGTCACAGCCCTGCATCTTGATTTGTAAATATGAAGTCATAATGATGCCCTCCCCCCCACATAACAACAAAAGGTATACTTTTAATGACAAAATAAATTTTTTAACTTGCAATCTGCTAAAAAGTAAAAAAATGTTTATCGAAGTCTTTAAATAAGCTTTTTTTAAAATAGAAAATCTGTAATTTCATGTCACTTCTTTGGATGTAGTGAAACACCTAAAGATGTAGCAGAAGATATCGGGTCACGTTTTCATTTCCTCTTATCACTTACAGTACTACAATTACAACCTTGAAATTAGGATTGCTTTATTTGAACAAAGCTACATTAGATGCACGTTTCTTTTGGCCTTCTCAAAATATAAAATCCGTAGCTTTTGTGCACAGTTGCCGGGCTGTCGCTTGGAGTCAAAAGATATTCAAATCAACAGGTCACTACTTGATTTCAATACTACCACCCCGCTATTTCTGCAGGAATAAAGAAACGACTCACCTCAACTCTGCTTAGATTTCAATCGAAATCTCTTCCCTTCTAAAGACAGACTCTTAATATTTTCCAAAAGCCCACTGTTTGAGTTGTTCCGTTCCTGTCTAGTATTCAAATGGCTGCTAAAGGCATGCGTATTATCCCCCACACTCCGCGGTCAATGACATAAAGCAGAGAGCTTCCTTATCTAAGTCAAACCTGAGCACCACAGGCGTACTGTGAACAGTGGTTTCCTGCATATGGTATTGTCAGTTCTTTCTTTCATTTTTCGTAATTCCGATTTGGTTTCCTTTTGTGTGCTTGCAACATTCCTACAAACAGCCTCTGAAATGACACCGTTACAATTTAAAGATTCTTTTTGGGTAAGTACGGGAGTCGTTAACTACAAACTACTTTGACAGATTCAATTGAACGTTGTTGTCTGTTAGGGCTGACATGCGTGAGGTTAACAATGCATATGGTGACATTACACGAGAGCATGTGTTTAACTTCCAGTAACTCACCGGCATCAGAATACCCTTGGATCACTCATCAAACCGTAGTATTTTTTGTGCACTGCCATTTTTGTTCATTTGTATTGGGAATTACTGTTTCTTTAAATAAGACGTTGAGGGTAATTCAAACTAAGACTGATTTGTTTAAAATTTTGATTGTACGATTTTTAGGAAACCATGTGCCTTTTTTTCTTTTTAACAAAAATTACTTCTCTACTATTGAGGGTTGAATGTTTATATTTAGACATCCTCATACTGTGTCATGGAGATGATCTGTATGCTTCCTGTTAAGCATTTGACTTTGTGCCTCTTTTTAGCTTTGATCTTATATTGTCAGAGCATCTATCTACAAAGCTTCTGGGTTGATTTGCCTGTCAAACCAAGCTAGTGCTGTTCAGTGTTGAGGGTGCATGTAAAATACATTCCATAGTTAGGTAAAACCGGTTTCTTTCTGTTGCTAACGTAGGATTGTTAAGATAAACGATTGAGCATTCCTTATAATAATATTCCATTAATGCATGTTAATATTCCATAGCATTTCGTGTCAATAAGCACAGTAAATGATTAAACCGTTTAACCACCTCAATCTGGAATCGCATATTATTTTTGCTTCAAGTAAGGCCTAATTTTGATGAATACTATGATTTACAAAGACACAGATTCAATATTAAAACTGTTATAATAAACAATCCTGTTACTGGAAAAATCGAATCTAATCCTCATGGTTCCAGGGCCCAGAATTCACAAGTAACACCGGATATGAGACTCTTATCCAGAGGCTATGTGATGGGCGAAGAGCTTGCAAAGATATGGAGGAGCTCTTAAGAATGAGGTAACAACAGAAAATTGCATATTTATATTTATTTCTACAAGTTTAGCATTGCTTAAAAGTATTAAGCTGTACAGGATTAGATAACAATGCAGTTTTCTGCTCCTAGAGCGATGGCAGAGGAGCGCTACGGCAAGGAATTGATTACTATTGCACGCAAGACGGGAGGGCAAAGTGAAATTGGGTAAAATATTATTAAGTATGGCTTCTAGATATTTGCATACAAATAAAGGTTCAAGAGTCTATCAGTTTATCATTGTTTATATTGCTTTGATATTGTAGCACTTTGAAGGCATCATTTGACCAGCTAAAAGCCCGTAAGTAACACTTCAAATATTTATTGGCAAATGGTATTAGAATTACATTTTAAAAAGTGAGGAATTAACAGCATCGGCTACATCTTTAACCAGTGTTGGGGGTTATGCATTACAAGTAATAATATTACGAAATAATATTACTTTTTCCAAGTAACAGAGCATTGTGGACGGTGTGTGAATACAGGGTAGCTCTAGACTTAATGTGAATGTGCATTAATTCATCTCACTCTCAAAAAACAGATTTAGTATTCATCAAAATGAATTCAAATAAATTCAGAATATGATGCAAACCTGCAATAATTAAAATACACAGATGTATCTATTCTCATTTTATTAACCAATGGGTTTGCTGCTGACCTTTGATGATCCAGTTTAACCAGCAAAAATGACTTTGCTTCATTGTTTGTTTGTTTTTTGTACTTAAGTTTCTTCTCTTTTATTCTACTTTATAGATGTGAATGCACTTTTTCTTCAGCCTGAGGTTTATTCATGACACCCTTTGGTGTGCAAGGGCTTTCACATTTGCTATAAATAGAACTTCTTAAATTAAAAACAAACACTCAAGCTCTGCCCATATTTTAAAAGCAAAGCAGAAGTAATGAAACGCACTACTTTCCATAAAAAGTAACGTAATTAGTGACTTTTTTTTTAGGGAGTAACGCAATATTGTAATGCATTACTTTTAAAAGTAACTTTCCCCACCTCTGCACTTAACTAAACCCATACCTTCAAGATCACTAATAATTATGCTGTTTACTCACCTAGAAATGGAGAACATCGGAAATTTGCACGTTCAGCTCTCTGGGATGTTACGAGAAGAGGTGAAAAGAATGGAGCAGTTCAGAGAGCGACAAAAAGAGCAGCGGAAAAAGGTTAAATGCCACGTGATGTGTTAATTAATCTAGATTTGCAGAACCTCAAACCACTTGCTCGTAGTTTATTCTATTTTTTGGCGAACAAAAACTGTACTGTATGCATGTTCAAACCAAGATGCCTTTTTATACACTCTCAGGAAAAAAGACACATCTTTATAGCTTTTTTTACTCCTGAATGATATATTAGTACATATTTGTACTTTAAACATGCATGACATCAGTGTATCATTGCTTCATTATTTGAAAAATGTTTACTTTTAACAGTTTGAAGGGGTCATGGAAAAAGTTCAGAAGACCAAAGTGTCATTATATAAGAAAACCATGGAGGTAAGACTAATTTACTTTCACATATCAGTCACTTTAAATTTGAAGGGTACTCGGTTCATCCTGTATTTGCCTAATAGAGACTGAATATCAGGAAGAGGAAGGGTGAAAAGAGTGATTTAAATCATCAATGCATACGCTAACCTCTGTGCAGCCAGTGTGCAGGGCAGAGAGGGGGATGGGACTTTAAAATGTTGTAACTGTCATCTCAGGAAGTCTCACTTCTCTACTAGAAGTATATTTCCTTCTCGCCCGCACACTTTTGTTGGCTCGGACTGACACAGCCTCTGTTTTCTTAATATTAGGTTTTTTCTCTTCCTCATTTATTTTACAATGTCCTGACAACAGACGACTGTTGTTGTCAAGAAAACGTGTGTTTTCTTGGTCCATTCGAAAACAAATTCAGAAAGCAAATGATCGTATAGCATTCTGTTTTGATAAACAAAGGAGTGAAAGGGAATCTGATCCGTTCAGATAAGGAACTGTGAAGGTATTTGTGTGATTTGAGGTAAGAAGATTACTGAATGACAGGAAGTCAGTCCAAACCTCAAAAGGTATATACTTCATGATCTACCACCATGGTTTTTAAGCACAATATAGGTCAATGGGTCTGTCCCTGTAGTATAATACATTTTGGAAAGTATATTGTCTGTATTGTGAATTAAATTTTTTATGACCTTGTACAGGGTCCCTACGAAGTCTGGAAAAATCTGGAAAAAAGAAAGAGAATGGAAAGCTAATAATGTGTTGTTATGGGAAAATGAATACAAAAACACATACGCACTTTCTGATTATACAAAAAGCGTTTTGGGTTTCTTCTCACTGGAGTCTTAGCACTGCATTACATAGCCTCAGGGACCTTGGCAAAATAAAAAAAATATACAGACATTTGCAGAAAAAAAACGTTAAAGTTATTAAATAGAACAATGCACACTGAGCAACCTATCATGCCATCAGCCCATGTCACAGTGTGGTTTCTTGGCCTCTACAAAGAATGTGTTTAAGAGACCTAAGGGCTTGAAATATTGCATACTGCACTAATGAAAGCCAAATTTGAGACACTTTTTACAGTTCCAGTTTTTTTTTTTGACAGACCCTTGAACTTGGCAAATTTTGTCATCAACCCATTTCATCTCATGGTTTCTGTGCCATCATGGAGGATGTGTTAAATTGCACATTATGTCTTGATATTAGAAGTACTACTATACGAAAAGCCCAATTTTGAGCAAGCGGATCTCGTTAATTCGTGTTTTAGGCATAGTGATGCACAAAGAAATTTTAATGCATAAGCTTGCAATAAATTCCTGTGCATAGTGAATAGTCTCTTGAGGGCACAAAAAAAGTTTCTTGCGTGCACGAAAAGGTCTATGTTTATGTAGTTTTATTTTTAAAGGAGATTTTCTCAACATTTAGAATTTTTGCACCATCAGATTCCAGTTTTTTAAATATTTGCACTGGAAAATGTGTCATATCTGAACACATTAGTATTATAATAAAAAAAAAAAAAGCTAGCTGTAGAAGGAGACCAGCTAGATGAACTACATGTACTGTAGGTAGTTTTGTTTTCCATCAGCTTGCTGTATGTCTTGTTTTTCTGTTGATTTGTATTGGGTGGATGTAAATTTACATTTACATACACATATTAATGCATTGATTTGGAGCAGGCTGATTAAATATGTGCATGTTTGAGTGATTGAAACCAGTTGGGTCAACAAAAAGTAATAATGTTCCGGTAGATTACAAAAGTCTTATCTCACTTTTTCTGTGAATTTGTAATAAGATAAGAGAGTGTTCATCGAGTTTAGAATCAAGTTTAAAGATAAGAGGAAATTGTAATTATTTTAAATATATTTAGTCATTCGTGATTAAGCATTTAAGTTTAGGTGAGCATTGATTTAATAACCCTGTATGTTCCTGCTTTTCCCAGTCTAAAAGGACGTATGAACAGCGGTGTAAAGAGGCTGATGAAGCTGAACTGGCTGCTGAGAAACTCAACAGTACATCCACTGTCACCCCCAAACAATCTGAAAAGGTAAATTATGGGTTGTTACAGGCAGAATTTGATTTGTGTCTGTTTTGACTGTCAAATATGACAATATACACTAGTGTTCAGTTTGGGGTCAGTAAGCTATATTTATTTATTGGCAGAAATAAATACTTTTATTCAGCAAAGATGCATTAAATGAATCAAATGTGATCATAAAGACATATAAAGATACAACAAAAATTATCTATATTTATATCCAATAAAATGCTGTTTTGCTCTTCTGAACCGTCCTATAATCTTTAAAGAAAACTGATAAATAGTATTACAGTTTCCACAAAAATAATAAGCAGCACAACTGTTTTTAAGGTTTATAAGAACAATACATCTTGATCAGTGAATCAGCATGTCAGAATAATGACACTAAAGAGTACTGACTGCAGAAAATCTAGCTTGGCCATCACAGCAATAAAAGTATAAAAAACGAAAACTGATACTTAAAATTGAAATAATATTTTATAATGTTACCATCTGTATTTTTGATCAGATACATGCAGACTCTATGATCTTTCAGAAATATTTTAAATGTTCTTAAAAACTTGAAATTTAAATCCACTGGTTTGTAGAGGGTGGTCAAAATGACAATTCTCAACTGAATATAAAAAATACCTTTTAATACATTTTTTTCTTTCTCTAAAATTGGTAAAAAAAAATTAATATATATATATTTTTTTACTTTAACTTTTATTTTATTTTTTACCTAAAAAGTACTTTTTTCTGTATTATTATATATATATATAAGATGGCTAGCTGATTTTACTAAGAGACCTACCAATCTCTCTGTACAAATAAGCTGATCATACAATCTGTGTATTAAAATTAATTTTGTGCTCTATGCCATTACAGACACAAAACAAAGCAAAACAGTGCAGGGATGCAGCAACAGATGCAGGTGAGAATAGAAAACATGCTTTGTTTTCACACATAGCAGCATCTGGTCGCAGTGCAAAAAAATCGTAATCAGTACATCCGAACCCCCCCCAAAAAAAAAACGTGATTCAAGTATTAACATGCACAATTCATATAGTTTCAATCAAGATATGAAATGCTGCAGATGCTTCAAGGTTAAAGCTTGTTCCCGATTCACAGAGAAACAGTACATGTCAAACATAGAGCAGCTGGATAAGATTCGTCAGGAATGGGAGACCACTCATGAGTGCACATGTGAGGTATAAAAACACACTTGCCTTTCTGTTTGCTGCCTTTCGGAAATAGCACTATCTATCTGCTGAAGCCGTGAACCACACAGAACACACTAAAACTGAACTTCCCTTTCTCTCTCGTTCTGTACCCATATGTCCCACAAACCACAAACGCTAAACTTTTTGAAAACAATTTGAAAAAGGCTTGCTATATCACCATTTACTGTATTTAATACCTTACATGGTGAGTTAGCTCAGCTTGTACCATCCTACTGATTTCCTACTGCGTCTGTCCAACGCATAAGAATTAATAATAATCAGTTGACTAATTCATGGGCCTTTACATTACAAGTATATAGACGTATTTATAGCACAATGTTGAGCCATATTCTGTGAATGTCTCCAGGTTTTCCAGCAGCAGGAAGATGATCGCATTAACATTTTGAGAAATGCTATTTGGGTCCATTGTAATCACTTCTCTATGCAATGTGTCAAAGATGATGAGGTCAGTATTACTTACTGAAGCATTTTAGAGCATTACATTGTTAAATATTAAGATTTTGCATTTCACATTTTAAACAATTGTTTTTTACAATTAATTTGTCAGTGTCTGTCAACAACTCTCTCTCTCTCTCTCTCTCTCTGTATTTTTATATATAACAAACCACAAGATGAACTGAAAATATACACAAATAAACTATAATAGTATACTCTAATTTAATATTAAACCATAACAGTATTTTAATGATATTAAAGTAACACTAATCTAAATTGATCTATTTTTTACAAAGTTTGTTTGTATAAAATTTTTATAAAAAAAAAAAAAAATGTTGAACCTGTTCTAGAAATGTTTGCAAATTAGTGCAGATTTTAATAATGTTATATTTGCATTATTTTTTTATAAAAGTTGTAATAAAAATAAATTGTCTTAATGCACTGTAAGAAGTAAAATTCGATCTCATTTTTTACTCCATTAACCTGTGGTGTAAAAATGATAAGAATAAGTGTATTAGTCTTTATATTAATTATATGAATATAAGCAAACATTGCTCCTGTGAGCTTTAATCTAAATTTCTAAAAAGAAGGCAATTAAAGCAATTACGTTTTGGTTTTAAATGATAAAAATGCGAATTAGAAGCATTTTCACTTGTGGTAAGCACCGGCCATACTGTAAAATTACCGATCATTTTTTGTGCAGTGTTATGAGGAGGTGAGGAAAGTGCTAGAAATGTGTGACATCACGGAAGACATTAACAGTTTCATCAACACGAAAAGCACTGGCACCACTCGTGCAGGTCAGTGCGTGTCTGTTTTTTTCCATTGGGTTATATCTAAACTTTATTCAACAACAACCACAAATCAGTGGGCTAGTTCAATAACCATATCATGTGATGATGGTATAGTTTAACAAAAGCGCTGAATTACATTTTTTTGTCTGTAGCCCCTATTGTGTTTGAAAACAATTATGCAAGAGATCCAGCAACGGACAGCAATGGCATCGCGCGCTTTGGAGGAGGCGTGATGAAGAGGTGTGTTTTCCACTGCTGGGTCTGTATGTTCATGTATATTTGCCATGCTGACAAGGCAGAAAGCGATGGAAAATGTAAGCCGTACTGCTGTTTAGCAGGAGCTGGTTTTAACAGGTTTTCTATCAGAAATACTAGTTCATTAGTCTTAAAGGTGTTAGCAGATGTATCACACAAATAGACATGCAGGCCGTGAATTTGTGACTTCATATGAAAATGTAAAACATTTCTTCAGTCTTAATGCACTCTTTTTACTTTTCTTTTTGAAAGGTTTTCAAATCTCTTGCAAGGAAACTGTGCTGTTGGCTCTAAGACTAATAATGAAGGTGTTCAGCCATCAGCTCCTCCATCAGGTACCTACCTATACAATGACATGATCACAACTTTCAGCCACTTCTTTTTTCTTTTTTCCATCCCATTCATTTTCCATTCTTTTATTGTCAACACCACCAGAGGGCACTTCAGCCCACAGTTTAATGTCATTAAATAGCATTAGGGGAGTTTTTTTCCCAAATATTACCACTTAAAAAAATGTATTTGAGCACGAATTCATAGTAAGTTTAGTTTTACTTTAGTAGGGTTTTACTTTACAATGCTTTACAGTTAGCTCCCTTTAGATAATGTTACAATTAATAAAGAGCAATTATTTTGTTTTTGTTATTTATTAAAATCGATAAACATTAGAGCAGTCAAATGATTAATTGCATTTTTAAAAAATGTTTTTGTTTACATAATATGTGTGTATATTGTGTATATTTATTTTGTATATGTAAATACAAAAATGGATATATTTAAGAAAAATATGTTAAGACTATAAATTAAATATATTTCTGTAATGATTTAAAATATAAGAATATAAATGTCTAAATGTGTACATGTAAAGATTTTCAAAATATATACTGCATGTGTGTGTTTATATATATACTTTTTATATATTTATTTGTTTATAAATACAAATTACACATATGCACATTATGTAAACAAAAAAATGGATGCGATTAATCATGAATAATCATTTGACAGCACTACGCCAGCTCAGGTCCAGTATTAACAGCTGGAACAACTTTTGTTTTTAAATAATGAATTGGTTAATAAATGCTTGAGAATTCTTTTTTCGTAATGTGTTACCAAATATTTCTTTTTAGCTTTATTTCTATTTTTAGCTTTAATCATTTTAGTATATAAAGTTACTTTATTTTTAGTTAATTGCCTGGGCAACTTTTCTCATTTTTATTTATACTTTTTAAAGTTTAGTTTAATATGTATTTTACAGTATATATAATATCTTTGATCTATATTTGTTTCTCAGCTGAAATCTCGGATGGAGTGTACGCCTCTATTCCTGGATTTTCACGAGCAGCTTCAGACAATGTTGGCTCTCCAAGCGGCACATACCAGGCTCAGTATGACTATATTGCTCAGGTAAAATAATCAGATTAGAAAATAAATAAATAAATAAGCATGTAAATGATTATAATTACTTTACAAGAGAATACTAAGAATATGCATTCACTGTAGATACATTTTAAAATGCACATAGGGAATATTTTAAAGTCCAAATTTAGTTTGCCGCTGAAGTATAAGCCAGTATTAAAGGGGTCATATGATGCAAGATTTTTCCTTTCTCTTTAAACAAAGAAGGCAGGGCTATTATTCTCGCTGTTGTTTCTGCCGGTTGCTGGAGGTGCAGTGTGTCGTTGTGAAAGTGAAACTACTTTGTTTATGCTTCCAAAAGAGGACACAACTAGAAATCAGTGGTTAACCTGGTTAACCAAATTTTAGAGTGTGTTCAGCACATTTACAAGGGGACAGACTCCTAAAACATGGAGATTAGCCTATCCTGGCTGTGCCAGAACTGTAAAGTTGAGCAATTCTACCTCTGCAAGAACAGTCTGGCGCTTCTGACACCCAACCTTTAAGCAAGTTACGTTTGTAATGTGTTTTGTTGTATGTTACGGTAAGGGGCGTACCATTTCCACCACATACTTGCGGTATTCTGCCAATAACGATGCACTGGATAGCCGGCCAATCAGAGCCCACCTAGCTTTATTTAGAATGATGAGCTTTGTACAAATCGACACCTTCAGGAGAAACATGTGTTTTTTGCACCTTAAACCACATAAATGTTCTTTTTAGCAACATCATATGACCCCTTTAAAATGTTCATGTTTATTCAGAAGTATCCATTTGTTTTGTTTTTTGATGTTGCAAGACTATTTAATGCAGTGTGATGAGAGACTATTGTGCGTGCAGGGCGCTGATGAGCTCTCCATCTCTGTGGGGGAAGTGCTGCTCGTGGTGGAACAGGGAGGAGATGGCTGGTGGACGGTGGAGAGGGACGGCCAGACTGGGCTGGTGCCAGGCTCCTACTTGGCCAAGATATGAATCAAGAGTCTAGCGCACACTGGAAAGGCTCTCTGTGTCTTTAAACGCCCTCTAATAGCAGAGTTATTAAAGGCACACCCTATACACATGTCTCGGAGGAGGATTTCTGTTTGCTTAATGCAGTTAAGCAGTAGCACATCCATACTGAAAATCTGCATGGAACATAGAAACGGGTTAATACCTATATTATATGTGACGATCATTATTGTCGAGATAGAGATTTATATTTATTATAAAAATTATTTATTGTGAAGGAAAATATGATGTATAGATACAATGAGTAGCCACTACGGACCTGCCATGATTAGCTAATGCGAAAACGATGACAATGCAGAGATTTTGGTGTACACAGAGAATTTCAAATTTCATCTCTGTTTACTTTTTTGGAAAGTTAATCAATGAGACAAAAGTGAGGTCTACCATTTTAAATATCATGTCACGTGTAATAGGTTCAGCATTTTGCATTTTTCACTTGGTCTGCAGAAAATAAAAGCTGTGCAATGAACTTTGCGTCATGTTGCTGTTGACCGAATGGAAGTTGGTAATGGTTTGAACACTGTGGCTGTAAATGTTGAGGGAAACTAACCTTGGATAAACATTTTAAATTTTAAACAGAACGGCCTGCTTTGTTTGGTCCTCGAGTATCAAGTTTCCAAAAGGCAGAGGGAACAATCCCCAAACTTTTGAAAACATTTCTTGGTCACAGTATTCAACGTTCCATATTTGATTTATCAAAAAACGTTTAGAAATTGCTTTCAATTTTTGTCTAAAATATTAAGAAATTCTAGCGCAATAGCTTGGCGTCCATACAAGTTCTATATGTTTTGCACCAAAGGTGCATGTATTTGATCAAAGTTAAAGTAAAAAAATAATAATAATAGTGTTGTAAAATAATATTAAAACTACGCATTCTAATTATTTTGAAATAAAAACTATTGAAACCTTTTTCTATTCTAAAACATTTTAAAATGGGTTTATGTATTTCAGATTTGACCTTTTTTTTTTCTTTTCTTTTTTTTTTTTGCAACTGAGTTCTGATTTACAGTTTATAAATTCAGAATTGAGATTTAAAATAATAGCTCACCCAAAAATTTATATTTTTGTCATTTGCGTTGCAAACTTGTACACATTTTTATTTTCTTATGCTGAACACAAAAGAAGACATTTTGAAGAATCCTGAAGAACCAAACAGTTGTTGGTCTCTATTGACTTCCACAGTAAAGAAATACAGTGGAAGGCATTACCAGCATTCTTTAAAATGTCATCTTTTGTGTTTAACATAAATCAGTCAGTAAACCAACACCCTGCTGATTCTTTATATCGTATCTGGTTAAAGGTTTCACGTTGCTCTTTTGCACAGATCGTGTTTCAGCACTGTCAGGTCCTTCTCATTAATAGTAAGTAATGATAGAGGGGAAACCCACATGGCAGGCTCATTAATTGCATGTCAACTTTCTACTATTAATAACCCTGCCATTAGAGCTTGTGGATGTTGTGCTGTTATTAATGGATCCAAGAACACAGTGATCAAACTTCCCCCTCTAGATAATGCGTGATGGTATGTTACTAAGCACGACCAATGCAGCAAGCAGATGGGACACATCCCCCTCCCTGGGAAAGGACTGAACTTTGACCCTGGTCTATGCTATCAAGTGCTTAGGCCGCCTGACTGAATAAAGACCCCAGACAAGGTCTTGTCTTGAGTGCCTTGTGCACTATGGAATTGCTCATTGAGTCATGAATGATATAGTTGTGCTCCGAGATGTTACAATACAGAGTTTCAAACCAAAAAAATGACTGTTTTCTGAAATATGCAAGAAAAGAGCTTCTTTTGTAGTAACCATGGTTTAACTATGGCTTTACTACGACCATGTAACCATGTATCCATATATATGAATATATATATATATATATATATATATATATATACACACATATATTCTACTGTATATATACATATATATAAAAATATATATATATATATTCATATATACACACACACATATATTCTACTGTTTATATACATATAATATATATATATATATATATATATATATATAATCAAACGGAGACAATAAATTACAA
>JAUCMU010000036.1:1739577-1752781 GCA_032275025.1 Enteromius treurensis
GTGTTTGAGACTCACAGTATGTTATGTCCGTGTACTGAACTGTTATTATTCAACCATGCCAAGGTAAATTCAGTTTTTCATTCTATGGCACCTTTAAAAATGTAAATAAGATTAGACATACTGCCTTGCTTTATTACAGAACTGGTGCTTTTTAGTGCAGAATCAGTTCAAATCAATAAAAAAGGAACAGTCTGTGCTGGACAAATGCAGGAATTTTTAAATCCTTTTAAAAAAAACAACAACATTAATACATGCACATACAATTTTAAGATTTTGGTACACGTGTTTTTAAGTTAGACTGTCTTTTTATCATTTTGAACATTTTGCATTTAACCATTGTCATTCTAATGCTTGAGTCTGACTCTTTCACATCTTTAAATGACAGCAGAGATATTATTAAGATAAATGATCACCTCTCCACTTCAGCTCTCAGTGCTCCTCTCAGATTCTTCTCTTTCTGTGAATCTGTGGTCAAATGTAAAAGCTTATACTATATACAGGATTAAGAGCTTTGTTTTTCAATAGCGCTCGTGTAATACTCTTTAAACTAGGGAGGTGTTTCTAAGTAAGACAGTCCCTTGGCTTCATTATTGTCCTGACACACACTTATATCAATACATATATTTAAACCGCGATGTATCATGGACTTCCAGCAGCTTCTCACCTGCATATACAGAGTTCTTGTCAATTCCTTGATCTTCATCGCCGACTATATGAACCTTTCTTTCTGTATTTTGCGTAAAATATTCTTTCAATTCACGTGCTCGTCGGGTTTTACCACTGCACGGGTAACCACACATTACTACTAGAGGCATTTTAACACTGTAGTCTGGATGACGGCTGGAAATTCATACTTTTCTTCTAAGTTGCATGTGAGATTTTCTTCTTCGCGCTCATGCAGGAGGCTGTGTGGTCAGCGCACTGCTGCCCTCTACAGGTCAGTGGTCAGAAAGGGAAAATGTTGCAGGGTTGGAGTGTCAACACAGTTCCCATAAACAATTGACTAGTAATTAAACTATTTTGAGTGGTTTGAGTTTCCAAAGGTGGGTAAATCATTTAACAGAGACTTTGTTTTCAGGTTTGTAACTGCACATCTAGATGCGTTATCACATGTTGGTTGTCTCTGTTAGGTAAACGGCTGAGATTTGCAAAATAATAAAAAAGACTATTTTATATACATCAGCAGAAAGGAACATGTTTCTGAGAGATATTTAAACAAATAGCCTTGTCATTTATTTAAACAGTACATTTACAGTCTATTAAAATAATTTTGCATGTTGCCGTTTGCTTATACAAGTATAGGCTGCCTTATTTATACTGCATGAACTCAGAATCCATAAATGTGCACCAACACTACTCATTTTTTTACAGCTGTTATCAATTAAAACTTACAACTGCACATTATTTTTTATTTATTTTTAAATCGGTTTTATTCATTTGCTTTCAAGGATCTCTCCTCACACACACACACACACACACAGAGCAATCAGTTATAGTAAGCTAAATTGCTTTAAAAAAAATAATAATAATAATATTACCTTTTTTAATTCTAAAAAAAGTCTTATTTCAGTAATTGTAATACTTCAGCTTATAGAAATGATACAATATTTTTTACTTATAATTAGAAATAATTGTACAAATAATAATATTAAAAGAAACATTTTGCTGACACCGTATAGACATTTTAATGATGCTCTATATTTAACTAAAAAGTGTCAATAACCAATCTCACATTATTTAATAACAATTTTAAAGCTTCTAAAAAAAAGAAAACTCCTTCCCTCAATGAACAAATCCTCCAAAGCCCTGCATGAAATCTCAATGCAAACCCAAAAAGAGGATAAGCTGATCCCAGTGGGAGCTTTTTACCATAATTAGCATATGATCCTTCCAGTGTTGTTCAAAAGTTTCTATGAAACGTCTGCTCAGTCATAGTTGCTCATTTGAAAGAAATATAAAATAAAACGGGTGCAAACGGCATAATGGCAATTTAATAGAGCAAAATCTAAGACTGATCTGCAGTTTCACATGCTTTTTAAAAAAAAAAACATATTTGTTTACAACTTACCCAACGCATTCATTCATCCATCAATCCATCCACTCAGACATCGCCCCAGGTTACAGTTCAATAATTAATAAATATTTAATTGTCTGATAAGCCATTAAATGCATACACACATATAGACGCACATATTTTCTGCACAACTATAAGGGTTGTTAAAATAACATTTTATTTCAATTATATCAGCAGCATTGTCACAATAGGTTCCTTTTTTCAATGTAGTTTTTCAAAAGCTTTAACATGAAGTCTGTCTCCTGGAAAGACGAATGAAGAAAATGTATAATCACAAAGCATCAATGCACTGTTTTAACTACATACATTAAGCTGACTAATTCTGCAAACTGCTCTAATCACCTGATCATAAACATCTCGCGTCCTCTTTGGATCTTCCAGCTGAGCCTGAAGAGCAACTTTGAGCACCTCCTGAGTGATCAGCTCCCTCAAACCCTCCGAGCTCTCCGAACCTCCCCAAGTATTCCTGGGAGGCTTTGAGGAGGATGGAGAGTCCTGGAACTGGCTGTTTGAAATGCTCTTCTTGCCCATGAAATGACCTGCGAGGAGACAAACAATTATGCTGGAGAACGGATTGAGTGGTTATGCTATAATTTGCACGAGCACTAAATACAAAGCATACCTGTCGCCCAGAGATTCCCGCGCGGATGCACTTTTATTTTGGAAACTTTATTTCGCAGCTCCGTTAAATCGAGACTGACCGCTGTGCTTAACGATATGTTAAAAAGCATAATGAAAGCCAATAGTCTGTATTTGCAATGTCCGTCTTCAGAACTCACAGCCATCTTCTTAAGTGACTGTGGGTGGATTCCTCAGTTCAGACCTCTCTTCGTTCTTGTGGCGGCGGTTTTTATACGACCCGAGTGGGGAGGGATGCCAAACGCCTCTGAGGTCACGGTTTTAGTCACTGAACTCACATAACGACAGCAAACGCTTAGTCTGGTTGAATGAGGATGGGAAACACTTTGTGACGTGCGTTGGCTGTGCGCATGCAAGTTAATTGAATTGATATCATGGAATAACGTTTGGAGGCGTTGCGCATTCATAAGACTTACATTTCTATAGTTATGAATCGTATGCATGACTATTTAATAATGACAGGATAGTTCTGAGGAACTATGATTTTTCTTTTATGTCTAGTTCATATGAATCATAAAGTAAGATACATTTAAAGATGCATAACGCTTGATTAAGCTGCACGTTTTCTAAGCATACTTGTAGGAAAAACATTACGCATTATTAATATCTGCAGTATGAAGACTATATACGCTGTAAAAAAAATTTTTTTTACACCAGTGTGACTCGCAATATAAACATTTTACGCAAATTAAGAGAATAAAAAAAACCCCCAATGAATTAATTAATAAAGCAACACTTTTAAATTTGGCTCAACATTTTTATTCGATACAAAATTCAGCCTTTAAGAAAGTTAAATCTTGACATATGGTGCGGCTGTGGAGTCAGACGAAATAAAAACTGAATTTGGTATGACATGGAAAACGAACAAATGCAAATTCTTCCAGTGGTTGTGTATGCACTGTCATTAAACTGAGAAAATTATAATTTGACCTTTGTCTCTAAGAGCAAGTGCAGGATGTTCACAAAAAAAACACCATAAAAACTGGTCACAAGAGGGACGTGTGTTCCACTGACGGAGTTACTCTTCAAATTCTTCATTCTCTGTGTACCAAAACAAACAGCCCGAGCAAACAGAGTACAGCATACTGTCAGGGAACAAAGAACAAGTGTTAGAACAAGTGCAGCGTGAGAACTCCTCATTTAAACATGATACGTTACGTACCTTAAATTTGGGGTAGTCATTCATCAAAATTGTGACAATTCCAATGTAAGGCACAAACCTGTGATACAGGAAGCGTGATCAGAAATACAGTGATGTGCAAAGCAATGTATGGCATGGAATAAAACATTTGAGTGCAACAGCTGGCTTCTGGAAGCAAAACTTATTCCATAGAGAAACTAATTGTTAACAACGACGTGTACATCTTTAAAGGCAAATATGTCGTGAGCCATGAGATTGTTAATCAATTGTATACACAGTATACACAAATGACCTCCCTACAATCTCAAAATACTTATATACTTTTTTTTATGTGTATATATATAATGTTACACACACAAGCAAGACCAAATATATTTATATATATTTTTATATAATATATATATATATATATATATACACATACACACACACACAACTGATTTTAAAATGATGGTGAAATAGAAAAATACTTTTAAAACCTATTGCATTATTTGCAAAGCTTACTATAGCATGATTTTTGTCTGATTTTCAAATAGTTTTTTTGCTAATAAGTTGGTAATCTTGTGATTCAACTCGCAGCTGCTTGGTTTGGTTCATGGCTCATAAAAGTTTAACAAAAAAAAAATAAAAGGACAGTACATAACATTTGTTTGCTTAAAGGTGACTTGGGATTCTTACCCTCTTGCTCTTCCTACCACATCTTTCTTCTCCAACCAGTGCTGTCCCTGCTTGTAAAGGCCTCTGTCATCCACAGAATTATTGTCACCTTTCGTCAAGAACTTTATATCGCCGTTTTCTCTGAAATCAGTAGGGATCAATGTTATTGGAAGGAACAAAGACAGACAGTATGATCAGGAAAAAAAGACAACTTAATACAAATACATCCTGCTACAACCCTGATAATCTTAATAGCTCCGCCCCCACCCCCAAATTCCCAAACATGCTTTGCAGCACAAGTAACTCCATTTAGTGATTTGCTAAAAATGTTTTGGTCTGATCCACTATCAACAATGTTTCTTAAAACTTGAGCAAGGGTGAAAAAGTTTTGCTTGAACACTCATAAAAACATGTGCATTGTGATCTTGTAAGCATACTGTACTTACTTTTCATGAATTTTTAGGACTCTGTGTACAATGGGAATTTCTCTACCCTCGATCCTGAACACAACAATCTCCCCCACTCTGATTGGATCTTCAACACGATTTGTGAGAAAGAGAAGGTCTCCTCTGTGAAACGCAGGCTCCATGCTTCCACTACAATAATAACAACATCACTAATAATTAAACCTGGATAACAATTAATCATGATTAATCACATCCAAAATTTAAGATTTTGTTTATACATGTGTGCTTACTGCAATTTATTATATATTATATAATTATATGTATTATGTTTATATGTGTGTATATAACGTGTGTACATAATACATACAATGTAAACAAAACTTTGAGTTTTGGATGGGATTTTCTTAATTTTCAAAAATCCCAGTGGGTTTTATATTTGCTTTCCTAACAAAAATCTAATTCTCTTATTCATCAACCAATTTCTAAATCACAATCAAGTTACTCACACATTTTAAGCAAAAAATAGGGCCCAACGTTAAAATGATGGAATTATTCAAAGGCGTTTTACCTGTATTTTGAATTATGCATGGCATTATAATGCATTTTATTTTAAGGAAATATCCATAAATTTAACAAATACGTCCTGAAAGAAACCAGTACTTTTTTTTCTGCACATTTTTTTTTTAATACAGTGCGCCAATCCACAACACAACCTCAGGGTTCTCATACATTTGCATGAACCTTTTTGTTTTTGTTTTGTGATGACTGGTTAAGGACACTCACTTCACATTCTGACCGGCACAGTTTCTACAGTTAAATTAAGTACAGTTAATTAGTTTTAATAATTCTGTAAATAAATATAAAATAGCACTACTACAACGGTACTGGAAAACACCTTTTTTTTTTTAACAGTTCAATATAACAATGGGAACACAGCATCCTGTAAACGATAACAAAGCATGCTAAAAAAAAAGATACAATCATATTACCTGAGAACAACCACTATTGGGCTTTCACTCCCAGTTACAACCATCAAGCCTTTCCAGATCATCAAAGCAGAAGATACAATCATCCCAAAATTCAGCACCTGATAGTAAAGCTGAAAAACACAAGATACATAACATCAGATGGCTTTTTCTTTGGCTGCTAGTTTGATAACATTTCTTAGCTGAAGTATGTGTTGTTAGAAAAGATTACAATGACTGCAGGAGATTTAATAGCTCTAGTAACGTTAGTGCAACTGCTTAAAGTGAAACTGTACGCGTACTGTAATATATAAATATTAATACCGAATAACAGAGTAGCAGCTGTTGTCAAAAAGCCCCTTTTTCACACCCACTTCACAAAACATATATAATCGTTTAAAGCATATTTCATCTCTACAACTCGCAAAAAAAGAAAACAGAGCACTCATTTGTATAAAACGTTACGGCCATTCAAGCTGACGTGTAGTAAGCAGAGGAAGCACCGAGCTAACGTTAACAGGCTAAATAAATACACACCTGCCGCTTATTCATTCGCCGGACATCGTCGAGGAAGTCTAACGATAACATTTTGCCTGTGTATTAAATATGTACGACAAAAGTCAATTAAAATAATTGCAAAATTTAGATTTTGTTGCAAACGCTTCGCCGCCACTGCTGAAGTTAGCGGATACGCGGCGACTCTTCTGGTTTCCGGACTTCCGGTAAGAAGAGGAAGAATAACCCAGTGAAAGGTGATAGGTCGTTGTTTCTTTTCAAAATTGGTAAGAGCTGCGTATGAGTCGATGGCTCCTGAAATGTAATCATTTTGGTAATCATGTTCAAAAACTAAAACCGCAATATTACCGACTTTCTTGAAATAGCCGTTAGGTAAACAAATAAAACATTCCCAGCTAGTGAGGCATGTTGTCACAAAAGGTCAGTCAGTGTATGTTAAATGAACCATATCTTTCCTAGGAAATAGGATCCTTTTGTAGCCAAAACTTTAAGGTATGTACCTGTAAAGAAATAGCCTCATTGCAGATTTAAACGTTTCAGACATAAAGTTTTAATCTGACACGTTATCGGTTGAATAATGAGAAAAACAATAGCAATCTTTGTATTTTACATTTCAAAAGCCCCCCAAAACATCAAACCTCCGCTGATAGCACAGACTATCTCTCATGTCTTTAATATGTAAATATTGTTTTCCCCATACAAGCATTTACAAAAGTGCTAAATTTGATTGTAAGAATGGCTCATTGGATATAAATGTAATTGAAACTAGTAATCTACATGGAATGAATATGAAAATATATTTTCTCTGAGTGCAGATACCTGGGTTTAAGTGAATACCTTTTAGGATAATGTAATCTCTGTAGTAGCAATACAGTTACAGAAGTTTAGCTGTGTGTTACAAGCACGCTACCTAATAAATATGAAATAAACATCAGACATGCCCTTCCTTCAAGACCAGCACAGCATAAGCACCACCAAAGACGGACCATCAAAGGTACTCAATACTTCAGCATTTTTGGTGACCCTGAAAACAGCCAAAATATTACATGACTCTCACTTATGGCTACATTAAGTAACATACATAACATTTCCTGGGTTGTAATGTACCCAAGACAGGTTTGACGTGGTACATGAACACAAACATACATCTGCTCTGTAGCGAAAACATTGTAACACGCTGACATGATGCTTTTGCAATAACACAAAAATAAATTATGATTATCCACATACATAGGATGGACAAGTAAGCTGTAAAAAGTGACAATTAATTGCATGAATTTAACAGTTAATCCGAGTAATGCAATAAAACTCTGAATGCGTGTCTTTTTTAAACGTTATTTCATATATGTGATAAATGACAAGAGATATAGGATTTTACTGTAAGGCAACATGTTTGCAGTATCACATTTATCAGCCGCATATTCAGCAACCATTCGCTTGCAAGTTAAGTTGATTAGCAGCTTTCCATTTGAAGTCGTTTCTTCCGTTCAGGCCTTTTCTTCCTCAGATCCTCTTGTTTCTGATGCCTGTGTGTCTGTGAGCTCACTGTGGAGTTTGCTTTGCTCCTCCTCAGTGGACAGGCCAGTCTTTTTTGCAGAAAGAGCTGGGGTTTCGTCGCTGAAGTATGTCAAGTGTTCTTGTCCTTTCCCCATTTTCTCATCGATGAAGTCCCCTCGCTCATCCGCTTCTTTGACCTTATGTACAATAATGAGGTGTCTGCTGAGTGCTAACTGAGAGGTGAAACAAAGGCCGCAGTGCTGGCACTGGGGTGCGTCGCTGTCGGTTCTGTGTTGAGGTATGTGCTCCTGAAACCGGGCCTGGTCTTCACAGGTAAAGTCACATTTGGCGCAGCGATAAAGTCGCTTCAGCCTCTTGCCAGGCACGCTGCATGATGTTCCCCTATTTCCTGCTGCTCCATGAGCCCCGTCTGCTCTTCTTTTCCGTTTCTAAAAGAGAAAAATGCAGCTGCATATGCTGGACGTATGTATGTTTCTATGAAATAGATAAGCATTTGTGATTACCTCGCATTTGGGTTTGACCACCTCTTGAGATGCTAGCTTTGCCATCTGGCTGAAATCTGGGTTCTTGATTCCATGCATTAGGCTGATGTGGTTCTTTAGCATTGAGGGTTTGCCGAAAGACACCCTCTCGGTTGTGCAGTACCTTCAGGAGTTTTAAAGAAACAACATTAAGCTGTACTATCCTGACTTAACATCTTAAAATATCAAAAAGTGATTTTACCAGCACGTGTACACTTTCTTCCTCCCATCATGGTCACTGCGAAGGTGTCGTTTAAGACTCAAGGGTGAATTGAAGGATGTTTCACATAGTCGGCACGGATGCTTTTTTACCAACTGTTAAACACAGGCACGTTCAAATGTGACAATTTTGGGTTACATATACAAAATCTTACATGCACTGCAAAGGATCTCACCTTGCCATGGCTGGTCTTCATGTGATTGACGTAGGCATCTCTGTCGGGGACCCACAGGAGGCATTCTCCACAGGTCCAACCGGCCTTCTTCATACCAGCTTCAGCACTTGACTTCTGTGCAGCAGAACTCTCTCTTCCCTTCATGCAGGCCTCATTAACAGGTTTTGTCAATCTTCCTTGGAGGTTTTGTGGTGATGTTTTATCAGAAATAGTTGATGTCTCCATCTTTTTGGGGCTTTTTTCTGCTTCGTCTCTGAAAACTCCACCATGGACAGTCTGCAGATGAAACAGAATTTTATTTCACTTTTAAATCTTACGTACTGTTGGGGATAAATACTTTTTTTTTTTTTTAATTGTTAATCAAGTTCAGTCCTGATCAAAACTACTGAAAGATTTTTAAAAATCCAGGATTTTTTCCTCTTTAATTGCCAAGTTGATAAGTGATGTCATTGATTTGGGAAAAAACACACACAAAATGACTTATTTTCAATATAAAATAAAATTGTGGACAGGATTTTTTTGTTTCCTTTTATCACAGTCTTGGACATGTCAAAGTTAAGTAACAACATTGGCTTTGAGTCATTATTAGTTTTTGTGCAGCATCAGTTTTTATTTTTTCTCCCTCATTAACTGTTCGTGGCTGTTTTTGCCCCATTGACTTCCATAATAACAAATTTTTTTTAAATGCAAAACCACGACATCATATAATCATGCCTTCTGGATTGTTGGTAGTTTTCCCTGTTGGGAAGAGGAAAAATGTTAGAATTTTTACAGTGGTTTACCAGGTGGCACCATTAACCTTTTAGATAGGCCTGTGCAAAAAAAGCTTGGTTTCTGGCTTTTTATGTGGATATAACAGCAAATTATAGTGTGTCTGAGTGCGAGTGGGACCTTTGTGCACTTGATGCGTCTGAGAAAATCAAAATATGCACCTCAGCTCTCAGAACTGCATGGAGTAAACAAAAACATAGTAAATGTATTTATGCACCTGCTGCTTTTGATGGTGAGAAGAGCAGTAAGCAACATGAGAAAGGGCTTGACTTGCACCAAAGTTTTAGAAATTATTATGCAGCCTGACCTCTCCAGTGAGCTGCAGGATGTACTGTCTTCTCCCTCTGACACCACAGACTCAGTAGAGTCAGATCCAGATTTTGCTATGGCACCTTCATCATCCTGTCCAGCTTCCACTGAATGCGAGGAGGCTTCAGAGGATCCTGGATCTGGTTGGATTGGTAGAAACGGCGAAGTGTGGTTTTCCACCAAAGCGAAGACAACTCCCTTTTATTCAGCCTGCCAGAGGCGTGACTCCAGGGCCAACACATTATGCCGTCGCAAGGATCCAGAATGCGGATTCTGTGTTCAATCAGTTTTTTCACTGTTTAGTTCTCCATCCATGTGGTGCATATTTTGATTTTCTCAGACAAATAAGATGAGTGCGCAAAGGTCTCTCTCTCTCTCTCTCTCTCTCTCTCTCTCACACACACACACACACACACACTATAATTTGCTGTTATACTCCAAAAGCTTTTTTTTTTGCACAGGCCTATCTAAAGGGTTACGGGTGCAAACTGATCAACAGTAAAAATGACAAATTTGACCTCTTCCCAACAGGGAAAACCACCAACCATTAACAACTAAAATGTTTTTTCCCCAAATCAGTGACATGATGAACTCGGCAATTAAAGAGTCAAAATCCTGGAATTTTTTTAAACATTTGGTAGTTTTGATCAGGACTGAGGTTATGATTTAGCCAAAAAAAAAAAATAATGTATCCGTTACATTTTTGCAGCAGTTTAATTTAGTGGATGTTTTCATCCCGAAC
This sequence comes from Enteromius treurensis, assembly GCA_032275025.1. Taxonomy (NCBI): domain Eukaryota; kingdom Metazoa; phylum Chordata; class Actinopteri; order Cypriniformes; family Cyprinidae; genus Enteromius; species Enteromius treurensis. The sequence continues at coordinate 1,750,233 of JAUCMU010000036.1, forward strand.
AAAACGAAAGGGTAGTAAATTTGGACAATGCACAAGGGATAAAATGAATAATTTTTTCAATATCTGAGTAATACAATACCACTCTTGTTGTTCGGGTCAGCACTGATGATGAGATGAGACATCTCTAGTACTGTGGCAGTACAATGGCATAGGAAATAGTGGTGGCAGATGCAAAAATAAATGACCTGCTCTTTGTTTCCACAATTAAACCACAAGAAGATAATAAAAATCTCTCCTGGCGCTTTCATTTAGCTACAGTATTTTACAAGAAAAATTTGTGTTTAAAAACATACTAAATTACATGTTAACGGACCATTTTCTATGCTCTAAAAAGAAACAAACAAAAACCTTAGAACATTGGTGTCACACCGAACGACCACCTGTCATTTGCAAGCACCCCACCGTGAGTAACATACTCTCCTTTTGACTACTACATGCCTCCCAGCATGCAATCCAACTCACGCAGCTCATGCAGAATGCATGCATGACCTCTTAACATTTTTTGGGTTAACTTAAAAAAAAAAAAAGAATGTTGCATGAGCTTGTTTTTTTCTACTAGGTTATACTACAGCATATTTTCCAGAAAAAAAAGTCACTTCTGACTATATCGTAACGGGTCACTGTCATGAAGAATTTAAAATCTGATCAAATCCTAAACTCTGCAGGAGCCGAGTTTGACACATGCTTTAACAATACTTCGATCCGAACAGAAATGAAAAATATACTTATAAAACATTACAGTGGAATTTATTATAAGCATGGTTTATTATAAATATATTTAAAGCGAAACAAACTACCAGCATGTGGGATTTGCACTATACAAAAACATTTGGGCTACAAATGCTTCACGCCAACTGCATTATAGAAGTTGTTTTGAAATAAAGGTTGCAGCATGAAAAAAAAGTGACTTATAGTCTGGAAAATAAAGTATACAGTATGTGCATTATTAGATTACTTATTGCTTACGTACAGGAAGTAGTTAATTAAATAATGTTCTTAATTGTATGCTTACCATCTGGTGATCACAACAGTCTCATATGGAGCACTTTTTGTAAGTTGGTAAGGAGCATCTGCTAGATGTCTTAAATCTAAATGTCTTGTAGCACCAGACAGAAGCATTATGCATAAAATAAGTATGGAATGAACTCAAACCTCCTTCTAAACATACTAAATACATTATTCAGTGGAGCTTTCCCTTAATAGGTTTACATGCTTAGTTATAATCCAGCTATAGGGTTTTTGCAGGTCTTTGACTGAAATGTGCTGCTTAACATGCATGTATACAAGCTGGACAAATCAAAGCTACAATAGCATTCTGCATTGTCTGAATTCACAGGAATCCGGCTAACAAAACAGTTAATATATTTAAAATCAGGCTCTAAAGAACATGTAAACACATTTTATTAGTCTAAATATAAATGAAGCTAAAATTGATTTGTGTGCAATATGCAATATAAATTTCCCCAACCACACTAAATAACAGAAATGGTGTCAGTTACACATTGCAATGACCAACAAAACTTCAAGCAGCTACGAACCTTGAAATGTTGCACCAAGGGTAGCTTCTCTAGGAAGAACGAAGTGCACTCTGGACACTTGAACACACATTTACGATGATGAAAATGTTGATACAACAACTGCTTCCTCTTGAAGACTGTTTCACAGGAACACTTGTAGATCACCCTGCAAAGAATGAACCCGAGGTAACTCCTCAGCACAGTTCTAGGAAAATGTATTAAGACTAAAATAAAGGTGTAGCAGATCAATAGATGCACTTACTGATGGTTGGGTTCACTGCCACCATGCTTGCTTTTTACATGCATCAGACAGCCATCAGAAGATTTGAAGGCTACAGGACAGATAGTGCACTTATAGAAGACCTCACAATGCTTCTCCTCAATGTGACTTTTCAAGAGGGACAGGGACATGAAAAGCATTTCACAATGCAGACACCTGAAAGAAATTTGAGCGCATCAAAAAGAGAGAGGGAGGGAAAACAACATTCAGGCATTCGTGGTCTCGGAGAGGAAGTTCATTTATCTAGAGGTCACAGTTCAAGGTACTTACGAGTACCCAATTTTACGGGCATAGTGGAGACAATTCTCCTTCACATGCTTCTGGATGTCAACTGAGCGACTGAGTGCCCCACATTCAGGACAGCAATAAGGAGATTTGTGTGAATGAATGCGTTGATGGGCCCTGTAGCTGCACTTGTTGGGTAGCAGCATTGAGCAAACCTTGCACATCTACATTTAAAGAAAGCAAAAACAAGGGTCAATAACATAGAAGAGCGTCCACAAGAATTGCGAGGAAAATATCTCTTTAAAGGTGCCATAGAATGCATTGAGAGAATATTTTAAACTGTTCTCTGATATGTACATAGAAGGTATGTAGCTTGGGTAAGGGGAATAAATGCCCAGAAACGGTTTTACAGGTCCATTTACAACCCTGGAATTTGAACCTAGAATGAATCAGTCTGTTTTTGCCTTATTTGGAAGGTTCATGAATAGTAATGAGGAGGTCTGCTCTGATTGGCTGTTTCTCAGCGT
>JAUCMU010000036.1:1752881-1769694 GCA_032275025.1 Enteromius treurensis
TTTTGGGCTAGGCAGTTAGGGAAGCGGGCTGTATTTTTCTTTTGAACTAAATGAGGGTATTTAGTTTTGGTTTTCTTCTTTTTCTTTCTTAGGTTCCTTTTGTTTGTTATGTTGGCCTTTGGACACCCCGAAGATATGCTCTTTATGTTCCTCACCTCTTAATTTTAATAAACAACTTTAAAAACTGATTAATGGGTGTGCTTTAATTGTGTCCCCAAGTGGAGTTGCAAAAACCATATGCTACAACAAAACTTGCACACATGAGAACGACCCAGGAAGTAACCAAGACCAAGAGTAACCTCTGCTTCTTAAGACAAGTTCCTCCGAGTAACAGCAGCTCAGATCAGAGACCAGATAAATGCCATACAGAGTTCTAGCAGCAGACCCATCTCTAGAACAACTGTTAAGAGGAGACTGGGCGAATCAGGCCTTCATGATCAAATAGCTGCAGGAAACCACTGCTAAGAAGAGGCAACAAGCAGAAGAGATTTGTTTGGGCCAAGAAGCACAAGGAATGGACATTATTTCAGTGGAAATCTGTGTCTGATGAGTCCAAATTTGAGATCTTTGGTTCCAACCGCCGTGTCTTTGTGAGACGCAGAAAAGGTGAACCGATGGATTCCACATGCCTGGTTCCCACTGTGAAGCATGGAGGAGGAGAAGGTGTGATGGTGTGTGGGTGTTTTGCTGGTGACACTGTTGGGGATTTATTCAAAACTCTGAACCAGCATGGCTACCACAGCATCCTGCAGGGACATACCATCCCATCCGGTTTGTATTTAGTTGGACGATCATTTATTTTTCAACAGGACAATGACCCCAAACACACCTCCAGGCTGTATAAGGACTATTTGACCAAAAAGGAGTATGATGGAGTACTGCGGCAGATGAGCTGGCCTCCAGAGTCACTGGACTTGAACCCAATCGAGCTGGACCGCAGAGTGAAGGCAAAGGGGCCAACAAGTGCTAAACACCTCTTGGAACTTCTTTAAGACAGTTGGAAAACCATTTCAGGTGACTACTTCTTGAAGCTTATCAAGAGAATGCCAAGAGTGTGCTAAGCAGGAACAAGAGCTATTTTGAAGAAGCTAGAATATAAAAGATGTTTTCAGTTATTTCACCTTTTTTTTTTGTTAAGTACATAACTCCACATGTGTTCATTCATAGTTTTGATGCCTTCAGTGAGAATCTACCACTGTAAATGGTCATGAAAATAATAAAAACACATTGAATGAGAAGGTGTGTCCAAACTTTTGGCCTGTACTGTACTTTAAAATAAGAAATAAAATAAAAAATTATGTTAATCAAATACAAATAACTGCCTCCTCAGTTTAAAACACCATCGCACGCCACTGATATATATTTTGTAGAACAACCTGTTCTGAGATTGCACATCGACCCTTCTGAATGGTAAGAATGGGCGGGTATATGCAAATGTGGTGAGCGTAACTATTACGCCTCTAGACTGTTACGTAACAGTCTGTGTTGTGTTGGAATTTGACTGTTTTTCAGTCGTCTTTTGCAAACACTTGATTTATATAAGAAGTAGGAAACGATGGTGTTTGAGACTCACAGTATGCTATGTACATACTGAACTGTTATTATTCAACCATGCCAAGGTCAATTCAGTTTTCCATTCTATGCCACCTTTAAAGGATGATACGTGTCCCGTGTTCATATAGTGTACAGCATGTGCCGAGTTCTTAGAAATATACTCTTTGTATTTACATCGGCTTTGAAAAACACTCGCTCTTTCTTTGTATAATAGAATGACCCATCAAGCAAAAAATAATAACATTTCTTCCTGACACCTTTAAAACAGGGTTACTTTTCCATTATAATTATCAAAAACTATTATTTTTTTTATAGAAAGTATTACGTTTCTACACATTTTTTTAAATAATAATTCTGAATGTTTTGTATTTATAATTGAAATTCCATTCCACATACTCATAGTTCACATACATGGAACTAATCTTCCCTTATGTCAAAATGTAAAATGTCAGCTATTTTCATAGACCTATTGACCTTAATCATGGAGGTCCTTTCTATGCTTTTTTTCCTGCTTTAAAGAGGTTTTTTAAATAATATGATAGGGAAGCAGTTAATAAAACACACACACAAAATGATATATATATATATATATATATATATATTGTATACTGTTTATCAACAAAAGAAATAGTAATAAGATATTATGAATTTAAAAAAATATTTTGGCATAAAGTGTTTTTCTACGTTTTTCCTATGTACTCAAAAAAATATTTTAAGTTAATACAGTGGCATAGTCACTGCATGTGAACTGAATGTTTTATGCATTTCATGTACTCAAAAAAAATGTCACTGACCTGACTTGTATTACAACAATGTCACTTTAGAACAATTTTACAGTTATGCTTTGTAATTCCAGTAGTTGATTTGACTCACCAGACCTTCAGCCTCTGTTGATCTCTGATAGTGACCTGCAAGTGCTGTGCAGTCTGTCATCTGTTTATTACAGTCCAGACATTTGAATCCATGTTTAATAACTTTGTCAGGATAAAGTGGCAACACCACATGGCTTTTGGTTGACTCTGAGGCGGTGTTCCCGCATTGTATCTGATTTACAGACTGCTTAAGCTTGGTGGGCGCCAACATCTGGTCAACGGCAATGGGCTTCATAAACAACTGTGTGCACTGCATCACCATGCCTTTGTTCTTGTGATCTCGGGCATGTGCCAGGAGAGCACATTTGTTAAAAAACACCAAGGTTTTGGAGCAGTGGGTGCATGCGACTTCAATGTGCACACTCCTACGGCTGTAATGGTAAGCCAGACTCTTTTCCAAACCGAAGGAGTCTCCACATTCTAGGCAGCAATAGCCCTGCGGTGGGAGTCTGATATTGGTGCCTGGTGGTGGATTCAGGTCAGGAACATATGTTGGCACTGGGTTCGAGTAATTCAACAGTCTGTTTAAGGTTCCAGCTGCGGTATTTGGAACAACAGCTCGTGTGTTTGGAGAGACTTTTTTAACTTGATGCACCAATGGTACAGAACTGCACACCATTGATGATGATAACTGTGAGGGCTCCTGCCTATTAGTGGAAGACCTTGCTGTAACCGAGGCAGCTACGCTATGTGGCACAAGATTTAAGTTCGCTAAGTGTAATGCCTTCGGTAGGTAGTTTGTATTGGCAAAAGAACCAATCTGAGCAGAAGCAGCCTTCTTTTGCTTGCTGCCACCATGCGCTGTCTTTAGAGCATGGCCGTTACTTTGAGTTTGAAGTTTCTTTGCTTTCATGCTGGATTTGCTCCCAAGTAAAGGTGTCTTTGAGGCTTCCTGCTTTCCATCTTCAAAAATGACCTCTGAAATATTATCGTTTGAACGATACAAAGGCAATGTTTTCGAGTAGACATCTTCAACTGAAGACTGCAATGGCGATGACCCAAACGGTGATGTAAGATCTTCTGTTTCAGAGTCTGGCAATATGCTTGTGACGGTGCGTTTGATTTCTCCGGATGAAGTTTTGATTGTCTTTATTCTGACTCGTGGGATGGCTGGAGGCGAGCCAGTAGCGACAGCTGGAGATGCTTTACCACTGCTGTCACTGCATATACTCATTGGGCTGTCAGGCTGTTTCGCGAAACGTTTCACCACCTCCAGAGGACTTCTCGGGCTCCTTGGAGATATTGGTATTTTTGGACTAATTTTCATGGACTCTTTTGGGTTAACTGGGAAGTCCTTTAAATTAGTATGCCCATCTGGTTCCTTTTTAGCATTCAGGGCTGCTAATGCATCAAGGCAAGATGACAATCTGGAGCTGTGAGCTTTGACACACGGACAGGGAGGGGAAATGCTCGTCTCAGGAGTTGAACACGCATTTATTCCACAATCTTGGATGCTGTCAATTTTAGTCTGAGTATTTTGTTCAACGGCATCATCTTTGAAAGCAGAGCCATCACACCCAAGATCATCCAAACCTTTTGAAACAGGATGCCTTTCATTGCACGTCAAGCTGGATGTGTCTGGTTTTCCATGATTGTCTAAAACAGGAAGAGGCGAAGACGTAAAGAGTGAATCAAATCCATTGCTATGAATGTCTTCAGATTCTGGACTGGATATAGGGCTAAACTGAGGCATAGATGCTGATAGTGAGGGAGCTTTTTCATTCTTGTAGAGCACAGGAATCTTTTCCATGGAACGTCTTGAGCAATCCCCATTGACGGAAGAGTTATCCAGCCGTGGAAGGCTGGAGGGATGTGTCTCCAGTGAGCCTGCTGAACTCTTGAACCCATTCTGTAAAAGGTGCCCCAATTGAGAGCTCTCCTTCTCCACAAGATTTTCATAGGAGTTCTGGCGGCTAGTGTTCTTTACAATAACACTGACAGCAGGGGCATCGGTTGTAGGCACTGGGTGAGGGGTCAAAACCGTGGCATCCATTAACATTTCCGGGTGCTTAAGGTGTCCCTCATCTTGATTCCCGTGAATGGCCTCTTTGGCATCCAGACTGGTAGCATCAGGGATGTCAAAGGCAGCCAAGAGATCATCAAAATCAGGGGTCTTCATATCACCCATGATTGGAGGCTTTCAAAACCTGAGGCAATAATATGTAGAGAGAAATAAGTCACAATATATGCAGGTCACATGTGTGTAAAAATAATAACTTCATACCAGTATTAACAGGCATAAAACTACATCACAGCATCAGAAACAGCAAAATACACACACAAACGAATTTAATTGTAATCACCATTTGATTCCTGGTTAATTCATCTCAGCAGTTTTTGGTATCCATCCGTTTTTCTGCTGCAGTTCATCTGTACTGCACTGACATTTCCAGGAACTTCCATAGTACTGGTCCAGCCAGCTCAAAGACTTGTTTATGGAAACACTGACTCCATTCTAAGCTTTTTAACATTACAATACTGTATATGCCAAGTAAACTCCTGTTTTGTTTATTTTTTTGCCAGTCAACTTTACCTTCGTATAGTCAAGACAGCCTGTCACCATCACCTAGATTAGTTTAACATGAAAATTCTCGGAGAATTCGTTTCAGACCGACAGTACACCTTTGTACAGGCGTTACGTAAATAAAACAACAACATTAATCAAAATATTATGAGTTTTTCGTACGAAAAGGTAAAGAGCTAGCGTTAGCTTATATGCTAACTGAGAAAACAAACCTTCGCCAAGCTAACAAACCCCTTTAAAAACATTGCTCAAATAAGTACTACTTCACCCCGTTACACATGACCTGTCGTTTGATATATGTTAATACAGATAAGAGAGTATTTATGAAAAAATGAAAGCGGTTCGTATTGACAGAAGCGTTAGCTGTAACGTTACAGTCGGGAGCGCGCTTCTCTAGCTGCTTGCATCCCAGCTCTGAAAATAACGCAAACCTGCGGTAATAATAAAACAGTCCGCGGGTATACAGCCAAATGCGGGTTTAAAGCAACCTTTCAAAAGCCATGCAAATGGATGAGCAAGTCAACGTAAGGTATGATTGATTTGTGAGGTTTATAAAAGTGAGTTGTTTACAGTTGCTCGCTGTCTGCTAGCTAACAGCTCTCTTCCCTTCCTGTGAGCGCGAGGACCCCGCTCAACGCCACGCACGGGCCGTGGCTCAAATCCTCAGAAGCTGCCTACATAGACAGCATTTTCGGACAGCCTCCCCTACCATTTAGAGGACGCAAAAGCGCCTACGACGCGCGAAAAAGCTGTGTAGGCTCAACCACAGACAATAAGGGTGTTTCTTCTTTATAGAAGGGACAAAATACATTTCGGAAAAAGTCGTACGACTGAACGACTTTGCACATTACAAAGTAATTTGTCACCGTCTTTTTGTATTAGGCTCTTTTTTTAAAGGCGTTAACATAACATTTTTAATTTTTGACTTGACATTTTTTTTAACACTTATGACATTATTTTAGATTAGCTATAGATTAAACAGAAGGTTAAACTAAGTTTCAGACTTTGACAGGGTGGAAACGTGTTGTGCCTATTGAAAACAATATATTTCTAAAGAAACTGCCAAGATAAGGAAGGTAGGATTTGGGTTAACTTGTGCTGATAACATGTGTATTTATTAGCCCATATAATCACGGGAATAACCAAAAACACAAATTCCTTTGGAAACACGTAGCCTGTTGACAATGAACGCTTGAATGATCCCGCAATTTAAAGTTATCACTTCATATCAATCAATGTCCAAATACAGTTTGTGATAGCTTCTGTGTAGTTTCCTGAAAATGTTGCTAAGCACTGATCTTACTGTTTCACATGCTATGTCTTTGAAGTCTTTTCAACCTGATCAAATAGGCTCTTACATACGTATTATGCAATTACATACATATACAGTAAGAATTGCAGTAGCTTAGGGTCTGCGAAACGTTCAGACAACGCTCGCACCTCCCCCTGAGCAAAACCCCTCTGACAACGTTTGCACAACCTTCGCATCTCCCCCTGAGCAAAACCTTCAGACAACGTACACTAACTTTATATTATAACTGTAAAAAATACATTCAGACATTTCTAAAAGTTAGCTTTTTTTAATAAAGCTTTCTTTTTGTAGTCTAGATGATTTTAATCTGAAGTATCCTTCACCAGATATGCCCAGGAAAGATTATGCACAAAGATAAATCACAACATTCAGTTTGTGAAGTGGACACATAAAATGTGCAGGAAAGGCTTGCTTGATATTAGTGAATCATGACTGCCTGCTCTAGCAAAGCACATAAAATGTCTTAATGAATATCTGTTAATGTGTTTTGTACACACTAGGCCTTCAATAAAATGCAGTGATGCACAATGCGGTCTATTAAGCTGCGAGTCTGCGTCATCTTGTGTTAACTAAAAGGTAGTAGGCACCATTTAATTTTATGAGTTTCCATGAAAACAGTAATAGATTCCACATACTGTGGAGATACCATCATAAAACTTCAGTGTAGAAATTGACAGATTCTACGATTTACATCATTTTAAAAATTTGAAGAAAAAAAAAATAATCAAATGAATCTAAATCTGGATGTTGCGCATATTTGTCTGTAGCCTATACAAGGACAAGTAAACTCCAGCATTTAAGAATACTACTAAGTTCTAAAAAAAATAAAAATGTTTATATAGGATTAGTTGATTAAGTGGAGGTTAATCATTATCCACAGGAGCAGCACAGGCTCAGATTACTGCCAGCTATGGTGTTAGTGATGAATTCTGAGTTCAGGCATAAAACTGAATCAATCTCTATGTGCTACAGTGGCATCTAGCGTCCTAATTGTGTAAGGCTGGTAGTTTTTGTACACCGATTTTAGTTTTAAATAATGTATTTTGTGTTTAATTAACTGCTTTTCTGTGACCAGGTGTCATTAAAGTCTTCAATATTATAGCCTGCTGTAAATATATATAAGTACCAGGACAGGGCCCACTGATAAAAATGGTGTCCTGTGAATCCAAACCCTATTGCTGCCTTCATTATTAGACCTACTAATTATGAAAAATGAAGAAATCTTTAAAAGGACAGGTCTATATGTGACCCTAGACCACAAACCAGTCATAAGTAGCACAATATATTTATAGCAATGTACTATGGGTCAAAAATTTATTTTTTTCTTCAATAGGATTTTAAGTAAGTATCATGTTTCATGAAGATATTTAGTAAATTTCCTACTGTAAAAACGTGTGATTATGGACAACTTAAAGGTATTTTCTCAATATTTAGATTTTTCATTTTTGTTTTGCACCCCCAGATTCTAGATTTTCAAAAATGGACCTTTATGACTGGTTTTGTGGTCTATATTGTGTTTTTGTCTCCGCTATCTGGGTTTAATTTATCTAGTTTTGATTGGTCACTGATCTCTCAATATCTTATCATATGGATAATATGAATGATTATACTGGCTCCTCCTCTTCAGGCACCTGTTCAGCATGTGACTCTGCCTCTGGGACGGCCACAGAATTGCAGGCCCTGTGTCACATTTCAATTTTTTTATTTTTTATTTATTGTTTTCTTTACACTTTGTATCTTGTTGGAAATAAGGAGGAGCTTCATTCATAATGATAAAAAGTTGCTGTTTCATGAATACTCAGTGTAGTAATTCCTAACTAGCTATCCGATAGCAATGCGCAAGTGTGTTAAATAAAAACACATTAGTGTGTAGTTAATTAATGATAAGATTTCCAAGTGGGAAGAGTATATATCCCAGCTCAAGGTTCAAGACCCAGCAGTTGTCACAGAGAACGCAGAATGAGTAAGCCATTTATTTACCTCTCCATTCTTTAGAGATTTATTCGAACTGATATCTCAGGATAGGATTTTCTAGAACTGTTTGCATTGTACAGGTGGTTTTGATGCCATGGTTTGAGTAAAGGAGGTGTTGGTTTTATATTTGTGGGTAGTAGTTAATAATTGTTTTGATGAAATGTGGAAACAGACGTGTTTTGAAACGTTCAGCTCTTAAGGAATTGTTGGATGAAGGTTCATAAGACCCAGTAAACTGAAACTTTCTTTACAGTGGACAAAGAAGATTTACAGTTGACAAACGTCTCGTATGGAAATGAACAAGGTGTGGACAATCCAGCTTTTGTGAAGGTAGGCTTGAGGAAGAGTGAGGTAGTGCTCTATAAAATGTTAAGTTAAATTTTTTTTTTAATATTCTATTCTTAGGAGGATAAATTAACAGATGATCTGAGTGAAAGTGACATACAGGAGTCAGAGAAGGAGTCAAACTCATGCCTAAGGTGTGGTTGTGAATCTAATCTGTAAATACGACGTCATTCAGATTTTATTGTCACATTATTTGGAAATGAGATTCCTTTGAAATAACATAATGTCACCCTAATTAAGAAATATACAGAAAAATGACATGTGCAAGATCTTTAGCTATGTATTCATTGTTCGCCATAGAAAAGCATGTATACCCATCACGGCCACAGAGATCTTCTGCAAGACACACTCCAAAATAATCAAATACATTGTTTTGGCAATACTTGCAGCAGGTAACATTTTTCCCAGTTTTATATCTATAATTGTTTTTAATTAAGCATGTTGATATGATGAGTAAATAATGTGCAATATGTTTCCATGTTTTAAATTTTAGGTTATTTGGCGTACTTCATTTACGCATGTTATTTAAACTTCCAGAGGGCAATTGCTTTGGTTGTCCTCACTTGTCTGGGGGTGTTTATTCTTGTGTGTGAATTGGTGAAGAAGTACAAGGGTGACAGCATAAGAAAGTTCTTCAAGCCTGTGCAAAGGTGTTTCAAATCCAATATCAGATGGATAAAGTGGTGAGTTTGACACCGTTCTAAGATTTATGATCTGTTTTTAAAGTTTCTCAGGCTTATTGTATGCTGACTTCCTCCTCAAGAAAAAAAAAATTGTATTATCAATGTTATCACATTGTGCTGAGAAGCTGGAATACTTTGTAACATTCTAAATGTCACACAACTATAATTTTGACTAATGCAGTGCACCCTTGCTATTAAGAAAAGCCTAAGCTATTAAAAAATGTACACTGACATCCAACATTTCAACTAACGTTATATATATTTAGTTGGAATGGTTTGGAGGTGACTAAAAGACCACTCCCTCTGGAATTTTCTATTGTATATTTGAAGAGTTTTTAGCCTGCTGCTGTCAAGTTGCTACAGTACATCATGGCCACAACTAGCACAACAATGTTAGCTTATGTACTTTAATTGCAACTTGTTAGCTACTTGAGTTTTTAAAGGTCACCTGTTTGATGTTTTGACTGTGTGCAGTTATTGTAGAACAAAACAGCAACATCAGTCTTTATTCTAAAAACCTTCAGGAAATCCCTGAGTGATCCCATAGTGAATAATTCTTCCAAACTGGCCTGCAAATTGACCCTAAAAGAATGGTTCTCAAACAGGAGGCTGTAGAAAAAAGGATTTAAGTAAAATAAATAAATAAATACTATTAATATACTAAAGTAAAACAAATATAATTAATAAATTAAAATGCAAAGTGAAGCTGTAACCAAAAAGCAAAGAATTATGTTAAATTCATTTAATATATCAACGTGCCAGGTTTCTGTTAATAAGAAAGTAAAAAAAAAAAGCTAGGAAATAGCTTATATCTGTAAGCCTTTGAGTGTTGTGTTGGACAACAGGGGGTCGAAGTGGTTGAGAACCACATCTCTAAATAAACAGAACAATATGTGATTTTAAAAACAGGAACCATAATTGTACATACACCATGGATGAGATGGATAACAGAAATGTGTGGACTGGTGTGAAAAATGCAGATAACATGATCACAGTTGAATGTCTTTAATGTCTTTAATTTGATGAAAATACAAGTCCTAAATCTCCACATGATGATCAATCATTCAAAAAGTATCAACTAGTAAATTCAAAAGTCCACAGTTAATCCCGAAGGCATACAAAAAGTTCACAGGAATCCATTCAAAAACAAAAGAAATGTCAATGCTTCCAGAAAGTAATTCCCATCAGTCCTCAAAGTAAATTTAAAAGGCATTCAGAAAGATTAACAAAGAAAATCTGTGAGTGACTCCAAACAGTTTCAAAGAGCAACTGACCTAGACTTGCTCAAGGCGTGGGAAACATGGAGCAAAGGGCTCAGGAGAAGGGTGGCTTAAATGCACAACCAGAAGCAAGGCACAAGTGAGAACTATTAGAAATAATTACAAAGACTGATATCCCGGGCAGGGGCCCAGGACCAATACTCTGAGCCATAGCGTTCCAAGTCCACCAGGTACTGAAGGGATCTCCATTCAGTACGTGACGAGACCATGTAAGCAGGCTGGCCCTCAGTGATCAGAGAAGAAAATGGAGGTCTGACTGGAAAGAAGAAGAAACATCAGGTTTTAGTAAAGAGACATGGATGGTGGGATTTATTTTTGTGATGTAGACAAGAACAGACGGTTGGTAACTGGATTTCATTTCCTTGAAATAGCCTATGGAAAGGACTGATGAATCACTTTGGATTTAAACCCAAACTGGCACTCAAAGGTATGCTGATTGCTGAGGAATGCAGTATACTCTTTTCAGTTGACAAAATATGTCAAAGTCTCTTTCTTAATTGTAAACCTCCAGAACTTTCTTAGAAAGAAATCAATGGTTCAAGTAGCACCGGGATGGCAGGTAAGGTGAGAGTTTTAACCAATGAAAATCCTGGGAACGGCTAATACTTAGGAATAAAAGCCCATTAGCTGGTGTCCAGCTACATTGTCACGTTCATGTTCTTGAACTTGGGCCTTCCTGGCTTCAGTTTCTTATCTAACTGGATCCACCACCTGGTTTGTTTGTATAAATGTGCTGAATTAACGTTTTTATACTTTATTTTAGCTTAAAACTACATTTGTTAACAATCAAATAATCAAAAGAGATAAAACCTGGACAATCTAATAAAAACCTGTATAATGGATAAAGGTATTTGGCAAAAAGAACATACTGGAGGATCTTCCCCAAGGATTAAAAATGTGTGCGGAGCAACCACCTTAGAGCAAAGAATAATGAGACCTACTGGCTCCTCTTGATCAGTGGGTGAAAATATTCGAGACAGGGAGTCTGGTTTCGAATTCTTGGATCCTGGATGATAGGACAAGGTAAAACTGGAATTGAAAGGTTTTCCCTTTGGTAATGGGTTGAGAGAGGTGGTGCTACTGCAAGTTCCATAGAAAAAGTCCAAAGGACACAACTTGATCCTCAGGGGTGTTGAATGCATTATGTACACCACATGATTTGCGCTGTGCAGGTCAGGTTTGGTGACTTGGCTCCTTGAAGCATCTATAAGGCAGAGGACATGATCGGTAGAGAGAAACGGTTTTGAACTGTAATTTTGTTTTGGCCACTGTAATAAATACATGGGCACAGTCTTTTTTGAACACAAAGAAAACCCACACCCCAGCAGGGGAGGTTGAGGGCTGGACGAATCATGTAGCGAGGGCTTTCTCAATATAACTGTCCATAGCTGCCTGCTCTGGAGGAGACAATGCCCTATTATTCCACTCTTGGGAGATTAGTTCCTGGAAGCAGATCCATGGAAGAATCGTATGACCAATGAGGTGGTGGCCTTCTGCTTGCTGAAGACCTCCGGGAAAGATGACACACGGGGGCACTAGAGAGAGGTCGATGAGAAGTCATGGGAAGCCTATGATTAAAGGGAATGAAGGAGACTGGATGAGATGGAAAGATATCTTCTCTCGGCGTTGAAGAACGGAGAGATGTGAAGTGTTTGGTGAATGATTTCTCCATGACCCAAAGGTCAGATGTTGGCCTTGCTTGGCCCCCTGATGAGCAACTGCCCCATGAAGGTCCTGGGCATGTGGCAAATCTGCTGGGTCTATGTCTGGCTCAGTGTAACTGTCAGAAATGTGTGGACAGGACTATCGAAAGAGGTGAACCCAAATGCAGATAACCAGGTCACAGTTCTGAGGTCATGTTTTTACATCTTTAATTTACTGAAAGTCCAAGAAGTCCAGAAAGTCAGCTCTAAATGTTCCAATAGGGCAGATAGGTTTGACAACATTTTCTAAACAGAAATCCCAAGAGTCCACAAAGTAAATCCAAAAGGCAAACAAAAAGTTCTCAAGAGTCCATTCCAAATCAAATGAAATGTCAATATTTCCAAAAAGTAATTCCCATCGGTCCACAAAGTAAATCCACAAGGCTTTCACAAAGTTCACAGGAGTCATTTAAAAAACAAAAGAAATGTCATTGCTTCCCAAAAGTAATTTCCATAGGTTCGCAAAGTAAATCCAAACAGCATTTAAAAAGTTTACAAAGAAAATCTGTGTGACTCATCAAAACAAACAAGAAGAAGAAGTGCGATGTTAAAAGCCCAAAACATAAACCATGACAAAGACTGAAACCCAACAAAAAGGCCTCTAGTGGCCAGAAGTAAGTCCACAACCCAGACAATGTATTTCTCTGTGTTTTAGGGTATTCATAGTCGTTGTGGTGGGACTGCTGGTGGCATGGCTGGCAATTGACACACGGAAGCGCCCAGAGCAGCTCATCTCTTTTGGTGGTGTCTGTCTTTTCATTATTGCCTTATTTCTCTTCTCTGCACACAGAACCGAAGTGAGTAATAAAACACACATTCCTGCCCACATGCTTTATAGAACATGCTTATCTCAAAATGTATTTTTTAGACTTTGGATTTCCTACAAACATTATCGGATTGTTAAGGTTACACCTATCATTTCCCAAGGATGAGACAGTCGTAGATGATCAAGAAACATTATTTGATTTAATGAAAATGTTGTTTACATTGAATTCTGTTTAGGTGAGCTGGAGCACAGTCTTCTGGGGACTTGGTATACAGTTTGCCCTTGGCCTGTTTATCATTAGGACAGAGCCTGGTTTTATAGCATTCGAATGGCTTGGAAAGCAAGTTCAGGTATAACATAAAACATCCTTATTATGATGTATATTAGAAAATTAGAAATTAGAAAAATGCAAAACGTGCATTTTCACAGGCTTCTGGATGCCTCTGTATTGTGTAAACTAATATAATGTCCATCATACTCTACATAAAGTTAATGTGTTACAATCTGATTATTTCAAATGCACGAGAGCAAGAAAAATAGAATTTGATATGGCTGCTATGTTCTAAATCATGTCTGTCTCTCTTTTTTAGATATTTCTGGACTACACAAAATCTGGTTCATCATTCGTGTTTGGAGACCTCATTGAAAACATATTTGCTTTCCAGGTTAGTAATGGCACATACTTGACATAAAAATGTATGGATGGCTTTATTTTTAATACTGAATGTTGCTCGATACACACAGGCTCTGCCTATAGTGGTGTTCTTCAGCAGTGTAATGTCAGTGCTGTACTACCTAGGTGTGATGCAATGGATCATCACAAAGGTAAAAATGAAACTTCCAGTCTTGTATTCATTGAATCTATGAGACTTTCAAGATATGTTCTTCATATGGATGTATTATTAATGTATTTTTCTATGCCAAGATTTCCTGGGTAATGCAGGTAACGATGGGAACCTCCTCTACAGAGACTCTCAGTGTGGCAGGGAACATATTTGTCGGTCAGGTAATACTCTGTCATTATTCCTATAATGAACATAATTATTTAAAAAATCAAATGTCTTAAAGCATTTCATGACAAATTTATATGTGCATCAGTTTCTTAGGTCATTAATTGTAGCTCATTACTGTCATAATGTTATTGATTTTTTTCCAGACAGAGGCACCACTCTTAATTCGTCCTTATCTGAAGGACATGACCAAATCTGAGATTCATGCTGTCATGACTGGAGGGTTCGCCACCATTGCAGGAAGTGTTATGGGTGCATTCATCTCATTTGGTGTATGACAACATACCTTTTATTTATTTATTGAATTTATTACCTTCATGAGAAGCTGGAATGTTTAGTTCTTAAGTTCGCAGTTTGTTCAAGTGATACTAAATCTCCTCTACACAGATCGATGCCTCGTCTCTGATTTCTGCATCAGTGATGGCCGCTCCATGTGCTTTAGCCATCTCCAAATTGTCCTACCCTGAAACTGAAAAAAGCAAGTTCACATCTAAGAGTCAGATTAAAGTGGATGGCGGGTGGGTTCTTCTGTTGAATATGAACTTTAGGTTTCAAGATATTGTATGTTGCATGTTAAAATGTTTTGTGTGTGTGTGTGTTCAGTGGTGAACAGAATGTCTTGGAAGCTGTCAGCAGTGGCGCATCTGCATCAATAGGACTTGTGGCCAACATTGCTGCTAACTTGATTGCTTTCCTTGCCATTTTGGGCTTCATAAATGCTACTCTGAGATGGTTGGGAGGCATGGTGGGATACCCAGAGGTCACTTTTGAGGTGTGTATTACCCAATCTTGTGTGGCTTTTTTTATATACATATTTGTCCTTTAATCTAAGATAGTCTGTATGCATGTAAAATAATATTAATAATAATAATAATAATTTATGTGATGGCAAAACTGAATTTTTAGCAGCCATTACTTCAGTCTTAACAGATTTTTAAAATTTTTATTTAAATAAATATTTTTAAATGAACAAATGAACAGCATTTATTTGAAATAGAAATATTTTGTAACATCATAAATGTCTTCACTTTTATCTAAATTAATGCATTCTTGCTATATAAAAAAAATTCATCATCCTACAATTGTTTTCATTCAAAAGTGTTTTAAAAGACTTGTTACTCCTCAGTTGATCTGCTCCTACGTGTTTATGCCGGTGGCCTTCATGATGGGAATTCCATACGAGGACTCTTTTACAGTGGCTGAACTTATTGGCACTAAACTCTTCCTCAACGAGTTTATAGCCTATGAGAAGCTGTCAGAGCTCAAAAACAACAGACTTAATGCCATGTTAGAAGATGGCGTGGATAAAAATTGGATCTCAGTAAGTATCTATGTAATGTCTCATCAAATTGTGTATAAACACACCGTTAATAAAAAACAGTCAAATGCATACCCTGAAAAGCATGTTTTTCAAACTACTTGCAGGTTCGATCAGAAATCATCTGCACCTATGCACTGTGTGGCTTTGCTAATTTCAGCTCTCTTGGTATTGTGATTGGAGGCCTGTGTGAGTATCAATTAACAGCACTCGTTTGACGTGTTCTTAAAGGATTTTAGTGCTAATAATGTGCCTTTATGACTTCTTATCTCTTTTTCAGTATCACCCACGTTTATAACATATCATTTACTGATTTGTTTTTTATTATTATTATTATTATTATTATTCCCTAGCCTCTATTTGTCCACCAAAGAAGAGTGTCATATCTACTTTAGTACTCAGAGCCTTGTTCACAGGCACGTGTGTTTCCCTGATCAATGCCTGTATTGCTGGTAAGCAATCTGTAATTATTCAAATCTGTGTTTTAACTTTTTAACAACACCACAGCACCATTAGTTTAATTCAGCAGACATTTTTTATTCAAAGCAGCTTACATTGCATATTAAATGAATAGTCTCAGTGAATGTACAGTGATGGGTTATGAATTGCCCTTTGCCAGGTTCAAACTTTCAACCTAACATCAGTAACCAGCACAGTTTAACTATGCCACAGCCCCCCATCTGCTGCTTTTAACTAAGTAAAATTTGCTATTGAGTTTAAGTTTAATATTCTTCTGCCTTTAGGTATACTTTATGTTCCTCCGTTGGACTGTGTGGATCTGTTTAAAAATGTAGAACTCAATACAACTTCATCCAACATTGAAACCTGCTGTTATGATCTTTTCAAAAGGTAAGAAATGATATATTATTGCATTGATTGCAGTGATGTGAAATCTCACTGTTTAAAGGAATAGTTTACCCAAAAATGCCATTTTAGCATGACATCACATGCTCACCAGTTGCAGTGAATGGGTGCTGTCAGAATCAAAGTCCAAACAGCTGATAAAAACACCATAATAGTTTACAAGTACTCAACATGACTCTATATTATCGATATTAGCATCAGAAGTGAAAAGCTGTGATTGCAAATCACAACAAGCCATTTTAGCTTTAAACTGTTGCTTCAGACTAAAATATAAATCATAATATAGCTTTCTTCAGTGAGTAAGTTGTATATTTTTATTTAGAAAATGTATATATATAAATATATATATATATATATATATATATATACATACACACATATATAGACAGATCAAGTACAAAACAGTCCTAAGCAAATATGTTGTTGGATTTTGGACTGGACTCTTATGAATTACTTGAACTTATTGTTGCAGAGGCCGAAGGATGAGTATGGCTACAGTTTTGGGTGAACTTTTCCTTTAAACTGGAAAATATTTTTTTAGGTTACATCAATATAAACATGTTTGTTTGTTTGCTGCAGCACTGTCAACAATGGAACAATTTATTTCG
>JAUCMU010000036.1:1769794-1803511 GCA_032275025.1 Enteromius treurensis
CACACACACACACACACACACACACACACACACATATATATATATATATATATATATATATATATATATATACACATATATATATACACATATATAGACAGATCAAGTACAAAACAGTCCTAAGCAAATATGTTGTTGGATTTTGGACTGGAGTCTTATGAATTACTTGAACTTATTGTTGCAGAGGCCGAAGGATGAGTATGGCTTCAGTTTTGGGTGAACTTTTCCTTTAAACTGGAAAATATTTTTTTAGATTACATCAATATAAACATGTTTGTTTGTTTGCTGCAGCACTGTCAACAATGGAACAATTTCTTTCGAGGGGTCTTGGAGTGGAGTGAAAAACGCAACAATTTATTTTGCAAACTGTTGTGGTCTCCATCAGGAACCAATTTGCCTGTAGTTTCATTAGCAGGTAACAATGCAGAAAACCTCTGAGCATAATATAATAGCGTTATTTATTACTATACATTTCAAAATGTGTGAGTTTAAGTTATGTATGTGCAGAGTATGTTTGATTTGATTTGGTCATACATCATTTCTTTATAGATGTAGCACAGTGGGTTAGCACAATGCAAGTATTTTTATGTTCTGCAAATTCAATTCGGTTTGTGTTCTGCTTATGCAAATGTTATACTCATTTTCAATCATCATCGATTGATATCAAGGCATTATACTCTGCAATGTTTCATTCTGACAGTTATGCTGTGAAAATATTGCATTATAGGAGTAAAGCATAACCAACAAGGGTCAAAGGGCTCTTTGGTGAGGCATGCAGTTTTTAAGATATGAAGCAATGGACTCCGCCTTTGGATGGTAAAATGAGTCGAAGAAGTTTTTGCTGCTATTTACACATTTATTTTACAAAAACAAGTAACACAACGCAACAAAAACACCTACAATGCTCATCCCTACAAGCATACTGAATATTTTCTCGCTCTACAGTTGTTTTTATTATATAAACCCATGCACAGACTACAGTATGCCCTATCTTATCACGTTTGACCACTATCTGGCAACCTTTCATATGCATTTAAACAAGTACTCCATGGATATTTTATGAGTTAGTTTAAGCAGTTAGCATGAGCCTTTTTGCTAAACAATGTTTAATAAGTCTTGTGAATGGGGTAAAAGGTTAGACAGCTAGATTCATTTATTTTAGTCATTTTCAATGAACATTCATTTCAAAATATCAAAACCTGTAAACATTGAGCATTCAAGGTTTGGGGTAAGTCAGATGTTTTTGAAAGTGGTCTTATGCTCACAAAGGCTTGAATTAATCAAAAACACAGCAAAAATAACGTTATATATTTTAATATACTTGGCAAAGCTGAATTTTCATCTTGTGCTGCTTAATATTTTTGCATAAACTGTGTTAATTCTTTATCAGAATTCTTTGATAAACAGAAATTTAAAAAGTACAGCATTATCTTTTGCAATATTATAAATGCCTTTACTGTCACTCTTGGTCGATTTAATGTATCTTTGCTAAATAAAACTTTTAATATCCAACCCCACAGTTTTGAATGTTAATGTAAAACCTGTGTACAGTCCATTTTTGTGAAGTTGGATGGTTCCAGAGATAGATGACGCATTAAAAGTCTGAAAGGTCAGTAGTAAGAGGCTTTACTGTGAAAATAAAGCATATGATCTTCCCCTCTTCTAGGAGAAACATTTAAGATAAAAACACATTTGCATTGATTATGACACTAATACTTTGCCTGTATACAACCAATATCGGTGCACTGGTGTTTTTAGATTAACGGCCATTTCCTTAAAAGCAGAACAATCCACTATAAAAAGCACCTCAGCAACGGCTACGAAAAAAATTGCATTTCAACACAGCTTAGACACATACATCACAGATGTTTGAGGAATCCTTGAAAAAAGTCCCTCTCTCATGGTTCCTCAGTCATATAAGCTTGACAGGAACATTTGAATAAATCATAACAAGGTTCCAGAGTCTATCTGAAAACATTTTTCATCCGTCTACAGGGAGCCGGGTTTAGTATTTTTCTTCAGTCTTAAAAAGGGGATATCCTTTACTCAGCTCTTTAAAAAATGAAGGTTCTCTCAGGAGGTATCAATGGTGACTTATAGCTGCAAAGCAGTTCACAGTAACATTACAATTGGCCAACACCTCTGGTCGTTCACCATCCTTGTATTTCTATATTGCCATTTCTTCCTTATTTGTTACATTTTAAACACTATGTGCCAAGACAATAGACAAAATCCATTTACAGGAAGCCATTTTCCTGTACACTAGTAGCTATAGATAATTACAAAGGCTCCAAACTAAAGTTTGGTAGGAAAATAAAAAAAGTATGGTGTAGTTGCTTTGCATGTTGTTTCCAAGAACTCTAGTCCTTCTTTCTACCTCATCCTGACTGTTTTTGGGACCTCCACAGCTTTGTGTTTGGTGGTGGAATTGCTCTCCCCAGCTTCACCTGTCTTTTTAACCACTTTGGGGCTAGACGTGCCTTTCCTGGTGGACTGCGGGCTAGTTCCTTTCTTCTGAAGCTGAGGGCTGGATGACCCTGTTACGCCTCTCCGGGCCAGTAGAGGGCTCCTGGAGGTCTTTATTTTAGGCTGTTGTGGCGATTCCATCGGCTTTAAGGGTCTTAGGCCCAAAAGTCCACAATAATAATTACATTGATGTTGAGTAATGAACTGCTCGATTATCTTCGGAGATCCTTTATCCGTGAGGCCTTGATACCTGCAGCAGACATGAAAATATTAGTCTTTCCAAGAAGAAAAAAAACCTATAATCTCACAGTATAATATACCAACCCTTTAGACTTAGTAACAATTTCAATGCTTGTAATCTTTGTATCGACACCTGAAACACACAAGAGATTATTTTATACTTAATATATATAGATTGAAATATTTTAAAACAGTACTTAGCAACTTACTCAAAAAGTATGTGTAGTAAATGTGTAGTACTTATCTCTTTACCTTCTAACCGGGTAACCAGGATGTTTCCATTGGTCCATTGATGGATCCAGTGCTGGAAAGTGCAACACTTCTGCTCCTCCTCAGAAGTGGTTCTGGCGATCAGTCTTCCTGTTCTGTCCATCAGACAGTATTTCACATACACACCATTCAGATCAGTCTCTACTGTAGCATATGGAATAGTATTGGCAGGTCGATACATCAGGTGAAGGGGGATGACTCTGAATTTATTCAGTGAAACAAAGACGATTAAAATTAGATCATTTTGACATAACTCTTATTTGTAGCCCCATGCCTTTCAGTAAAGATTACTTCATAGACCTACTCTAATGAGAATCCAAAGTTTTCGATCACTCTGGCCTCGGCTGCAAATATTTTGCAGTACTCCCGAACAGTGTTTTGAATTTTACAGACCTGAGGATAAGAAGAAAAAAACTTTTATTTCAAATATATCTAAACTTACAATCACTGTGGGAAAAAAAGAGCTTTTTCAAAACAATTATGCAAGAGTTAAAAATTTTTTTTTTATGTTTCAAATATTATGCACAAATGAAATAAAATCTTACAGGTTCTTGCCACATAATGACTAATCATGTAACGCACAAGTTTAACAAATACAAATAAGTTTATAATACTTCTTAAGTTCCTTTTTGGAGCTTGGCAGTACAGGGTTTCCTTTTTATACTTTTTGCTGTGTCATTATAAATTGTATTTAATGTAAACTGTGATCCACTAAGACTCTGACCTGTTTGGTGATCTCTAGATTTCTCTCGGTCAGGTTGCCCTCCTCCTTGGCCCCATATGCGATGGGATTTCTTACTTTAGTGATGCATGTGCTGCCTGACTCAAAAACAGGGTCCAAACCATAGATGACCTTTGCCCTGCACGCTTTGTGTACGCATCCCTCTCCAATCTGGACCTCTGTTGTCATGATGCGACCAAAGAATTTATCTCCCCAATAACCTGAGTCTGCCAGGCCTTTGGTGAACATCATTGGTGTCATCTCAATCTCTTCTCCAACTAAGATAATATAAATACAGCACAGAACATTCTATGTAGGTAAACATTAAAAAAATCCCAAAGTATAATTTGCAATTATTTTCTCCATAAGCCTTACCTTCTAAATCTTCCCTTAAGAAAAATTCTGCCAGGACTGCCAAAAAAAAGAAAAGAAAGAAACAATGTCACAGTAATCATAATAATCAATGCATTAGCCGCTTTCTGTTTATTAATAGACCAATAAGTTATAAATTACTGTCTGTGCTGAGTAAGTAATCTGTGACGTCAGTTCCATATTCATTCTTGATTGAGCAGCCATAAACTCCACAGTCTCTGCTGGAAGCCTGGACTATTGCCAGAGCCACTGGACTCTCATCCCCAGCACTGAGAGAGAGGGGAAGAGTGTTATCAAAGGCACCTAACAATTATACAAAATACACTGATATCCTTATACACTTTTTTAAAGCACTAGACTGAACTAAATGAACCAAGAGTAAAAAATTGAAGAGGTTATAAGTCTATATACATATACGTAGGCTACATAAACATATATAAATACTGTCCACATTTTTACAACACTATTTTGTGCTTTTTTAGTGGAAACTTACAGCCACCTGAGGGCAGTGTGTTACAAACACATGACGCATTTCAGGGTGTATGCGTGCAAGTACGGCGTCATAGTGCTGAGACAGCACTGTGAGAAACAAATTTAGATTTTAATATCCCCTGATGGTGCAATTTAGCAGCGTTGGGTTACATACTCTCTGACTAGAGCCTCACTAGTAACAGCTGTGGTGTTCATGGTCAAAGTCCACAAAGCAGTTAATATTACTAATAACTTTTTAGGTTTACAGCATTAAACGCCTCTTAGGGTATAATAAGCAGTAAAATATGCATACTGTCAAAGCGAAATCTGTGCCATATGCCAACATTTCAAGCATTTGTTGAAATATGTAGAAAAACAGCTGTAAGACTGTATCAGTACACTTCATTTACTGTCATTTTACCCTGTTGTTTTAAACTTAGTTCAGGTTTTTCTCCTTTTTTTGGCTGTGTTGATAGATCGCAGGGGAATTTACCGTCTTTCCATCTCTAAAATTTCCTCTTCGTCTCTGTACCACTTGATGATGGAGTCACTAAGAATGTTAAAAAACTGGCACCACAGCTTCAAGTGGCCCGAGGCATCTGAGAAGGGCTCTCCCCTAATCTTGCGGATAACCTGAGGAGCTGAATGGAAAGAGGATCAGGGGTAGCTTGACAGAGGCAACAAGGTAAAGATATGTAGTGTTTACTCTCCCCCCGTATCAGACATCCCCCTACGACTTGGTGTCAACATGATATGAACACGATGTCAGAACAGTGCAAAATTAGAACACTTGTTCAGAAAAGTAGGAGTATAACCAACACGTTATATATTTTAATGGCTTTATATGTTGGTGTTCAGCTTGAATGGTATCCAAAATTCTGGGCTTGTCTGGGATCTGAACCTGTCACCTCTGGCATATTCTATGTTTTGATATTATCAGTTTCAATCAATGAATATTAGCCAGTTAAAAGAAAAGTAAGTTATTTCTTGTTCAGGTTTGACACTCTTTTTATTAGATATGAAACTGCAATTAACAACAATCAGCCAGTATAAAAATAAATGTGTCACCTTTAAAGGGATCCAGCTTCTCCTTTTCTGCTGGTTTGCTTTCTGTCTTTGTGCTGTCTGTCACCTCAGCCATCTCCTCTTTAGGTTTCGGCACCTCCAGTGTGGCCTTGCGTCGGGCCATCAATGGCGAACGTCTTTCTGTGGGCGGTGTTTGCTGCCCACTTTGAAGTTGCAGGAAAGCCGCCCTGCGAGCCTGACTGGGCGACATATACGGACTGTCCCTCTTACCCTGCGTGTCAGATCCCTCATCCTCAGACTTGGTTTTGGCTAAGTAGATTTTGCGTCGAGCACCAGATGCCAGCTCCTCTGGGGTGGCCGAGGGTATTAGGGTGAGACTGTCTCGTCGCTTCATCTTTGGGCTACTTTCACAGGACAGAGTGGATGTGGGTGTGCTTCCTCCGCTCTCTTCCCCTTTCTTCTCACTTCCATCCACTGACGCACCCGAGACGGACCCCTGATTCTCTAAGTTCGGGTTATTCTTTGCCATTAGCCTTCGCAAGCTGGCAGGACTTAGTGGAGGGAGTGTAGGTCCCACAGGGGTTGTTAGGCTAAGTTTCTCTATGGAAGGTTTGTCTTTTTGAAGCCTGTCGGATTCAGATTCTGCTTTTGTGTCTTTCAGCTGGGGAACCTTATCTGGGTCTTGGTTTGTTATAATAGGTAGAGTTTTCGTTGGCACATCAGGACTCAGCTGGGACATAAGCTGCTCTTTCGGTTTTTCCAAAGCAGCAAGTGGACCATATTGATTGCTTTCGGGTTTTATCATAGTAACTGAAGTTTTAGGGTCACCTCTTTTGTTATCGGCGTGCCTTTCTGCATTTGTGACAGACATGGGAGGAATATCTTGAGGAACATCTGGTGAGATTACTATGCCAGGAAGTGAGCGGTGGTTGTGAGTTGGCTCTTGTTCAAGAGTGGTTGTGTTGTCATCAGCACATGCTATGTTGATTATAGGGATATTACAGTCATCTACCTTCCCCCTCCCTGTGTTGATACTTCCTTGTTCTTCTCCACCTCTCACTCTTGCTTCTAGATTTTGTGGTTTAATTTCCTGTTTTCTCTCCCCGGAAGGCGATGACTGAGTGTTCCTTGCCACACCCAAAAGATCTGGAATACCTAAGGCACTGCTGGTGGTTGATTGACCCGATGCCCTAGTGGCATCATCCATTTGTCTTTCTTTTTCTCTAAATATCTGTGCCACCTCTTGTGTTAAAGGTTGCATAACTCTCTCAGGCTCTAATTTCAGAATTTCACTTCTAGGTGCAATAACAGGTTCTTCACGTTTGACTCTTTCTGGCAGTGTGACCTTAATTTCAGGGATGAGTGGTGCAGATCTCTTTTTCGCCACATTCTTGATGACAGTTTCTCTTGTATCAGGGAGTATTATAATTGGTTGGACTGCTGATTGTTCCTTCTCGCTCAAACGTCTCTCTGCTTGTGCTTTTGTAAGTAGTTTTGGTTTATCTACTTTGTGTGGCTTCGGTTGAGTTTCTGTAACCTCAGTCTCACCTTGTCTTGGACTTTTGAGGATCTCCATCTCTTGAATTACAACAGATGCTTCTGTCTCTGGAGCAACACTATTGTTTCTCTTAATGTCATCTTTCTTTGGTTGACTAGAATCACCGTTTAGTGTTTCAGCATTAACATTGTCTTTTTTCCCCGTGCGTTCCTCAGTTTTTTCTCCATCGCTATCTTTTCCTTTTTCTTCAGCACTCCTACCCTGACCTGGAATGCATTTATTATTCTCCATATTAAAATCATTCACTGTAGCAGAGTCAGCTGCAACTTCCTTATTCTCTGTGAAACTATCATTTAGTGCTGGTATAGATTTTTCACCTGGTTTCATATCAATTTCCATTGCACTCTCAGACACAAGAGTAACGGAATCCTCTTCTCGATTTAGCCCCAACGCTGGTGACAATGAATTCTGATCATTCATTTCATATTCTCTTTCATTCACTACAACTACAGGAAGGTCTGACTCTTTTATGACAAAGTCACTCACCGACTCTTTTTTCCCTGCAGTGTAAGATTTCCCTTCTATTGCACCATTCATCTCTTCTTTATTATTCCCTGCCAGGGAACCTCCCTCTAGCGTTTTTATAACACTTTCCTCCTCCATATGAGGAATTACTTTCTCCCTTGGGTCTTTGCTCTCTTCTACCCTCAGCTCCGCTGACTGGGACTCAGTGTGCACTTCGGTAGGGACAAAGTCGGCAAGCTGTGAAAGCTGAGACTCTGGCTGGCTCTCACAACACTGCGTGCTTTCCAGGTCTGCCATGGTAAGGTCTGTCAGGGGGGCCGCTGAGCCCCCCTGCTCCTTCAAAATATGCATTTCCTCAGCACCTCGCATGACCTCATCCGTAGGATAGGTAAATTCCAGCCTTTTCGTTTCTGATGAAGAATTGGCCAAGCCCACAGAGCCAGAAACATCAGTGTCCCTGGGTTTAATATGGTCACCTGTAACCTTAAGACATAAACAGTTGCTTGTTAAATAGGTAACTTGTGGCTTCACAACAAGTCTCTTGGCATGCACTGGATCTTAATGTTTATAAACTAGGATATTATGTATGTTATAGTAGTAAAAAAGCATAATTAATCACTTTTATGCTCAGATTGATTTGCACCTAAGATCATAAAATCAATCAACTGAGGCAGAGGCTTTAATAAAAGCGTAGATATTCCTTTGAATTTTGATCATTGACGTATTGTATGGCATGTGTTTTTAATATAAAATGTTGTATTTAATGAATAAGCATGTACCTTGTTAATTTTTTTGTCATTTGGTTTTAAACTGTTATATTTGAACCTATAAACAAATTTGTACTTCAGACTACCAATCTTGTGCAACTTTCCATGTATGTAGAAGGAAAACAGCAAAATATTTATGAGCTGTCAGGTCAGCCTGAAAACACCCCTGTATAACCAGTGACATATGATCTAACTAACACCACAAAACCACATTAGTTAAATGCTTAAGTTTAAGTTACGGATCAGCATACACCTAATGCCAATGTTTTTAATTTTATAAAAAAATGGATAACATTCTAGTTTACGAAAAAAGTGAAGAGTCACCTTTACTTAACTTTTATAGCCATATTATATTGTTTAATTACAAATTACAACATAATCCATTTACAGTGTTACAATGTTAAGATTATTGAGACATCTAATCGAACTGAAAATGGAGTGGTATTTCATTAGTGACAGAAGTATCTTGTCACATTTCGAGACCATTCCTAAGAGAGCTTTCTTTTAACAGAAGTTCCTCTGTTGTGATTTAACACGCAGAGTTCAGATGAATGTGCAGGGTTCCTCTAACTGACACACCACAACAACTAACATTAACTTCCCACGAGACGCTAGGGTGGTTACACTTCCACATTACATAGGAAATAAAACAGCTGAATGTGTTACATGCCAGGTGCAACGCTATCACATGTTTGTCCTGTCTTAGACTGTAGAGCACATGTGAATCAGTTAAAGGTGACATTCACACTGTTGGTTAACAAATGTGAATTCATTATTAGCATTTAGCCGTGTCTCGTTTTAAGCGATGATGCAATCACTGTGGTTCCACAAGGCTTTCTAACGGCCTCATTTCTCTCTAATCTTCAGCCATGGTATTTTAAAAATCATGTGAGGGCTAACAGAGCCTCAGCCATGTGCACATTCTTGCCAAGAAAGAAGCTCAACTACTGTCTACAGTTGCATGCACAGTAGTAAACATGTTTGTGATCAAATATAAAACCAAAACTTGAGCACTTTTGTCATCCATTTGCCACACATAGAGAGACAAAGGTTTTACATGCAAGTGGAACATTTTCAGTAACGGTGAATTGTCAGCTGACTTTGGTTTCTCTGACATAATGTATACAAGTTTAGCAGTCAGCAGTCAACTCTCTTTGTATGGTATGGCTTCCCTCAGCACAGATTAGACACAGGCTTATTTTAAGAAACGGGGAACCAAAGAATCTGGAAAATGTAAAGAGGTTTTGTCTTCTTGTCTTAGTGTCCTGCAACTGTCCTTCTTCATGTCCTGACCTGCACTATCATTAAAAGATGTCCATTTAAAGTCAACAAGATTATGACTATGGATGGAAAATAAAATTTCAGGTGTAATACTAGTAATTTTGTCATGTTTCCTTAAAGTATTCTGTTGGTCTTCTGACGCACGAAACCACATTCTATAACTATTCTAGATAAGCTACAAATTCAGCTAGTCTGACTCATGCTCACTCTGCATGTTACTGATTGTTTTTTTAAAGGGCCAGTGGCCCTTATTGAAAGTCCTGGGAGAGAGCCGTAAATAAGACAAAAGCAGAGCACAGAAAAAAAATGGTGTTGTGTGAAGCTGAAAAATTATAGATTTTAAAGAAATCATTTTATTTTTAAATTTTTTAAAAGATTTAATAAGCATGTCACTTATTGAATAATAAATTCATATTTCCCATGAAAGGGATAAAATATAATACATATAAAAAACATTTTTAGTACTGAAATTATATTTTACAGTATTACTGTTTTTATTTTTAGCAGTTAATGCAGCATTGGTGAGCATGAGAGATGAAGAAGATTCAAAAACATTAAAGAAATCTTAAGAATCTATTGAATTGCAGTCCGAAATGTAAAGACAACATTGAACAAATGCTGTAATTTTAAAAAACAAACAAAAAATCCACATGGTACACACACACAAATAGTTTTCTTAAACTGTTATGCTTATAATATTGTACAATATTATAATCAAAATAGTATTTAATAAGAATGAAAAATACAAAACAGAAATTTTAACTAGTGCTCTACTCTCAGACTTCATACCCTGCTTTATTTGTGTCCTGTATCGAAAAACTGTGGTTGCAGTTTTGCCATGAAAATAGTCTATAAGAACAATGCTGACACCTTCAATCCTTGAACATGAGAAGCCAAAGACCAAATAATCTCAAAGCTGCCTACTGTGTTCTCTTGGGTATAGTTGGTGTCATCATCTTGGCTATGGACTGGTGTAATTAAACTCAAGTCTTGTAACATAAATGTACTCTCTATAAATAACTGCCATGTGCTGTGGTGCAGGAAGACTTGCTCTACAGATGGACAAAACCAGCAGGTTGTAAAGTGAGAGGTGTGATGAACTCACCTTGAGAAGCAGGGATTGATCAATCTGCAGAACTTCCTCTGGACTACCCTTGTCCTTTGGCATCTCATTCTCCAGTCTAAGTGTTGCTCCAATGCTCTCAACATGCTCTTTTTCAGGGGTGGTAGACGCATCCTCAAGTTTGTTCTCATGAATTTTAGAAATATGTTTAGCTGAATTGTAGTTTATGATATCATTATGGATGACTAAGTCTTGTGTTTGTGGTAAAGGCTTTGTTTTTGCTTCCATATCCACCCTTTGAGATGATGATTTCTGGACCAGTTTTGGTGCCTCAAGCTCAGAGGCCTCACTATAGACCAAAGACTCTTGAGGAGGTGTTCGTGAGGGAGGAATTTCTTTTTCTGTCATAACTTCACTAGCTCTCTTTGTTGTGTCTGCTGTCTCTGACTTCTTGCTTTTGCCAAAGAATATGTCCTTTAGGGAGTGAAAAACTGAGGTTAGGGATGACTTGTGTTGAGGTTCTGGCTCTTTGTGTGATGAGGCTTTGGTAGAGGGCCCAGATGTAGCTTTTTGTTCTTGTTCTGTTTGCCTAATTCTCTCCCGTTCCCTCTCTCGTACTTTCTCCCGCTCAGTTTCCCGTGAAGGGTTCCTCTCTTCTTTTAATCTTTCCCTTTCCATCTCCAGCGCTCGTTCTCTTTCTTGGACAGGACTAACATCGACCTCCTGTGACTTTGCTGAACTCTGATGTTCCTCAGGAGCTTGTGACTGCACAGACTCAGCTAAATATTTTGCCAAGCTCATTCCTTCGTTAACATCCTCTTGTTTTCTGTTGCTCTGAGTGGGTTTAATATCACCCACCTCATCAAATCCATTGGTGATACGCATCTTCTTTTCACCCGGTTTCTCTTTGGCAGACTGCTTTGTGGGGACCACCTCCATTGGATCGAAGCTACTGTTGAGTTTCTCATCACCGTTCTCCGTTTTCATCTCTGCTTTTCCTACGGAAGCCTGTACTGTGATATTATCAGACTTATCATCTATGATTGGAGGCTGCTCTTCATCTGTCCCTTGGGAGCTCACGTTCTCCTCTCCATCCTGGGTTGTGGGAGAAGACCTCAGGGTATCGGGAATCCTACGCTTCCTTAGTATGCGTTCCTGGTTAATCACATTCAATTGTTCCTTTTTGATGTTCTCCTTACCCCGACGTCGACTCTCTTCCAGCTCTCGCCGCTTGATCTCAGCCTTCTGTTTCAGTTTGGCAAAGAACCTTTGGTGGATCAGGTACTCGCTCATGGTGCCCACCTCCAGCACCCCAGAACAAGAGACGATACCTTTACTGTTCCTGGCTGAGGCCTGATAAATGGCGGCATCGTCTTCTGTACAGCTGGCAAACAAAGAAATGTAGTTAATAGTCATTGTGTAAATAATTAAACATTGTGATGTGAATGTAGGAAATGCTCATAGTTAGCTGTCGGGTCATACTTGTAGATGTGAAGTGTGTGGATTTTTCCATTGCGAAATATTTCATATTTGGGAAGACCACAATATCGATCTAACTCCATGTCATCTTTGTACCAGGTCAACTCAGGAGCCGGGTAACCTGGTGAAAATGTGAGTAAAATGAAGGAAGTTTGCATTTTTTAAAATTTAGTTTGAATTTCATGTTTTTTTCTTTGAAATAACAGTTTTTTTCTTATCAGTTATGTTTATTAGGGTTGTATGTTACATGTAATGTTGTTAAATTAATATTTACCTTCTATATACACCTTCTATATATGTTTGGTTAATTCGAGACTATCCCATCACCACCTGCATTTGGTGGTTATCAGTGTATTTCAAAAGTACAAAAGAGATTTCAGTGTGTTAATAAGTTAGTATATTAACATTATATCAGTTAATGAAATTACGTACTTAATTGTAGATTTAACTAAAGTATTATATCATATATTTTCTGATTCGGTCAAATTCCACCAACTAGAGCTATTGTTTTTTGGGGGTTTTTTTATCGTAAATTTGACAGATTTCGTTTTTACAGTGTGGAAATAGTAATGGGATGACCATTAATTCTACCTATAATAATTGTATATTTCGGAAAAACAACAACAACAACAAAAAAGCAACAACTAAAACATACACACAGACTTTACACACCAGTTATGATCATATGTTGTGTATTTTTACAATACTGAAATTTTAAAGATCATATTAACTTGAATTCAGTGTTTTCATGTATTTTCATAATGATAAATCAGCTTACCTGTGACCACACATGAGAACTTGACATTGCAGGATTCTGACACTGCCTTCGATTTTATGGTGGTCTCAAAACAAGGCTGGGTATCTTCAGTCAGTTGAGCCATGACAGTACATAAAGTACTCCTAAAGAATGCCAATAAAAATTTGTCAACACATCAATCCCCATTTCAGGAAAGCTAGTATATATTATGAAACATTTATCCAAACATTATTATGTAAATCAGAAAAATTAATAAGCTAAAGCAACAGTTTGCATAGACATGAAAGTGTATTATTAATATCAGTAGTTAAACGTATTCAAGTCATAATTATTGGTGTCATTGGGAGGAAAGGCTGCAAGGTATTACAGGGTGAGAGGAGATTATTTTAGCCTTATAATATTAACGTGTAAAAGTTGGTTTTGGTATCATTTATAGTATCCTGTTTTCGTATACAGTGGTTATTTAGGTGGGTCACAGACTCACAGTACTGATAACATTGCAATCAAATGCAATTGGCTATGATTTGGTGTTTCTGAAATTGTAATACAAACCAAAGCAGAGAGACATTTTGGGGAATAGAAATTGTTATGTGAAGTTTAGTTAGTTTGGGATTGACCTTTTGGGAAGCTTTTATTACCTCGACGGCCTGTAGTTTGAATACCTGTGAGTTGAAAAGCTATTTAGAACAGAGGCAAATCAAAGGGACACTCATCAGACAAGTACATCTAAACTAGGGACTAGCGTGACCCTGGTTTTAATCACAGCCAGGAGCATCTGTAATACATCATACAGTAAACGCTGTTCCTAATGGGGTGAAAGCTGTGGTTTCTCTTGGCACAACCATAGTCGAGAAAACACAAAACAACCAACGTGGAAACCACGGTTACGTCAGTATTTCAGCAGCAACAAAAAAAAAACCATTCAACTCTTATGCTAGTTGATGTGTGCTGAGATGGCATCTCATTTGAGATAATAAATGATCAGAATGGGAGAATAGGGACCATCATGTTTAAGACCACGGTTCTAAGATCATTAATATGACACTTCATTTAGATACAGTTTCGATTCTATTTCAAAAATATCAGTGATTAGTTAAATATGTAAAATGTAGTTAAAATTAAGTCAAATGTAGTTAAATATTTCCAAAATATTTATTAAAACACAATTCATTTCTAGACCTAAAAATCAACATCCAAACCCTCAGTTTTGAAAACTCTGATAAAAAACAGACTGGCAAAAAAGGCAACCTCAATCAAATTTGATTGATTTTTACCTGTTTTCAGGCCTAACGTTGGAGAGGTAGTTGCGGCTCTCTGACCTTCCGCTTGCCGATGAAACATCCTCCCCATTTTGACTTCCCGATCTCCCATTTCCAGAGTAAGAGCGGGTCATGGGCCTCCTGGACGTCATTGTCCAAAAGAAATAACTTCAACAGTCCAAAAAACCCACCAGTGGGGTTTCAGTGTTTCTGCTGAGTAAAAGTCAAGTCGGTCTCTGGGCGATTGGAACCGAAATGTAAAGTTCCACTTGGTAACTATATGGAGAACTACTGAAAAGGAAAAAATACAAATCAATCAAACTGAAAGATACAAACATTATAATAAGTAACAACATTAATTATATGTAACACAAATGTAGACAGAACCGTTCTGTTTTGAGGGCAGCTAGTCTCAACAAGCAAACCATTTGAACAGAGAAGTTATAAATAGGAACTGTGGTCTGCTAATTTCAATTTGGTCAAACGCAGTCATTTATATTTGATTTCAACCCAACACATACAGTTTGAACTTTGAATTGCTTGACAAAACAGCATAACACTTAAAGAACTCACCATTAGTATGTTTCTTTGCCTGTTCTTTAGAGCCTGCTGTCCCAGTAGCACTAGAATTGTCAATCACAGCAGAGCATGTGTTGCCAGCAGGACCCTATTTATAGCAGGCCTACAAATAGGCGCGAGATGCACATCACATTTTCCACAACTAGCCATTGCTCTGAAGCCACTTGAAAGCAGTGTCCAAGAAAAAGACGGCAAAAACTTCCAAACGCAGGTTAAAATAAAAAAAAAAAATCTCCTGCTTTAATCATTCCTTACCTACCAGCCTCATTAAATCTTGTAATGCTCTCTTTTACTGACTGGATAGATACTTTAACGTGCATAGAAATGGTAGAAATTTTGCCAAATGCATGTAGTTTGTGGTATGGTGAAAGTGATCTGATGCAAGTGGCCCTTTGATGACAGCACACCGGACAAGCTAAAAGCATGGCCCAGGTTTAATTAGGACAGCCTCCTCTATGTCACTCTGTCTGTACACCCTCCCCATAACAGTCAACAACCTTTCCCACCGGTCATGTGTCTTTGCATCATTTTCCAATCATAAAAGGGCTCTGATTACATGCTGTCAAGCAACCACTCTCACCAACATACCGTGCATCATTCAAACAAGAGATGAAACACATGCTTACAAATAATAATAATAAAGAAGATATAAATTTGAGTGTAACACTCGGACTCAAGTGACACGTAAGTAACAAGTAACAATTACTGTTCAGTAGGATTTAAGATTGCAGAATATGATTTGAAATGCAATGATAAAGTGCTCAGAACACATATAAACAGAAATTAAAGCAGATATTTCAAAACTGTAAGTGTGTCTGTAAAGGACAATTTTTTTTTTAAATATTGCATCACAATAATAATTGTTTTTGTAATTGGGGACAGACAATAGAAAAACAAAAAGGGTATTCAAAGAACCTAACAAACAGATAAAAAACCCCCAAATAAATAAATGGTGTGACATTCAGTCTCAAGTCACACTTAATTTACAAAAGAAATGACTTGAATTGGTTTGATCTCGGTGCCAAATTAGTAGTAGTATGAATAATAATAATAATTTTTATTAAAAGAATTAAAATTTAAGATTGTATTGTAAACCATTTATGTGGCATTTGTATTTTATGTCACTATGGCACAAAAGGAATGATAAATTGCCGAGAGCATGGAGACGAGAAAAAGGGGAATAAATACTGAATATTATACAGTCTTTTTATAACACAGTCATAAAAAAAAAACAAATACAAAACAATTTTTTTTTTACATTTTTAACAATAAAAGGAAATATTAATATAAACTGGTTGTGTTATTTCTAGTCAACTCATATACCTGCTAGGGATGTTCATTTTAACCGTTTAACCGTTAACCGACCGATATGAATGCAGTTACACGGTTTAAAAAGTCATTTTATTTTTTTATTTATTTCAGCATTTTAACATTTTTTTCTAAAGGTTTACGCCACTCATAGACTAACAGTTATATAACAATGTGTTTAAAAAATACATATATATTATTTTATTTTATTGGCCACATTCACACAGCAGCAGACTCCAGTTGTCAGGCTGCTAGAGTCCTAATACAGGGAGTCACACCGCGTTCTGTAACAGAACTCACCTGTAAATGTTCAGCACTCATTCTCGGAGCACACGCGCTGTGTGAACGGAACAGGACTCGTCATACACTGCTAAAGAGAGCCGCTCTGCTGCACAAACGCGCTTCTAGCGGGTGTTACGTGCTTTTATGTGTGTTTTGGGTAACTTATAGTAATGGAGAAATTAGCTGCGTGTCAAAACAAATATTACTATTTTTAACGGGTCACAGCCGCTTATTAACCTGACGAAGATAACAGTTTGTCCGACTACTGTACCTGCTGTAGTGTGCAGATGCTGAGGGCGCATCTACACTGAGCACAGCGGTAGTGGGAGGTCCAGTCTGTCATTGCTCCATTATTACGGGAAACGATTCATTTTTCAGCCAAACTCTAACCCAGCATGTTGAATATCCAGACGTCGTTACAGCTGACGC
The DNA here is from genome assembly GCA_032275025.1 of Enteromius treurensis. Taxonomy (NCBI): domain Eukaryota; kingdom Metazoa; phylum Chordata; class Actinopteri; order Cypriniformes; family Cyprinidae; genus Enteromius; species Enteromius treurensis. Next base: position 1,786,588 of record JAUCMU010000036.1, read on the forward strand.
TCTGTGTTTGTTTGTATGACTGGTTTTAGGCGGGGAGTGTGATATAGGTCGCAGTCAGCCGGCATTGACACCACACAGCTATGAGCTCTAGGACAGGTGAGTGTAATACCCCTCGACTTCTACTGTATACTGCAAGAGAACGACGCTACAAACTAGATGCTGTTATCGTCCGGGACTGGTTGACACACAGGGAAGTCGCTAAGAAGCGTAGATGCCTATTAGTAACTATACGATTTTGAGGCAAAAATTCAAACCCATATTAAATAAATTCATAAATTCTTTCCTCCAAAGTAAAATTTCCATTTTTTTCTGTAGCAGCTATGTAAGCAAGTAACAACACTGATATACATTCAGACAAAAAACGTTTAAACTTGTGCTTTCACAGTTATAAAATTATAACTTGGACCAAGTTGTTTTGAGTGTTTATACAGTTATTAAGTACCTTATCTGTTTAGCAAATAATGAGTGCATGTTTTAACAAAAAGTCATGTGTTTTTTCGTTGGCAAAATGGTTCAATTTTTTTAGCCAATTCCCACGTGCTTAATGTACTGTAATTTCCGTAATAAACCTACTTAATAAAACGTGTGACAACTTTACCCAGTCTCCTGATAGTTTACACATTGGAAAATTGCTTTGTAATTGGTCAAAGCGGATATAACTGCTAATGCCTTATGATATTTTAATGTCTTGAAGTCGTGTTACATTTTAAAGAATGGGATTTTAAGTTTAAGGACTGAAAAATTGACAATTGAAGCATAAGGAATAGGAATATTCAAACAAACCTATAAACTTCTCATTTCGCTGCAAAGTATTGTAAAAGTCATTTCTCATTTTTTAGCATGATATGATCGTGCAAACACTGTCGAAATTGTGATAGACTTCTCTTAATAATTAATCATTGGGCAGTTTCTATGATAACTGTTCCAAACTCTGGATTGCTTAACTTATCCCCCTGTTTCATTGTTTTGGTTCTGAATGCCACTTTTCTTTTTATGTTATGCCACTATTCATACTTCTGTTTTCTTTTTACACAGGTGGTAAAATTCTGAAATGAGTGACTGCCTTAACAGTGCAGCTTTTTTGCAGTATTGGCCCTCACACACTTAAGAGTAGCGCAGACAGTCATGAGAACTGGTGTGTATAATATATCTATCCTTATGCGTATTTCTACTTCAATATGCAGAGTTAGCAAAATCATAACTCGGTTTTTTATGAATGTTTTTTTTTATTGTGTTGTATTGTTAGTTAGATTTATTTATTTTTTTCTTGTGGGCAGAAGTTGTTATTCTGCTGCAGCCAATATCTGTGTGTGTACCACCAAACCATGCAGTGACCTTAAGAGTTCAAGCAATAGGAACTGGTGCATTGAATTATCAGTGGTTTGATCAACAGCAGACAGAGGTTTGTACACTTTATGTCATATATATATTGTATGTTTATATTAATACTGTAAGGAATAAATACCCAAATGTATGAAATAACATGATTCTTAATCTTTTCAGGTGTCAGGTGGGACAGAGCCTGTGCTCACCGTCTCTCTCCAGAGATCTGGAAAATATATTTGCAGAGTGAGCGACCTGTACTGTAACTATCAGTTCACAGAATGGGTTAAAGTAAGAATCCTAGATGAACCAGGTACTTTCTGTTATCTCGTAATGCCATTCCATTCCATACCAATCAGTGATTAATTCTGCACGTTTTTTTCTCAGTGTGTTAGTTTTAAGACTACAGTATCTGCAATGCTTTGTGTTTAGGTGTTTCTCACACGTGGAAAGGGGAACCCCATGTAGTCATTCACCCGATAAGCCAAACAGTAAAACCAGGGGAGACTTTCACTCTTAAATGCACAGCTTTAGGCAAACCTGCGCCTGCCTACCAGTGGTACAGAAACGGTCGCATCCTACCTAAACAGACCACAGAAATACTTAGGGTAAGGCCTTGACTCTAGCTGTATTGATTCACTTTTATGTTCAGGTTGTTGTTTTTAAGTGTGAGCAATTTGCTTTGACTGTAATGACTGGCTCAGGCGTGCACGCTGAAGTTGGAATCTGCCTGAAATAAATACGTTTTGTATTTGGTCTTCTTTGTTTAGATAGCAAATGCCAGTGCAGACACTGTGGGCTCATACCTCTGTGCTGTGTCAAATATTTTGGAGGAGAGATGGTCAGAAGCAGCTGATATTGATATTGGTAAGAACCGCTAACTTCTGTTTATGTCTAACTTTTCAAGCCATTCATTGTCCTGCAGTGCACAGCTTCCCTTTTAGGGCACTTCAGTGGCCATTCATACAGAATATATTGTTTTTTGTTTTCTTTTCTGGAATTGTTGTTCCTTATTAGCATCTCTGCCATAGATTTTTTACATTTTTTAATGTTTAACAATATTTGTAATGTTTATTTTACTTTACTATTTTAAAATAGTTAAAGAAATAGTTCACTCTTAAAATAAAATTTGTTAAAGAAGAATTACCCTCGGGCCTTCCAAGATGTTTATAAGTTTGTTTCTTCTTCTTGGAAGAATTTAGCATTACATTACTTGCTTACCAATGAATCTTGCATTACATTTGACAATCCTTTCTTACTTTGTTTGCTCATTAACACTGTCAGATCTTAGCAGCTTGCCTTGTGGGTGAAAAGGAATTTGATGAAAACATCAGTACAGGAAATCATCCTGTCTTTAGCGCTGAGCCATGAATTGTTTGTGCTCAGTGTAGTTTTAAATTACTGGTACTTTCCACAATTTGTAGGAGTTAAGAACAATAAGGAACTGAATTGTATGTTGGGTCTAAAAAGGCATTAGATACATGAGAGTAAAACTAATGTTAGACTGAAACCAGCTCAGTGAGAACTTCCCTCTTTATTTGTCACATTGTGGAACGCAAATAATGTTTGTTTTCCATAGTGAAACTAGTGGAAGAACACGAGCTATAGGCATCCAGTAGCGTGCTAACATTTCTCATTTCTCATTCAACTTTCATCCTTTTTTTTTCTTTTCCTCTGGTTCCCCCATAGCACTTCCAGATCGACAACCAACGCCCACGCTTATGGGTAGGTCACAGACAATAGCTTTTTTTTTCAGCTCATGGCAGGTTAAAAATAGACTAGGTACCTGCCTGTCTTTCACAGGACTCCCACCTTAAATTTTTCCCCAAGAAAGGGTCTTTTCAAATGAAAGTCACTAGAGTGGAAGAAGTCTTAGAAAGTCAAATCCTCTATTGAACTGCATTCAAAGTTCATGCAGGACACCTTATAGAAGACATAAGTATAAAATATTTATTTTTCAAATTTTTTTCAATAACTTGTACAAAATTATATATGTATAATATAATGTGATTTATATATATATACTGTATATATATATATAAATTAAATAAACAATATGTTTGTATATAAATATATATATATATATATATATATATAAATTAAAAAAACAACTAAAAAACAAAGTTATTTTAAAGCATAATTTTAAATGCATTGTTAATTAATAGGTAAATTATATATATATATAATTTATCTATTAATTAACAATGCATTTAAAATTATGCATAAAATTAACTTTGTTTCTTTACAAAGTCTGTTTGTAAATTACCTGTGCAATCCATATGTGTGTATTTTAAAATTATAAATTAAATAATAAAAAAATGTGATTAAAAAAAAACATTTATTAACAAATTTAATAAAATAAAACATTCTTTCCCTTAGCAACCGACAAAGTGGCGTTATTGATTGGGAATCTGAACTACAATCACCATCCTGGTCTGATGGCCCCCACCATGGATGTTCATGAGCTGGCCAATATTCTGCAACAGCTAGGCTTCAGAGTAGTCTCTCTGCTTGATCTCACCCTTCAGGAAATGCAGGCTGCCATTGACAAGTTCTTGCAGCTCTTGGACCGTGGAGTGTATGGTGAGTCACGTGTTGTGGTTTTTGCTAAAGGAGCTTGTAGGAAATGTCTGGTGCTTCACATGACTACTTTAATTTAAAATACGTTTTCTCACAGGATGTAGAGTTTGCACTCATGGCAATGGCTTGTTTGAGATGAAAGTTTCAGGTTCCTTAGTGCAAAAAAGAGCCAGGAAATTACATGTGTAAATAAATAAACTGCAATGTGCAATAACATGCTCATGTGAAATTATCCGGATATCATCGGGATATTTCAGTTTGGAGTTGTGGCTATCGGTGCTATCCAGCATGTCCCCATAGTGTATGTTTTGTGCAGGAAAGTGTTGTGATGGACATTTTTTTTTTCCATTGCTGGACAATACACAGTCCATTTATAATTCTCCTGAAAAAAAATAATTTTAGTGTTGCTCAACAGGCCTCGCTGGAGCGTCTCAGTGACGAGTCAAAGGAAGTTCCATCTGAGTGGAAAAAAAGGCTTTGTTTTCCGGTGATACAGTATCAGTGCATGTCATGGGTTGAAAAACCACAGCACTTTCAACCACAGGGCTTTTTCAGAGTAACATTGAGATGCTGTAGTCTGTTGATTGGCCTATAAGTCATGTGTGGGTAGTAGGATGGCTTGTTGCTTATCTCTAGAAACCTGTGATGCTTCTATCCAAAAAATGTATACTAGTTGCGTAGCCCACATTGGAATTTCCCTTTTTAAACTTGTATTGCAAACTGCCTCATAATGAAAATCATTTTAGCCTATTCAATAGAAAGTGAAAAAATGGAAAGTGTTAGTCTTTACTTTGATTATTCTGTACCGTTGTCAGCATGGGTTACATATTGCTGATGTCTCAGCAATATGTGTTTTCCTGTGTTTTACCCCAAAATTACGCTTCTATCATTGTTTGTGCACCCTAATGTCTTATTTACTGATAAACTTACGAGCAGATCAAGTGATTCTGGAAGCAGTCACTGGTTTTGGAATATAGTGAAACAGATTTTGAACGTCATGAGCAAGTAGATGATGACATTTTTTAGTGACGAAAAGATTGGACAGTTACGACACCTGTTTTCTGTGTTCCCCGTGATTTGAGTCTCACTTCCTGTAAACCTCTTTGGACGTGTTTTAACAAAGTATTTGTTGATTTCTCTGTAATGAGTAAGGAAATGTTGTATATACAAGATACTTAACCAGAAACATTAATCAGAAACACATTGAATATTGTAGACTTTTTATTTTCCCAATTTCAGCTGTTTTTTACTACGCTGGCCATGGCTACGAACACTCCGGCAGAAATTACCTGGTGGCTATTGATGCTCCACGACCCTACCGTACAGAGAACTGTGTGTGCGTACAAAGAGTGATGCACAGTATGCAGGAGAGAAAATCCCAGCTCAATGTCATTCTCCTGGATACCTGTAGAAAATGGTAGGCCCGCGGGAACATGAAGATCTTGTGCAACTATTTGTTAAAAAATGTCTATTTAGAACTCCAGATTCTTGAAATAGTTTTGGAAATGCTACACGCTGTTACACTGTTCAATGTTTTTGCTTTTTTATATCCTCCAGGTACAAACAAAAAGGTCCTTCCTCTGAAATTAAGCCTTTGGCTCCTCTGGGAAACACTGTGTATGGATACGCCACGTAAGTACTGACAATTCTCCAACAAAGCTTCTTAAACAACAGTGATTGTGTTCTTTTTGTTATATCGTGGCGTTTTCTCCCACAGGAGTGAAGATGCAGAGGCTTTTGAGGTTCAGGATGGTGGCAAGAGCACAGGGATCTTCACCAAGTATCTGAACAAACATGTCTTAAAGCCAGAGAGGGTGACCCATGTCTTGGAGCAGGTCTCCGAGGGTAAGTGCTGCTATCAATACTCCTCTATTTCAAACAGAAGCTGCCTGCCTCACTACCTATTCTGCCTACAGCTTCCTTTTAAAGGTGTCATGCGGTCATGTTTTTGTGGGCGAAATACAGTCATTTCAAACTCAATTTGTGTGGAATGAATGTGAAAGATTTCCCTAATGCAGACTTTGAAACGGGTTCAAGCTGGTCTCTCGTTGGATGTGCTGTAAAATAGAGATTGAGAGTCGCTTAGAGAGAAAGTGACTTCTACGTGGGCTTTTCTTCATACGCTGCTACAATATTTACAATAGAAAATTGTCCACAAAATTTCACATCTTATATTTGGGAAATAATTAAATTTTTTGGATCTTAGGATTTTTTTGTGATGTGGAAAATGTGGACATTATTGCAGAATCCAGCCCTAAAAAGAAAATTTACTGTACAATGTCATAGAATTTGGCTAAGTTTAGACGAGCTGTCCACTTGTGAAAATTAAACCGCAAAATTGGTGCAGGCTATTTTACAAACTCAAAGATGCATGTTTTTAGTCTATTGTCTTAATAATGGAGTACATGAACACATTAATTTCATATCCAGAGTTGCTCTAAAAGTTTATTTCATTAACATTTTACCATTTCATTTAATAAAACCTTTGGTAAAAAGATTTATTTCATTTATTTTGACTTTTTAAATAAATAAAACAATTCAAACATGACTTTTTAAGGAATGCCACAATTTATGTTTTTTAACTGCAAACCTTTGTTGTGCAGCACTTTATTTGGCAATTGTTTGAAATTAATTAATTAAATTTTTTTTAAGGATTAGTTAAATTATGCATTTATGTGATTACCCTTCATATTTGACAATTAGCTGCTATAATAGCTAACACACACTATTATTAATAGTTAATAATATTAACCATCATTGTTAAAATTAAAAAAAAGACTTTTTTTTTATACTGAATATTTTCACAGGGCCCTAAAACAAGAATTACAATACAGCCTAATGTTGTTATTATTGAGGGGAAATATTTAAGTAAATGTGAGAGCGGATAAGTCAGTATTAAAAGTTAATATCAAAGCCTAACCAGGATGTTTGAGCAATTTCAAAACAAAAAGATATTGACATATCACATCATACTTCACACATGTAGTAAGTAGTAGTGAACAAGGTCACCGTGTCTTTCAGAGCTTTTGATCGTTAGCGGATTTATACTTGGAGCACTTGTGAGCGCAACAACTGGTTGACATCCACTGTATGCCAGACATTGGTTTCTGTACCCTCCATGGCATGATGTGAACGTGGATTTATGTTTTAATGGTTGACATAATCCCCCCTCTCCCTGCAGAGAGCTTATTTGTTTGTTTTGATTGGTCTCTTTGGTAACAGCACTCAGCTTTTTATTTTGTATCTGCCAAAGCATGTGACCTCATTCTCTGGCTGCTGTGCTCAGGTGGGGAAATTTGAGAGCGCTTAACCTAGGGACGGCTGCAGGGTGCCCCACTTACACCCTGCCTGCTCCTGTCTAGCATTCTTGTTGCTCAGTCTGCACCCTGTCCCACTGCCATTATCACTGTGTTTGTCATGCCCACAAGCACTATACTCCTTCCTGTTTCAATAACTGTCTTTGATCATAAATCAGTGCTTCAACACTGGCTACTGGTGAAGCACAGGTCACAGCTCACAACTCAGCGCTATGCTGTAAATCATTTTAGTGGGGCTTTATTCCATATTTCTGTCTAGCAATTGTTTTTGTTATTTATTTCTGCATCTATTACTAGTCTTTAGTGTCACATGATCCCCAAAGATAAATCTAATATGCTCATCTAATGCTCAATAAGCATTTCTTATTATTTTATTATTTTAATAATGTTTGTATGAAAACTAAAATATAATGTTTTTTCAAGATTCTTTTGATGAATAGAAAGTTTAAAGAAGAGCATTATGTCACTTTTGATTGATTTAATTCACTACTATCTAATAATGTTTTTTAAATAAATATTTTTCATTTAGTAGCAATAAATTGTACAACTTGTACTGGAAGTAGATACATGTTGCATTTAGAGGAAACTGATTTTAGACTCATTTAGACTGAAATGTTTCACTTTTTTTCAGTGTTTCTGTTGTGCTGCTACACAAAGTGACCCAACTTGAACTGCTTTCGCAATCAAATTTATATTACAATTGTAAAATTCTGTAATTTTTTGCATTGTCTTTGCACTAAAAAAGCATGTTTTTTACAGCAGAACTTAAAATGTGTGAATTGCTGTTTTACTTTCTTTTGCAATTAGGGAAGGAACCTTAAAGCATGTTCCCCAGAGGTTTTTAACTTCCCAATTATGTGGACAATTCGCTGAGTCATGTTTTAGTATCTGATAACCGTGATGAACACCAATTGATCACTATTCATCAGAGCAGTGTTTTGTAGTAGGAAAATATTCTTGTGGTTTGTAATGAATCTTGTCGTTCTCCCTTTAGATCTGGGTAAGGACCCTCTGGTGCGTGGCAGGCAGGTCGTAGAGATCAGACACACTCTGACAGAGCCACGGGCTTTGACCGATCCTGTACGAACATCTGGACACACCATGGAGCTCCACCAGCGGGATGCTTCTTGGAAACAGGCTAATGGTATTTACATATTCCCTACCCGGGAATTAGGGCCGGGACTTTTTAACGCGTTCATTTAGATTAATTAATTACACAAAAATTATGCGTAAAGTTTTTTTTTTAACGCATTTTAATCACACTTATTTTTGCACCGCGGAACCTTTCTCACTGGATGAGTTTCGGCGGACCGATTATACTGGAGCACCAGCTAGCGTTTTTATTGCTCTGAATGTACTTGAAAGTAGGGATGCACCGATCCAGATCGGCTGATATGCTTGCACGTTTTGTCAGTAAACCCAGTCCTGTAATCAGCGGTAAATGCCATCAGGTGCGTGATTTCACATTGAGCTGTATATACTACACACAGCCGTTGTTCACTGACAAGCTGGATTTGCGCAGCTTGTCAGTGAACATCGGCTGTGTGTAGTATATACGGCTCAATTTAAAATCACGCATGGCACAATATTGGTCTGTTAGACATGGTTGAACAAAAATAAACAATATTTTGTTTCGTAAGCTTATGTATTCAGTCATTATTCAATGGTATACTAACAATCCATATGAAAAAACATACTTCTCATTGTTCTCAGGTCAAATATTTATATGCGATTAAAATGCGATTAAGTTTGATTAATTAATTACAAAGCCTCTAATAAATTAGATTCATTTTTTTAATCGAGCCCTGGCCCTACTTAAAATCCTAATGATTTTTTGCATAAAAGAAAACTTTAATTTTGACCCCTCTGCTACTCGTGACTGCTTTTGTGCTCCAGAGTCACATATTATGTCATCAGAGGTTCCTTTTTCAAATGCTCCCTATGTAAACAAACGAATAAAAATACCATCATTAATGGAGTTACTGTATCCCATATACCTATATTTTTTCTCACCTCATTTCCTTTTAAACTACCGATAAAAAATGAGATGTTTTTGGAAAAAGCCTCCTATGGTCTTATACAGAGGCTGCAATTATTTAAATACAGTAAACGGCAAGAAGTAACGTTTTCAATTTTAAAAAATGTTTACATTTATTTTTCGTGATTAAAGGTCCAATGTACCAAAACCTATTTTTTTTACCTATGTTAAATGACCTCTTTAAATGTCCTTAACATAAGAAATAATCATTTTGACATTATACATTATTCTTGCGTAGTACATTGAACTTTTTCGAAAAATAAAGGAATTTTTTTGATTCATGGTGCTTCCCCTTTAAAATGCTAGAGTCACCTTCAGTAATGAAGAGACAGATTAGAATACAGTGAAACAGAAGTCATTGCCTGCAGTCAAAAGTGCCCAATCACCCGTAACCATCTCACAATTTGTGACTTCCGTTTTGGTTTCATTTGTGGGTTAGATTATAATACATGACTCATGGTAAGAGCAAGGTTGAAGGATCATTCATAAACCTTGCGTCTGCTCGAAAAGGATATACATTTTCTCCCACAAAGTTCAATATAAAGGTCAAATAAAGCTGAAAACAGCTTAGTTTTGTAGTTTATAGGGTCCTTTGATAAATGCATCAGTTATCTTACTTTTGCGCAACATTAGTAACTAATATAATAATTATACATATCATACTTCTCAGAAAGCGAATACTTTATGGTTTCTGTTATGTGTGTTTCCTATTTTTCCCCATTAAGTGAATTTAATATTTATACCCTGCTGTGCATTTATGCATTTGCTTATTTTTTTTCTCAGTTCTTCCTGCGCGAAGGTCTCTGGACTTTCCAAATTGTGGTGTTAAGGTGGAGCTAAGTTTTTCTGCCCTGTTCTCCAACGTCCTGGTTGTGTTCGGTACAGTGAGGAACACAAGCGCTAAGGCCCAGGACTGCACTCTGATTCTTGAGAGTGAACCAGTAAGTCACAGCTTTTCATGTCCTCTTTTGCTTTTATAAACACATACAAACGGATGCACAAGGGGGATATGAGAGTCAGGATGGGAGGGGAGGGCCCCCAAAATGGAAAGAGGGCGTTTCATAGTGTTTTGTACTCGAATGTGCTTTCTTAAAATTTTCCATAACTTATGAATAATACGGAGGAAGTGGATTGGCTTTGAACATCAAAGCAAATAATAAAACAGAACAATTTTCACTCTCTTCGTGAATCTGTTCTAGACAAAATAGGACTTTGTATCAAGCACTGCTCACTACGATGTAATCTTGAGCATATATTGATCACCACTTATAACCAGTGCTAGTTCAGGATTATTTAGATAATATAATATTTATTCATTTTTATTAATTTTATTTTATTTTAAGTTTTTTTTTTTGTAGTTTTATGTTTGTTTGTTTTTTTGTTTTTTTTTGCCATTTTTTTAAATTATTATTTTTTCTTTATGTTCTTGTTTTATTTTTGTTTACCTATTATTTATCTTTTTAGTACTTTTGGTACTGAAGTATAGTAATTTTAGTACATATTCATATATATACAGCTCTGGAAAAAAATAAGAGACCACTGCAATTTACTCCTAAATCAGTATCTCTGAATATGACAAGCTTTTCGTGCCAGTCTTTGTTAAATTTCTACACAGACATACTTCATTCTGTTTATTGAGGTACTTATTTGGTGAGCACATGAATCCAATTGTATTTAATGGGAAAAGTTTAAAAAGCACTGCTGTAATCAACACTATCGTCTTGCAGTGTGACCAGTTGGACGGTAAAAAAATGCTAGAAGTCCTGAAAACAGTGAAAAGAAAGGTTTTAAATCAAGAAAAAAGGCCTCAATCCTAGCTTTACTGACACAAGGATTCAGTGAGCGTTGAGTTGCTTCTATCCTAAATATTTCAAATACGGCAGTTCACAAAAAATGAAACAAACGTGCATTGATTTGTATTGCTGGTGTATTGGTAAGATTAACTGTTTTAAAAATAAAACCCAAAAGAAAGATTTTTCTGCAGTGGTCTCTTATTTTTTTTCCAGAGCTGTATATATATATATATACACACACACACACACTTACATACTTATACACAAGCAATGTACTCAAAAGATCAAGTCTATTTGGTTTTAAAAAGGCAAATAATTAAAAAATGTTTTACTATAAATTGTGGTACATTTTCACAATAGTTTAAACAGTAATGATTAAACATAAAAAAATCAGCAAATGCCAAGTTTAAAAAGTTTAGCAGAAACAAAACTGTGGGTCTACTGACCTCCAGGGGTGAAAATGTGTAATACGTCATTGTGTGTATACACAGTTAGACATTCACTTTCCCTGTGTGTTTGAACACAATTTAAGTGATGATATATTTTTGTTTTTAGCAAATGCAGGACATTTTCTCGGGTTCTGGTAGATCAGAAGAAATGGACAGTCTGTTTGTGAACAGCGGTGAAACTCCTGACTGCACCCTCAGATTATGTTGCCTTCAAAGACTCCAGGTACAAGACTTTTTGTCTTTGAACTGAAAAATAACGGTATAGGTCTTAACACATCTTAAAACACTTTTAAAACACTTGATTGTCAACTGGTCCCAGATAATAGTAGGGTTTTGGCAAACACGTAATGTGCAAATGATTATGTCCTAAAAATTAAAAGGGTTATGAAGTTGTAAAATAAAAATAAAAAAACACACTTATTATATAATATAATGATGTATTGTATTATATACCAATGATGTAGAATAATGCACTATATCTGGGAGTCAAAAATACTGTTTAAGGACATTAAATAATTGCAGTTTATTCAAATTTCCTAGGGATCTCTGGTAATCAATGTGAAACTGCACTACACCCACACACAAACTAAAGAACGTCTCACTGTGAGCAAAGAACTGGACATAGGCAGGCCTCTTATCGCCTCCTGCAAGCTGAATCAGATGAGACCAGTGGAAAGGAGACAAGAGAGTCGTGTCCATACTGTGGACCACATGCCCAATATAAGACATCCTCATCATCAGAGCCATCCTCGAACAGGTGGACCCTACACACGCAAGGCTGAGAACCGATTACAGAGTTCGGTCAAATCCACCTCCATGAGCAGCAATGAACCAGAGGAGAATGATGAAAATGACTGAATGAATTCACCTTTTTACAAACACACATTAAGGCATTGTTTTAATGCGACAAACGATTTTTCTTACATTAATTGTTTACTTTTTTCTTACTAATTTACCAGTTACGATACAGTATGTGTGTGTGTGCGCGCATGTGTGTATGTGAGAGAGAGAGACAGACAGAAAGAGAGAGAGAAAGAGCAGTGAAAGGAAGAAGTTCTCATGCAAATGTAGAAATATTTATACAAATTATTTGTAAATCAAATTAAGTGTAATATTCTTGTATAACCAATAAAGTACTACTTCTGGAGTGTTCTTGTGTGATGAAATTTCATATTCAGGTGCAGTCTTGGAATGTAAAAGTATTGATATTGAAGTCATTAAATATGAATGGATTTGTAGAACCTGCATACAGTCAAGCCAAAAATTTAGACACCTTTAACATTTCTTTATCACAGTTTATTCGCTATAGTTTAGAACATGGCAATAAAATATGACAACTGTGTCAGAACAAATTCGGGTTTTCATGTTCGCATTAGCAATTAAAGAACAAACATTTAAGCAAAAGATGGTCACGACAAAGTGTCTGAATAATTTTGGTCCCGATTTTTTTCAATTTTACTGGTGGTCCACTTAATTAAGAATTTTTTGGTATAATATTTCTATTTTCCTATCCTCGTTTACATAAATAAACTAGTCCTGCACCCACTGTAGTACAAAGATTTTGAATAATTTTTGGTTTGGCTGAAAATATGGAAATAATGAATATTAAAAGAAGCAGTTACATTTCTATGTTATGTTTTTTATTAAAAATGTGGAAAAGTGTTTTGGATTGGGTAATACATATTTTTTTTATTTTTTATTTTAACTATTCATATTTACATGGATTTTGTCATATCACATGTACAGATAATTAAAATTAAGGTTGCATGAAACAAAGAATGCATAAAATTATAGTTCATACCTTAACATTAATATTAGGTCTATAGTCACATTGCATTTTTAATACTTTTCAAATAAGTGCGTTTTCAGTGTTTTTTCTTTTTTTTGCACGTTTTCATTTATGTGAATTTTTTTTAATATTCATTCATGAAATGTTGAATATATAAGTGAGTTGGAATTATATTTAGTGATTATATAGGCTTTATATATGTGTGTGTGTGTGTGTGTGTGTGTGTATATATAATTTCTAAATAATTTTAAAACAATTATACCCATTTTTCATATTTTTAGTTACATCTTTTCGTTTGGCCTTTAACATCTTATGCAATATTTTGCAACATACTACTTCGATGTTGTTATTGATACCAAAGACTGGTCCTACTGCCAAATAAAAAAAAAAAGAGAAGAAAAAATACTGCTCCAGCATGTAGCAACTGCGAGTATTCCTTATAACCTTACTACTACCTTTGTCCAGCATCTTATTGGACAACAATGACCTCCATGTACGCAGCAGCACCCCAATCTTTCATTGTCCGTTTCAAGCGCGTCCTTATTTGGAGACCGTAACCATTGGCTAGAAGGAGCGTCAATCAACTTCTGTGGTCCCGCCCCCTTGCTCAAATTCCAAGCGGTGAATGGTCAACAGTCGAGCTGCTTCTGTCTGCTCGTAACCACAGCGACTTAATCTGGAGCTGGATGCGTTCTAGAGGAACCTGTCCGCGACAACAGAGAATAAAACACTCAGCCAAACATCTGCAGCGTTCATGTCATCGGATAAAGATGCCGTCGGCTTCGGTTAGCTCGTTTCACCTGGGCGACCGGAGAGTTTGGTCGATGTGACATTGCTTGAGCTTTTTGTTCTGGTCCCGGACGCAGAGCAGCGATCGTGCTCTGAGAAGATGTTGAGTCGGCTGATGAGTGGCAGCGTCAGAAACCTGGAGCGAGAATACATGTGCACGGTCAGACTGCTGGACGACACGGAGTATACCTGCACCATTCAGGTCAGTCTGCCGAAAAACAGCCATCAGCAGAGCTTTTGTTGCAGGCTGCGAGAAGCGTGCGCAGAGGGTTTAAATAGCAGGTGCCTGCAGCATCCCCCCAAAACCAGCTCCTTAGGAAATCCTGCATCGTTCGTCTGATGTGGAAGAGTCTTAGCCAGTAAAGGCAGTTAAGAATTTGTTTGGTCTTAGATAGAGTGGGCTTGTTTCGCTCTCTTCATGACTATTGTTGATGTGCTGGATTCCCATCCATCAGTACACAACACTGAAGTGTTGCTGCTATACTGAAATGTAAATGTTGTAGTTAGCATCTGGTTTGTTTATTTAAATAGGTTTGCTCAGCTATTTCTTTTTTGGACACATGAGTGATTCGAGATGTTTTAGGAGCATCCATACTGGTCTAAAGCAACAATGCACCCAAAAATAAAAACTCTGTCCTTGTTTACAAACCTGTATGATTGTCTTGTTCATTACAGGCTGTCTCCTTTTGTGCACCTCGGATGAGATTTTTCTCTTTTTTTTGGGGGTGAATTATTCCCTCAACTTTTGCTCGGACATCACTCGTGTCACTCTTGGATTGGGTGGCTGTAAACATGCCATGACCGACTTCAGAGAATCAATTTATTCACCTCACGTGTCCCCCTTTACAGTTTATTATCATAGTATTGGAAATGCTCCATAAGCAGGAAAGTGTTATATGGATTCTGGAATGATGTCAACACTACACATCCATTAATAATGCATGCTTTGGTCTCCAAAACTGCCCCTTGGGCGCTTGCAAATCAAGCAGTTTAGCAGAGCAGCATGGATGGCTGGCTGCTAAGCACTGGCTGTACAGGAGTGTGTGAAATTCGGCAGATTATGGGAGGTCTGTTACTCCGTGATGAAGGGAGGGTTACATCATAAACACTGGGGATAGAGAAAATGCGACCAAACCTAACTATTTCACTTTTTCAGATTGTCGCTTGTGGATTTTTTTTTTGTTTACTTATTTATTTAAACATTACTCATATTTGTAAACACAGTTGTTTTAACACCCGCACATAATATTTTAGGAGGTGGTTTAGTTTATTACCCTGCTTTCGAGAAACACCAATTGCTTTTCAAATTTTTTTTTTTTGACGTTTTTGCAGTTTTGTACAGGGAATTTTGTAAAATTATCATGCATATAAGAGTTAGGAACTAGCTTACATGTTGCATTTTGTAACTGTTGTTGCCTCAAACAGAGCATAAATAATATAATAAATATTTTTCTTTAAAATAAATTTAACAAAGAAAGACAGATATGTTTTATTTGAATAGGAGGCACAGACATAGAGCCGAGTGCAGTCTGGCATTTTTTTCCCCCTGCATTCAGCTGTTTGTCTTTCTTTGAGGATGCCTTTGTTTCATGTGTAGCTTGAAATGAAACGGGAGCCCACAGATCGCTTTCCATTACAGTCAATCTGAGAGCATCCTATTTCTCAGCCCTCAGAAGTCTGAGAGGACTGTGGCTCCTAGATGACACGTACTCCCTCAGGGCTTTCCTACGGTTTCGACACATCAAGACAATCATTGCATGTTAGAGAGGATTAGAAGAAGGAAAAAAAAGGAGAGGAATTTTTCAGAAGCTACCTGAGTAAAAGCGGTCTTTATGAGGAAGAAGTGTTTGTTTTATTTCGTGTCGACCTGTTGATATTTAAAGGCCTGTTGGGATGATTTTACAATGAAAGCAAAAAAGGACAGTGAAAGCAGCATGTTGAATGGGTTTTTTTTAGTCCTTGACTCTTGTGATGGTAATTCTGAGTAATCTTATTCTGACTGGACAAGTGTCTCAAGACATTCTCTTGACATATCTGAAGACATCCTGTGTCTGAGATGTTATATGGGTGATCAATTGGCCAATTACAATTTGCTCAAAATGTCCAAATATTGACAGAATAACAACACTTGATTTATAGATCGGTCATTCATGACTTTAAAGCTGATGTTATACTTTTGTGCTATAGAATATTTTAATAAAGTCCATGGAACATGACAAAAAAAACAACAAAAAACTGGCAGATGTAGTTTCCAGAAATTTGCGTTAAACTAAAAGGACTGTTTCATTAAGAGTAATTATGTTAATAAACTTTAATCAACTTGACTTAGCATAATCAAATTTTTCCTTTAAAGTGTACTGATAATCACTATAATAATACAGGCTGTAAACAGCAGAAAGCCACTTGATGAATCAGATTTCACTGTACATGGTCTGAAAACATGACCAATTCTCACTTACAGATCAAAACAAAGACAAAGCATGATGGATATGTGAAAAAAAAAAAAATACAAAGGTACATTAAAGTACACAAATAGTAAGATGCAATGCAATGGTAAATAATTAATTTTTTTGCTGTATAGGGTATAATATTTACTTTAAAAAATAGCAAAAAAAATTTTTTTACACACAAAATATTTCAAAGGATTTGTATTTTTATTAAAACTTTTTTTCTCAGTTGTGCATATAAACAAATTACAATTAACAAGTGTCTACCTTGCCAAAAGAAAAAGTGCAGTTACAAATATCAGGCAAAATATTTTTTGTACAAAACTTTTTCAATAAATACAACATGTTGTATTAAGAATGCATACATCATTTTTGCTCTCATAAAATTTTTATTTCCTA
>JAUCMU010000036.1:1812642-1822664 GCA_032275025.1 Enteromius treurensis
TGTACACACACTCCCAACACACATTTCAGTCCAAACAGCTTGTAAAAGTGCATGTGGCACCGGATGACCCCTTTAAATAACTTTTTTTTTATTATGTACTGTACCTACACGTTGCATACATGTCCATTGTAAAGAATATACACTGCTTTTGAATTACTTGCATTTAATCATTGTTTATCATTACTACTAATTGTAACCCAAACCTAATTCAAATGCCTAATCTTAAATCATACTGCATGTTATGTCTTCTCTGAGTTCTGTCTTTTTTAGCTGAGGTGGGTCAGAGCTCTCTCTATTTGTGTATGACATTTATATGCTATTGCATCAATAGGCATCATTAGGACAGTTTATGTCAATATTTATAGTCTGCTAAAGATTATTGTCACCAATTTCAATGTTCCCGAGTTATTAGTGGCAGAGATTTTAAAAGGTGCTGCCAGCAACAACATATTACCATATACACTGAGCAAAATAATCAAGGGAACACTAAAATAACACATCCTAGATCTGAATGAATGAAATATTCTTATTCAAAAAACTTTGTTCTTTACATAGTTGAAAGTGCTGACAAAATCACACAAACATTTTCAATGTAAATCAAATTTATTAACCCGTGGAGGTCTGGCCAATGTGGGGTTGGTGGATGGAGCGAGACATGATGTCCCAGATGTGCTCAATTGGATTCAGGTTTGGGGAATGGGCGGGCCAGTCCATAGCATCAATGCCTTCGTCTTGCAGGAGCTGCTGACACACTCCAGCCACATGAGGTCTAGCATTGTCTTGCATTAGGAGGAACCCAATGCCAACCGTACCGGCACATGGTCTCACAAGGGATCTGAGGATCTCATCTCGGTCCTAATGGCAGTTAGGCTACTTCTGGTGAGCACATGGATGGCTGTGCGGCCCTCTAAAGGTTTCTGCATCACCAAATGCAACTGAGAAAATTAATAATCATTTGTAACCAGATTCCTGTCTTCCGTGGGTCAGAAAACATATAGCCCTGAGAACATATCAATAATGTTGTATGCCATATTTAATGGGAAAATTGACTTATTCCACTAAGGCTAAGATGACATACTGTATTTGATTAGCAGCAGTAATGCTGTTCAATAAAAACACAGTTGTATGGCTATACTGTTCTGCTGTAATATCAGCGGATTGTTTTTTATCGCTGGTTTCCGTGGGGAGAGTTGTGTTTCAGGCTTGTTTGTGTTCAACCGAGATTGTGCATCAGTAACCGTTGTATTCTGAGCTTGCATCGTGCCGTGTAGGCAGTGTAGCTGTGTGAGAAAAGTCAGAATGAATGGCCTATATTTGTAGGACACAGAAACGAGAAAGGCTTTTACTTTAAAGGGAGAGAGAAGACGTTTTAAAACAACATTATTCACTCAGACAACCAAATAAAAACCACACACTTTAAGACATTATGATTCCACAATATTTTCATGATGGATGGATGTACTGTATTTCATTAAGAGCACAAGCTGATAGATGAATATAGATATTGATATGGAGACATGTATAGATTGGGTCAGATTAAGCATGTTGTTTGAATTTTTATATAAATTGTGTTACACTGAATGACAATGTAACATCATTTCAACCAATGTGTGCTTCGGTGGACATGTGATGCAGACTTCTTGACATCATTGACCCTCTTACATCCCCATTGGAATACATTGAGTTGTTATCATGTTCAGATTCATGCTAATTGGGTGGATGGATGGATGGAAGGATGGAGGGATGGAAAAAAGGTATATGAATTTATTCTCAGAGAGCATGTGTCCTCATTTGTAGCTGGTGGAGGGAAATAGTAGGCTCTACTGTAGTAAACAATTTGACATGGTTTGTTGATTGTATTTATGTGCTTGAGTGGCATCTCACAAGGAGCTTGTAGACCCGTTGGGGGCAGCTCAAAGCGGACGTGAGCCTGTCCTGTGGGGGGTGAAATTAGCTGGTGCTGATTGGGCATGTAAAAAGCATGGTGAGCGGAACTTGCCGCTTTCAAGTCAACAAAGGTAGATGATTATCTCCTGCTGCTTTGCTGAAGTAGCACACACTCTGCTTTAGATTCTTCAGGATGTCTATATATAACTTACCTCTGTATTGAGGTATAATCTACAGTTTATTGCTTTTACAGTTAATATGAACTTCATCTCAGTTGAATTTCCTAATGAAAAATAAAAAATAGAACAAACAAGATGGTGCAATACCGCTAAGAGTGTAAGAGCGAAAGTCAATGTGGTAAGATTAGCTGGGTTAATTTGGTGTAGTGAGTTCCTCTTGTGATTTCCATGATGTGGAAAACGCAGAAGGAATAATGGAATCCAGTCAGGACGACTACTGTTCATCAAGGTTTGTTTGAGGCTGATGAAGTCATCTGTGTCCTCCTCACTCCTCTTCCTCTTCCTTCTCATTCAATCAGATCAAGGCTCGATTTGTCCTCAGATCACTCTGGAGGTTTAGCTCTGCTCTCCAGTCAAACCAGACAACAGAACACAGCAAACCGCCTCATCCACATGTACACGCATCAACATATTTGTTTTTGCATCCATCCATCGGCCTGTGAGTGTGCTCTCACTCTCTTCGCAAGGCTGTCTTATGGACTTGTCCAAGTAAAGATCCTTTCTTTTGCTTTTAGTGGTTTAAAATGATCCAGTGAGGGTTGCCTGTGTGCTTTTTGATCACTGCAATGCTGTGCGAATAGCTGTCTGCAGAAATCCAGTGAGTGCTTGTTTGATGCTTTTCGATGCCTTTGATGCCAAACCATATTAAAAATATGCCGCTTTTCTTTTAATTCGGAAAAATAAGAAGTTATCAGGGAAAATATAGATTTCACAAACTGATCAATTTGTTATATTAATCATGTGACTCTTTAGACAGGTTATGAGATGCTAAGCTTAAGATGCTCTTCCGATCATTTCAAATCATTTTGGACTGCGGTCATTAAATTGAAAGAGCTACAAATCAAAGACATTCTGAACTTGCTTTGAAAACTTATAGTGTGGTACAATGTGCTTACTGATTATGCTGCTTTCAATTTTCCATTGTCAAAACAACATTTGTATTTTTGTTTACAATAGCTTTATTAAAATTCTCAAAAACAAATTTGACTAGTTTTAGTTAACAGTAGTAATAGTGTTGCATGAGGTTAAGCAGCTTTGTTCACCTGAGCAGGGCTCACACTATACCGTGCTGCAGAGACCCGTCGAGTCTCCTGAGGCACCACCCAGATGTCTCACGGCCCACAGTGTGTGTCTCTCTCTCTCCTTATGTCTGTGTGTTTTCCTCTCTCTTTCATTCTCCCTCTTGCAGTGCTCTTCTAGCGGTTCGTGCTCCTCTCTGCAGGATTCTTCAGTCAGGGATCAGCCCTGTGTTGCACTGGCTCTCTCAGCTTTCACGTTCTCTTTACTCCTAAGAATCCGTTTATACTTCAGCTTTTTTTGCTAAAGTAGCACCTCAGCTAGTGTGCAAGAATAAAATCCAATTAAAACTAAAAACTGTGTAGAACTGGTGGAATTCTAGAGGTCCTGTGGTCTTAAAATCTTATTTTTAGATCTTTTTTAGTACTGACATATTCCTCAGTCAATCCGTTGCCAAAATGGATTTGGAGTTTGAGTTGCATGGTTAATGGGTTGGTACATTCAATTTTCTAGTTGTTTGGTTTTTATAAAGAGCTGAATTTTTTAATAACTTGTCCTTAACTGCCCCCCCCCTCCCCCACTAGCACTACTTCTAAAAACAGTATTCTTTTCTTTTCACTTCCTTTTTTGCTTTATATATATATATATATATATATATATACACACTTTATATTCTAACCTGTGAAGTGACTGTATGAAAATATAAAAAAATATATTATTTTATAATTTTCACTTGTCTGGAGGTGATGTGTCCTTAGGAGGACGTTGTTCTTGTGAAATATTATGTTTCAGTTGAGGGTAAATATGCTGACACATGAAGGTGAATAGACAGACATGAATATAATAATCCATTTTGTTCTCAGTTATAGTGTGGGTCAGCGGATGTACTCCACCTTTGTGATTTAGTGTGGCTAAATTTCATCCGTCTTCATCATTTCTGTGGGACTTTTTGTATCCCTGCAAATGAATGGAGTGAAGGCTTCTTCCATTATGGATGTTTATCAGTATTGAAGGAGAGACAGAGCTGGATCTCCTGCGGTGTTCACAGGACGGGTGCAGTAGAAATGAGCACGAGTGAGGGTGGAAAAATAGAGTAAGAGTTCTTCTGTGCTGTTGAGGGTGTCATGTTTGTTCTCTTGATATTGCATCTTTTTCTGCTTTCATCATTTATCCACTGAAAGGAGTCACAGAGCTCTGTGTTTCTTAACTGTATCAGACGAGAGCTTTAGAGAGATGATCAGAACAAGATCAGCTTATGTCAATGAAATGGTGTCTAACAGTTGTGCTCTGTGATTGAGGACGGAATGTGTATTTTTTGAATATATGCTGTATGTTCACTCTGCAGCACTCTGGTGTAGAAATTATATACATTTTAAAGCTTTTCTAGGAACTGGCGTGTGGTTCATGAGAGGTTATGCTTTTATCTCTAGTCTCTTGAAAAAGACATGGGGGAAAAAAACGTGTGTTCTGAGTACATGTTGCCGTGGGTGTTAGTAGGAGTAGGTGATATTTAAGGTCCAGGAAGCGACTTCTTTAAAATACCACATATAAATTGCCCCCACTACCTGACAAATATCACTGAAATAGGTGCCCTGAGAAAAAATACCTGTCTCTGTGACAGCCATACTCTCTGTAAACAGTACAAAAATGAAAGAAAGGAGTTGGATGAGTAGAAAACTAGCCAACTGGAGAACAATTTGTGTCTGCTTTTTTTATATTTTTTCGTTGTTTGGAGGCTTATAGTCCTGGAGACAGTGATGTGAAGCTCTTTTTGAAGTCATCTGTAGATATATGTTCACACTGCAAGACTTAGTGCTCAGCTCTGGTTTGAAATAACTTATTTAATGTGATGTTTGGGTAATCTGATATCTTTTTGACACTGCACAGACTGAAAAATATCATCAAATCTCTGTGACGATACATTGACAAGGAAGAGAAGAAATTGTTGAATAAAGTCTTTATTTTGGTTTCTTTGCACACAGAAGTATTCTTTTCCTTTATAAAATTAAGGTGGATCCACTGTTGTAATATAGACTCATTTAATGTTGTCCTGACTTCCTTTGAGTACTTGAACGTGTCAGTTGTGATGCTGTCTATTTAGGATCCGAAAGCTCCCGGATTTCATCAAAATGTCTTATTTTGTGTTCTGAAGATTGTGGGTTTGGAACGACATGAGGATGAGTAATTAATGACAGAATTGTAATTTTAGGGTTAGCCATCTCTTTAACAGTTGCCAAAACAAAGATGAAATGAAAGCAATAATGATGGTAATGGTAGTCTCGCGTAGCCAGACCTTCAGACTGACGGCTGAAAGTCTGGAATTCATAGCAGCTTTCTTTGGTCAGGGCCCGCCCATAAGGCTGTTTGACCGACATGTCAAACAACCAATCACAGTTCGTTTCATTCAGCGGGACGTTTCAGGGCGTGGAAATGTCCCCACAACAACAGAATGGCGTGCAACAGTCAGTCAAATAGAAAATCCCGATGAGACGTTCGCGGTAAACATCTGTTTTGAAGGATATCTCTTCACTTTTTTGACACTTACGAGCAATTCTGGAGAACCGAACACAATACTGAATCGACCAGCTGTGATGTCAGCGTCTGTTGTTTCATGTTTGCCAGCAAACGCGGCTGATATCCCCTTCTGAGTTAGGTACTTCACTTGATCTTAGATAGGAGGGGACGCACAATTAGTAAAACTGGATCTGCTGGGAATGCTGACAAAGGGTCGTCCAGGCTTGGGAATTAATACTCTTCCCAAATCCCGTCGAAAAACAGGGCAAAATATCTCTTCTTGTCTCCACTAAGTGCCTCAAACAAAACTCCTGGACATCTCTTAAAGATTCTATGCAGTGAACCTCACATACTTTTGAGAATCCAATGCTTAACTGATCTTAAGAAATGCTTATTGTCGCTCATGTAAACACAACAGTTTTTTTTCCGCCATCACACGTCTGCGCTTTGTTTCCCGGCGGACTGAAAATAAACGCGACACTCGCGTCCCCCAGAAATCCGATAAAATTCGACCAATCATTTGATGACTTCAAAGTTCCTGAAGGGGGTTTCCAGTTAAGTGTACCATATGCATCAGACGTTTAGCCAATGGACTAAACCCAACATAAATTAATTCTCAGGTAAACGGAGCCTCAGATTTACACGTTGGGAACCTTCTCTGCGTGTGACCCTTTTAACCCGAGTCCGAGCATCTCACACCAATTCACATTCCTCAGGAAGCGCCCTTTTTGCCCATGGACAAAGAAATGCTGGAATGTGCAACGTCTTGAAAGGGACAATAACGGTTTATTGCTATTAGAGCAGATATGTAGATCACAAATAATTCGTAAATGCATTCTGTATGTGGTGACTATGATATTGAGTGTACATGCATGCGTGTCACGTGTGTGAATGATCGAAGGAATGAATCAAGTTTAATCGGTATCCTATGTATTAATTATATACATGCTTAGTATGTAACGAGTGTGCTAAATATGTTGAATTTTATTTTAGGAACGAGTGATCGATATCTCGAATCAGAAAGAAGTTATTAAACTTCATAAAGATTATATCGAAATGTTAGGTGACACCTCCTCTACATTTCTCAGTGTCAACATACGACTAATGCATTCATAACAAGGAACCATTGAGGAAAAAGGGGCCGCCCCGTAACACTGATTGGAGGACCCCACTCGTGGGGCGGGAACAAGTTCACAGGTTAAGACCTGCAACCCGAAGAACATCCGTGTGCTTGGACCATGTGCGTTAACGCATTTGCAAAGATGTGAGGAAAACATCTTTGTGATCTTCCTCCACAAAGAAGATCATCACCCAACGCATCAAGAAAGAAGGAACGGCGAACCCAGAGAGAAACTCAGCCACTCTGCTTTCTCTCTCTCTCTCACATCAAGAACTCTTTGAAACAGCTCATCCTAACTGCCAAAGCTCCAACGGCAACTTGCAAAAGAACTCTAAGGACCAATCAGCGATCGACCTCGAAGACGTCAGAAAGCTAAGCAGAAGTGCCTGAACTACGCAGACTCAACAACACAGCAAATCGGTAACACAGACCACGTTTCCTTTCTTGCTGATGGTGTGACTAAAACTTAAAGAAAGTCAAACCCCTGCTTGTGATTTTT
This sequence comes from Enteromius treurensis, assembly GCA_032275025.1. NCBI lineage: Eukaryota > Metazoa > Chordata > Actinopteri > Cypriniformes > Cyprinidae > Enteromius > Enteromius treurensis. Next base: position 1,819,919 of record JAUCMU010000036.1, read on the forward strand.
CTCTGGTTGGGCTCTTGAATTAGTAGCAATACTTTGAACTTTAGTAAATCATTATCTCCCAACCTTAGACAGTGTGCGAATGTGTGTGTGAATGTGTGTTTAGTGTTTGTACAGTTTGTACAGTTTGTACAGTCTCATTATTAAGAATCAGTTGCCTTGTGTATTGTACTGGAAAAGTCAAATATTGCATAGATCTTGAGCTACCCTGCTCTTAGACAGAAAGAAACATTAAACCTTTGTGTAATTCGCTGATCACGCGTTAAGCAAACTGTTTAAAAAATGCTTATTGTGTTAAACGCTGGACGTATTGGGCAATAGAGTGTATTTCATGTTTCGAATGAAGGATTCCCATATCTGGAGATTCATTTACATAGATTAACCGAAGAGCTAATTAAACAAAGAAATTAAACGTAAGAATATTCCCTGAGATTAGTTCATAAAGTAATTTGTTAATTAATCTTATTTTCTTGACAGCAGTTTATTTAATAACATGTGCAAAATATTTAAATAAAACTTTATTAAGGTTCCATAAAATGGGATTTTAGCCTTAAAATAATGAAAAAGGGTCAAAACTAATCATTGATTAAGTAATTATTAGACTACATGTATTTTAGCTCCATAAATAATTCTAGATACCTAATCAGAATTGTTTAAATGTGTAAAATCTTTTTACAAAAAAATTAGAGTAGCAAGTTCTGTTTATTTTTGTGGCCAGACTATGTTTGTATGTATGTATGTATGTAGCCTACCGTATATGTTTTTTTGGGGGATAAACTTAATGTTTGACATTTAACTTTTTAGATTGTCTGCTTTTTCAGGTGACATGAACCATATAATCTGTATCCTTGTCTTGTAACATGCAGGCTGAATATTAGCACTAACCTGTTATTCTTCATATTTGTGCCTTCAGGACATTGCTGATCCGCAAGAGGAAGAGGAAAGTGTCTACCTGAGCAGAGCCTACTCCTTACCTTGTGAAACTGACATATGCCTTGGACCTGTGATACCCCAAGAACTTTAAAGGGTGAGTTCACAAAAAACTGAAAATAAGCTGATGATATACTTAAGCTCAAGGCATTCTAGGTGTATATGACTTTCTTCTTTCAGATAAGTCCAATCGGAGAAATTTCAAAAATGGTTTGATTCATCGAAACTTTATAATGGCTTTGGCGGATGGTAGTATTCAATTGTCCAAAAGATGTCCAAATAAGGGACCCCTTTTGCAAATCGATGCGTTTTTGTAAGAAAAAATATGTATTTCAAGGCTCTACAGTGCAACCATTTTAATCACATTTGTGACAGAAAAGTATTATTTAGAAGCACCAAAGCAACTACCCCAACCAGCATATTTGTGTTTGCGCTTGATTCTTTGAATGCAGTGTAAATCAGAATTCACTCATTGCTCAAAATGGATGTGCTTCATTGGACTGCTTTTGGATAGTTAAACACTACCACTCACCCAATGCCAGCAATCTTTAATATAACTCAGACAGGATTAGTCTAAAAGAAGAAAGTTATACACACCTAGGATGTCTTGAAGGGTGAGTAAATCATTGGCTAATTTTCAATTGAGTGAACTAACCCTTTAAATATACTTTGGAGTTCCTTCAGAAGTTGAAGTTGGATACACTGAAACGTTCAACAAATGTAAAAAGACTAAAACAATTTTGATGAACTATCTCTTTAATTACATGTTTTTTCATTGGTGTAATTTGGCAAGTAAAAGTTAATGTCTAAAAAAGTTTTATGTAATTGATGAATTTTGTATGTTTGTAAGTATCCAATGTCCAGTGGCTAAAATGTATTCAACAAGTTGTCAGTTTTAAAGTATGGTTGAATTTAATTGTTTTATTAAAATGTATTTTGTTTATTATTCAGCTTTGTTATATTTATTGAAAAGTTCTCATAGTAAATGCTAAATACAAATGTATAAAAAATTAATTGACATAAATAGCTTGTTTTGGATTTTTTTCATCTCAAATTCTTTACCTATATACCCGCAACTCTGGCTTTTATTCTTATAATTCTGATTTTAAATCTCACAATTCTGACAGTTACTAAACTGATCAAACAATGTCTAATGTAACCACATCACAATTTTACCAATGCCAAAATCAAACTTACACCTTGGGTTTTTTTCTGATATATTTATCACACAAGTTTTTCAGAGGAAATAAATAAAAACATTTAGATATATATATTGAAGATGATAAAAAGGCTGAATTATGTATTTTTCAGATCTACCCTTGTATACAATGTCAAGGTTACAGCTCAGCGGTCGTGTGCCATGACGTGACTCTGATAAAAAGGGTTATACACAAGCAGAGGAACAGATAAATCACTTTGTGGTTGGCAGAAAAATCACAGTATAAGATGCAACCCAGTCAAAAATAATTTCTATGCAATGTTAATACATGAATATACCGTGGGTACGGAAAGTGTTTAAGACCCCCTTGAATGTTTCACTCTTTGTTATATTGCAGCCATTTGATAAAATCATTTAAGTATTTTTATTTCCTCATTAATGTCCACACAGCACCACATATTGACAGAAAAACACAGAATTGTTGACATTTTTGCTGATTTATTAAAAATGAAAAGCTGAAATTTTTCTCAGACCCTTTGCTGTGACACTCATATTTAACTGAGGTGCTGTCCATTTCCCCTGATCTACACCTTAATTTGAGTCCAGCTGTGTTTGATTATACTGATTGGACTTGATTAGGAAAGCCACACACCTGTCTAT
>JAUCMU010000036.1:1826820-1837652 GCA_032275025.1 Enteromius treurensis
ACCTGAATGCCGCAGGTGATAGTGAGTAATGTGTGTTTCTGGTTCTCGTTTGTTTGGGGGTGGGAGAAGCAGACGCGGGTTCCCTGTCCCGTCTTTTGCGCTGCCTTGTTGAGCATAGCACTGAAGAAATTATATTTTACACAGTTTATTCTCTTTCTTCTTCTTTTTTTTCTCAATCGTTCGGTTCGTATGCGTTTATGCGTACCGTTACACCCCTAATATATATATATATATATATATATATATACTGTATACATTACCATCCAGATCACCATCCGTTTCATATTATCACTGTCAGCTTCTCAATGGCAGTATATCATAGCACTTCACCCTGATATATAAGTCATGCACAACTTAATATCTTACTGGGTTGTGCCGTTCTGCATGATTGTGCTTCACTTTTCTCCTTGACCACCAGTTTTCTCTCTGGCTCCCAGGGGCTCCACCCATAGAGTGCTCCTTCACTCCAGGCATTAACTGCCCTCCATTATTAATGAGGATGTCATGCCGTGGTGCTCCTGCTCTAATCTGAGTACGGTCCGGGACTGTTGTCAACAGGTTATTGAGTATGTCCTCTTCCACCTTCAGCCTACCAAAGGTCTCATAACAGATATAATGACGTTATCATTATAGGGGCTCATTACGTAATGGTGTGGATGAACTAGTTTCGATAAGGGCTGTTGGGCAGATCAGGTCATTTTGTAATAATAGATTTTTATGCTAAAAAGAGAGAATAAGATGGCTTTCCAGACCGCCTTCGATGGAGCAGATCTAAATGAATTCCGTCATGATGACATTTGTATTCTCTCATATAGTGCCACTTTCTTATGAATAAGTTATAGATGAAAACATCATGAATTGTTTATGGAATCTGACATGAATGAGATCGTCTCACAGTAATGTATTATATTATATACTTACTTGAAAACGTCTTGTGGTCTGTGTTACTTCATACTGTTTGTAGCATAAGAGGGTTATATCCTCTGTAACCCAAAACCAGCAGGAGATCCTTGATATGAAAGAATATCCAAACCAGCTTTCATCTGTGTTTTTAACACTCCATCCTGCTATACAAAGGGTCTTAAGAAGTCCAATATTTGCCTTAATGTTTGAAAGAGTAAAACTTGTGTCTAAAGTCATCATTTTGCAATAGAGAAAAAAATATACAGGGTTGTGACCGGCAGGAGCCAAAAAACAAATAAATTGCATATGCAACCTCATGTGTAAGCTGATTTGTGTTCTTGATTTATTTTTGCAATAACCCTAAAAGCTGTAATTGCTCATGGAAGGGTGTAATGGAGCGATCCATGAAGTCAATTAGCAGCAGCCCAGCAGCATTACCTGTCTGTTAACCTATGTGTGTGAGTGATGCTGAATGAATGCGATCCTGGGATCTATGTGATAGAGCACTGTTGTTATGGCCTGTGGCATTCAGATGGAGACTTTCCTTTTTCCTCTTTTCCAGGTCACAGAGTGAAAACAATTGTACAATTTGTACAATTGTGTATTGTACAAATTGGAGTTCTTGTATGCAGGAGTAACATACAAGTGGGATGTGGTAAAATGCTTTAGATGGGCCATTAAATTGATTATATTGTAGACAGTCAATGTATTTTGACGTGAATGAGCCATTAATGGGTTTTTACTGTCACATAATAACCATTGTGCATCTGAGGTTTTGCTTCAGTAATGTTTCTAAGTAATTAATATGGACAAACATGGTGAAATGGTGAAAAATATAGGACGGTTGAGGCTCCTCGCGATATACTGCATTACAGTAATGAATTCCAGTGGCATTTGGAAACGTTGTAGAGCAAATTCTTGAAATTCCTGTTTTGTTTTAGACTGTAAATGCTTATTGTTCTTGGACTGTTGCAGTGAGGACAGGAATCATTCGGTTAATAAAGAAGAAGGATCAGAAGCTGATGAGTCCGATTAAGCAAGCTTTGTCTAGGTCTTTCCTTCACGAAGGTTGTTGCAGGTGTGCATGGTGAGATTGAGCTCAAGAGGTTTTGTTGTCTCTTTGCTGAGGAAGCTGTTGGGAGCTTTTCCAGAATGCTGATAGCCACGAAATAGAGATTTGCAGTTATCTGCAGATGCTTGTATTTGTGAAGCTAGTCCGTGAAATGCTGCTACTAAGGGTCACGGTTTTTACAGCAAGATGTTAGTCTACCTGTATTTGGCAATGTCACCTCTGATCAAGGTGTCTCGGTTTCCTTCCAATGAGCAAACCGTTATAACAGCCGTGAAAAAAATTGAAGAAATGAAAAGGAGTTTTTATTATAAGTTTTGTCTGTTATTATTAGTTCTAGTTTTGAATTTAATTTAAAGGGTTAGTTCACCCAAAAATGAAAGTTCTGTCATTAACTATTCACCCTCATGTCGTTCCAAATGAGAACCATCTGATGAAATCAGAGAGCCATCCGACCGTCCATAGACAGCAATACAAGTGAAATGATCCCAGATCCAGTGAAACAGTTCATCAGTGACATCAGTGGCTCAACTTCACTTTCATGATGCGCAAAGAAAACAAAAATAACATAATTTATTAAACCATTCTTCTCCTATGACTTGTGTCTTCCGCCATTTTAGAGAGTATCACAATGCGCAATGCGCACGCAAGCTTACGTATGTGTCGAAATCACATAATTTGTGTGCGTAATTGTATCGTTTTCTTTGCGCAAAAAAAGTATTCTCCTAGCATTGCAAAAGTGAAGTTGATCCACTGAAGTTTTTACTACGTTTCAGTATCTGGGATCTTTTCAGTTGGATTGCTGTCTATGGAGGGTCAGATGGATCTGTAAAATCATCAAAAAAAATCTTAATTTGTGTGAAACGACATGAGAGTGAGTAATTGATGACAGAATTTTGGGTTGAACTAACCCTTTAATTTGATTTAATAAAATTTAATAAAAGCGCATAATGTAACAAAGGAGACGGGGATATGTGCAGGGGTTTATTGAACAGCATACGAGCAGGGGGTCAGACAACAGTAAACGGGAACAGTGAAAGCAAGCACAAGAATAGTCTGGGATACAAGCTTGGGTTGAACTTGAACTCGAACTATATATTATGCGCGTCTTGTCAGTAAAGCCGGTTCTTTGATTAGCGGTAAATCCCCGTCAGCTGTTTTCAGAAGGAACGCCAGCTTATAAACAGAGCCGTAGATCACTGAGAAGCTGCGCCATTGAATCACCCACGAAACTCAACGCATAGCTTGTCGGTGATCTACGGTGCTGCATTTAAAAACAGCTGATGGAGATTTACCGCTAATCAAAGAACCGGCTTTACTAACAAGATGCGCATAATATATAGTTCGATATATATCTCCCAGCCCTAACCTACAGTGGAGCTTGAGGGCACTCCAGCTGACGATCGTAACACATAATATTAATGATACTTAAGCAGAACCAATCAGCAAAAAAATAACAAAATATTTGGAAAAGAAGTAACAAATAAAAATAAACATAGCGTACTTATACATACTGGAAAGACCAAATGTAATCATTTGAAAATCAAATATTGAAACCCCTATAAAGGTCAACAAGTTCATTACAATACAGTTGGTTCAGTTTGTTATATTTATGTATTTGTTGGAAAATGTTGTATAAACCCCTATAATTACATTTTCTTAAACATCTTTTCAATGTAGAATCCTTAGAAAAGGTCAATAAAGTTGGTTTACAGTCCCTTGCCCCTCACAAACACACACATACATCTTGCGTGAGATTGATTTAGGTACATCTGATAGCATTTTTCCGGCCTTGAATGTCTGTGATTCTGGCTAAAACAGTCTCCATGGCAACGGGGCCCCTCATCATCATCGCCCAGCTGTGCAGTGTCATGCATGCCCAGACTCTCAAAACCCTCGTACTGCTTCAGTGACGCTCTTCTTCCAGCTCATGTCATTCGTCAGAGTCTGCCTCTGCCTTATTTAGGGTGGGCAAAATATAAAAAGAAATAAGCATAAAATGTGAAACTCTTTGATTGTAAAATGCTTCAGTGACTTAATGCTTCATAGATTTGAGAGTTTCTGCTCTACTGACTGTGAATTCCATTAAAGAATGTCTCATAATGAGCCTTGAGACATTTGAGACATATGAGCCTTGAGACATAATGAGACATTTATCAGATTACCATGTGATGTAGGCAGGTGTGAAGTCATCAAAGCCTTCAGTCTCTCACAAACTCCTCTCCCCTGTTTTGCCATATAATGAGTTTATTTACCATCAACTACTGGCTTGAAATGAGTATCAAAAACTAGAAATGGTAATATGCTGCGTTAAATTAACTCATTGTATCCTTTGCTATTTTTGCATCAGAGAGTTGAATCAAGGCTCTTCAAGTCTTTTTTAAGGTGTCTGGCATGGATGAGTCATTTCGCTCTGCAGAGAAAAGATAATAGATCACAGGTATATGCTCACTAGAAGATATGACCATTAACCAAACAAAGATATAAGCTATACAGTTTTTCTTTCTTTCTTCATTTTTTCAAAACTGTTGTTAATAAATAAATAATATATATATAATATATCCAGTCACCATTTGAAGTAGATAAAAAAAAGTTAATCAAAGTTGTTCTAAGACAAGAAAACTTTTTTAGGACACTTTTGATGATTTTGATCCACATTAAATGTCTACTAATGCGAATATATATATATATATATATATATATAGTGAGGTCATTAAGTATTTGATCACCCTGTGATTTTGCAAGTTCTCTTACTTACATCCCAATAATACCATACCTACAGTGAAGCATGGGGCTTGAATCATACTCTGGGGTGTTTTTCTGTACAGGGGACAGGACTACTGCACTATATTAAGGAGAGGAGGAATGGGGCCATGTATTATAACATACTGGACAAAAACCTCCTTCCCTCAGTCATAGCATTAAAGATGGGTCGTGGTGGCTGGGTCTTCCTACACGATAAAGACCCAAAGCACACAGCTAGGAAAACCAAGGAGTGGCTCTGTAAGAAGCACATTAAGGTTCTGGAGTGGCCCAGCCAGTCTCCAGACCTAAATCCAATTGAATGCAATCTTTGGAGGGAGATGAAACTTTGTGTTGCTCAGCGACAGCCCCGAAACCTGACAGATCTAGAGAACATATGTATGGAGGAGTGGGTCAAAATCCCTCCTCCAGTCTCAAGTGATCAAATACTTATTTGACAAAGTAATTCCCAAATAAATTTTCTTTTTAGATTCTGTCTCTCACAGTGGAAATGCACCTATGCTGAAAATTGTAGACCCCTCCATGATTTCTAAGTAAGATTGTTCTGTCTATACACTTCTGTACATTTATTTCAGTACGCCATCCGGCTGCTGTGTAAAAAGTACAGGACTGGAATTGTAGATGCATTTAGCCTAGTTTGACTTGCACCCTGGGGGAAGGTTAGGTCTGTAACGATCAGCCGTTTAATCACTGTCTCTATAATTCTTGGTCTTCCTCCTTGTGGAGTATATTGCTATGCCAAGGTCCTTTTTGAGTTTTTTTTTTTTTTTTTTTTTTTGTGCGTATTATGTTAATATCTGAATGTGAACATGTGCAGGACAATATGTGTTAGTCTGTTGACTGGAATCTTCCTTGTTATTGTGTTTTGCAAGTTGGTTTCATCTGTTCGTAGTGTCCCCATTCGCTGCAGTAGTCCTTGGAAATGAAGCAATATCATTCAAACCGAAAACACACAGTCCTAAAGCCCAATAAAAAAAGTTAATATTGAGTAACTTGCTCTTTAGACACGCTGTGTTCTAAGTAAATATAATGAAAATACAGTAGTTCCACACAAAACGCAGCAGGAATAGTTCACCTAAAAGTGAAAATTAGCTGAAATTTGTTTCTTCGTCTGAGAAGTTAGCATGACGTGACTTGCTCATCAATGTATCCTCTTGAGTGAATGGGTGCTGTCAGAATAAAAGTTCAAACTATAACTATAACTATAAACATCACAATAATAGTAATTGGAACATTCTTGTGAATTTTAACTTTAAATCTCTTCAATAGAGGTGTTTCATTCCTGAATGACCGGATCTGTTATGAAGAGTAATTCAGATTTGATTCATTTATGAATGAAATCAGTGTTTTGGATGAATCTATTAAATGAATGATTGATAATCTCAAACAAATCCAGACATTGATTTGTTTCTGAAAGAAATCCGTTTTTTCTTGGATCTATTGATAAACGCTTCAGTTACTTACTCATAAAGACAACCCCTAATTGTTTTTAGCATTTTTTATTACAAATTGGTTGAATGAACGATTCCACGACTCACCCAAAGACAGTCACTTGTCACCACCTTTTGGCATCATGATGTAATTATAGTCATTAAAGGGGTCACATGTTGCTAAAAATAATAGTATTTTGTGTATTTGGTGTAGTGCAATTTGTTTATGTGGTTTAAGTTGAAAAAAAACACCTTACTTTTCACACACTGTGCATTTTTGTTTCTTCTCTAAACCCCGCCTCCTAAAACAGGTCAATGTAGAAAAGTGGGGGAATGTTAAAAATGGGCTGTTTTAGGAGGGCCTGGACAAGTCATAACTTTTATAAAAAATATCTCTTTGGTTTTGAAACTTTAATCTTTGCAACTTCAGGGATCTTATCAATGCCCTAACTGACCTCAATGCAGACAAGCAGAGTGATAATAAAGGTTAGGTAAGCAATGTATCCTGTGAAATAGCTTTGTTTCTCCTTAGCAAGACAAATAATCACAGAAAGGTTGATAATACTGAACTGAAGATTGATTCATGAAAACCTCCCTGATCCTCACCCACCCCAAAGCAGAGATTAAGACTCAAGCACGTGTGTTTGTCAATTAATGTTATAATGGAGAAGTTAAATGGAAGCATGAGGCTCATTTGGATGTATTTAATCAGATTTAATAGCTGTAAGTACGCCTTGTGTGTCTGCAGGGGAAGGGAAGGCCCAAGGCTCCCTCTGATTGGCTAAAATACAGCAGCGCAAGTTCCTTATTGGATGACTTGCCTGTCATGTTTTTTTTTCTTGTTGCTATGTTTCGTAGGGGAATAAGGGTGGTGCAGAGGACAAGGCTGGTCACATTCTCATCACCTTGAGGTGGTTGAATGGCCTTGCTGATGTCGTCTGTCATTTGCCATTTATGCATGTGTCATGATGTCGTTACACCACGCTGTGGGAGGACGTTAGGGAACACTAAAAGAAATGAAAAGAGGGAGACAATGAGCAACACAGATAAGACCTCAAAGGCACTGATGCTGGTCTGAGAGATAGTGACAGAGTCCGGACGCCCCAGGAGATGGGGCCGGTTTTTCCCCACCCCCCGCTTGCATAAGTCCAAATCTGTTGCCTTTGCAGAAGCTAAAATAGCATCAGCCATGTCAGCAGGCAAGGGTGCTTGCAGCAGTGAAAGGTATGAAAATTAAAAATTTAGAAATTGACTAAGGTATGAGGCTTCTGTCTCACCTCATCCACTCTTCGTCCGTTTCTGGCTTGTACTTTCTCTGTTTTTGGGCTGCAATGCATGGAGATGCTCAGGAAGGAAACACACCTCAGAGGTTTGATTTGATAGGAAGAGTTGTTTTTGTTTATGTTGTGACAGATGTTTCGTTCCCTACTGATTTATTACTGTCAGACAGAGCGGAAGGAATTTATGGGAAAAAAATTGTTTATCTCTCAAAAACAGAATGAAAAAGTGTCTCTAAAGTATGTCCTTGTTTAACTGTAGGCCCCTTTGGAATACCGAAGCCAACGTTGGTGCCTGATTTGTCTACAGACTTCCGAACAAGATTCTACTAATAGATTGAGTTTGTGTCATGTTTTGGTTTAATGTATGGGATATTTACAGAGTCAACATGAATTCTGTTCGCAACTCATTTTAGTTCTGTTATGTGACATGCTTCTGAGTTTAACAGGATATTCAATGAGAAATTATGTAGAGAAGGAGGTACATAAAAGAATGGAATCAGAAAAAAAAGCTATATGGCCATTAACTAATGTATTCAGAATCAGGTTATTATTGTTAAAACTAAAATCATTTGAAAACATCTTATTTGAAATCATTAACAAATGTCATTATAAAAACAACATTTCTTGTTTTCATTTGGTTAGCCAGATGTTCTGAAATATTTATAAGTTAAAACTGAAATAAATAAAATAATGAAACATAAAAATGACTAAAAAAGATTTCTAAAAACAAAAACAGACATTATAAAAATGTATACAAAAGACTGATTTGAAAAAAAAAGTCGTAAAACATGTATAATGTTAAAACTAGGCTTTTTTTCTTTAGAATGAAATACAAAGTCATTGTCAATAAAACAAGAAATAGTAAGTAAAAATGATATGGCACTCATATTTTTGTCTTAATTTAAAAACTAAATCAATGCATACAATGACTTTTAAAACCCTTGAGCATGTTGATTTAATTGCTACTAGTTTTTGTAGGGCATGAAGCTATTATTATTTTTTAATTGATTGTGTCTGCTATCTTGTTTATTTCACTACTTTTATATGTCATTGATCCAGTCAAGCACCAAGATATTTCTATAATGAGCCAGCTCAATTCTGTCTCGTCAAAGGACAAGTGTTTTCACCCCAAACCACTCCATTAGCCTCTGCATATGCCTGTCAATAGCATTCAATCACTGTGATAAAATACCTCTGCCTGACATTTCTGCACCTGCCTATCTAATTTTACATTTTATCCAGGCTCAATCCAAATGCATGTACCTAAACATGCACTGTCCTTAACTCACCACAACATCCGGATAGTGGAGCCTAAATGTGACGGAAAGACTTGTCATTTACACCTCCAGTTTGACGTTTCGCCTCTCCGGTGCTGCACTGACTGGGTTAAGGTCTGACTTGTTTAGCTGGCAGCAGAGTCTCTGACAGGAATGAGAAAGACTCTGGAACAGTCCAGGGATTTACTGAGTGTCAGCCAGCCCATTCAAATTGTCTTGTTTCCACAGCACTCAAAAGGCATCACTCACTCTGTACCTTTTTCGCAGGGTTGGCTATTAATAGAACAGAGTATGGGTAAAAATCGCCTTGTCTCATGCACCCGGTCTCAAAGCTCCGGAAAAGCCGGAGTTGGCCTGTGGTGCGCTCAGATAAGGTGCTTGAAAGAACATTCTCAACAGCAAGTAATTGCTTTTCATTGTAAGGCTTTATCTGATATAGTGTACGGAAATGAATCGGCTTTTTTAGTCCTTTATGTTGAACATTTTTACAAGTATAACAGCATTTATAACTCTGCGATGCGTACCTTGCATTTTGATGATATGGTTTTAAGGAGATACATCAAAATTCGATTTGCATCAGCCTAATGAAATACCACTTGCAGAGCAGCAAAGGAATCGGCGTGAAGCTCATTTGATTTTTTTTTTTAAGTGTTAAAATCTCCATTAACATCTCATCAACTCATATTAATTTTTCGAATATTTCTCGACCCGTAGCGGTGATGGCAACGCTGATCTCAGTGATCACAGAGCGTAAACACACCCATGATGCAGCATCTCTGCAGCACAGTATTTAAGCGGACCAGATCTCTGTTTTAATGCCTGTGCAGAAGAGAAGGGGAAATACAGATTGGAGTTGGTTACTCCTCACAGGATGTACAGTTAATATACAATACCTATCAAAAGATTAGGTCATGTTTTGGAAATATGTCTTTTATGTAAATTCAATACAAATAACTCAGTTTTAATTCATTTTATTTATGTGATGGCAAAGCTGTTTTCTTTTCTCAATGTCACATTGATTTAGTTTTATGATTTCAGTGAAATATGATATGATTTCTTGCAGCTTAATATAAATTTTGTAGAATTATTTGATGAATAGAAATAAAAAAAACAGCATTTATAGGAAACGAAAAATCTTTTGGAATAATTTAAATGTTTTTTACTGTCACTTCCGATCACATTAATGCAATTTTTTGTTCTTTTTATCTTCCTTTCTTTTAAATGGAGATAAGGAAGCATAGATGGATCGATAGATCAATTAATTATAATTATTATTATAATAATATTAATTGTGTAGTAAAATGGCAATAATTATAATTATTATAAGTATAATTAATAATAATAAACTAAATTGAATGCTTTAATTTAATTATATTAAATTTAATTATAAACTTTGTATTTTTTTAAAGATAATTCTATATAATTATATTTAAATATAATATATAAAAAAATAAATTAATAAAAAAAATATTAGTTTTACTTTTGAATTACATTTATTTTTCTTAACCCATTTGCCAATTTTTTTAAAGCATGAACTCACCTTTCTTTCTTTTTATTATATTAACAGTATATTTACAATTTCAGTATACTAAACATTCTTAAATTTATAGATTTACCCCAAATGCAAAATGATGATGAAGAACATTTAAAAAAACACTTTTTGCTTTTAAAGAAAACAGAGGGATGAGTTAAGAAAAATAAATGTCATTCAAAAGAAAAATGTAATTATTTTAGGGCCGGGACTTTAACGCCTTAATTTAGATTAATTAATTACACAAAAAATAACGCATTAAGTTTTTTAACGCAGTTTATCGCACTTTTTTTTGAACTGCGGAACGTTTCTCACTTGATGAGTTTCTGCGGATCGATTACTCTGAAGGCAGTGTTGCCAACTTAGCGACTTTGTCGCTAGATAGTGACTTTTAAGACACCTTTGGCAACATTTTTCCAAAATAGCGACTAGCGACAAATCTAGCGACTTCTTCAACAAACCTTGGCATGTCTCTGGTAGTGCTGCGCACGCGCGAGTTCTTGCTGTGAGGAGCAGAGCTTTCAGTGAAAATAGATATTATGTTGCTGCTAACTCTATTTTACATGTAAATATAGCCCA
>JAUCMU010000036.1:1899672-1917036 GCA_032275025.1 Enteromius treurensis
GTGTAACATTCTGGACACCAACCACAATTTATATGTAAAGCCTAATTTACTGCCCGCTGCTGTGTAACATCAGAGTATTTACATGCTAAATCCATAGCAACTGTCTATTTCATATAAAGTGTAACACTTTATTTACCAAAAAGTGCTGTTAGTTCTGTTACACATTTGTACTTTCATTACCAAAAAGTGTTGTTACCAATGTCCTGTTACATATTTGTACTTACACACGCCATTCTGAGGGTTGTTGCATATGTGTAGTTACAGAAATATTACAGCTGTAGACACTATGTACCGGTGTGTACTTACACTGTGGTTACATACTAGATACACATCTAGTTACTATATGGAAGTACATTAGAGACACTTAATATAAAGTGGGACCTCAGTATTGTAGTTTTACTCGTGAGTATCTGACCTCGACAAACTGAATGGAAGAAATTAACCAGAGAAGCTTTCCACATTAAAAGAGCAGCACCAGAGCACACCTACCGAACACAATCACCCTAGATCAATGATAGTTTTAAGGAGAGAACTTTTCCAGCAAACTGTTTAGGATTATTGAAACAAACCTGGTTGTCACACCAGTTGGAGGTTCTGCTTAAATTTTGCTCAAATCATGTGAAAATGAAAATCCAAAGCCAGAGTGTCTAAACTAGATTGTGGTTATGCCAAATAGGCAATGTGTTTTCATTTTTTTTACATTATCGTGTAATATTTTGTAATTGTTGTGTGTTTAAACTATTCATCTAAGGTACTGTTTTTTTTGCATACTAGGTATGAATTCTGTCTCTGCACCATTTATATTAAAGGGGACACTACATGGTATGATTCTTTAGGGGTCAAATGTCAGACCGTTCAGAAAATCTAAACTGGTCAAAATAAAGAAGCTATTGAAGTTTTAAAAAACCTGTTGGCGAGTGAAAATCAGGTTTAAAAGCATGCAGTGGGAATTAAGCCTTAGATACAATGCTAACCTAGAAAAGCACTGAACGTTTAAAACCTGAGCCTTGATTAAACTTGGACCAAATCATTGTTAGCAATCAACGCAATTCTCTTATCCTCCCTCCTCCTCCATCCATCCAGGTCTGGAATCTTTGCGGGACAGCGCCCACTCCACCCCTGTGCGCTCCGTGTCCCACAGCGACTCCTTCATCCCACGTTCACGGAGCCAGGTGACAGACTCCGGCGACGGGACGGCGGTCATCTCCGATGAGACCTACAGTCCCTCTGACAGCGTTCTGCCCACACCGGTGGCCGAGCACAATCTGGAGCTGGTGGTCTCGCGCCAGATCAACGGCGCCCCCTGCAGCATCGAGGAGGAGAAAGAGTCTGAGGCGGGCACGCCCACCGTGGGTGATATGGGCGAGTTAGGAGCGGACAGTAGGGCGGCAGGCCCCGTGCAGAGCGCAGGCAGGGAGGTTGCGCTCAGCGAGACGGAACAGGTGAATAAGTTTGTTTTAAGTGTACTCCGTCTGCTCCTTGTGACCATTGGACTCCTCTTTGTCTTGCTCCTCCTCCTCATCATCCTCACTGAGTCCGACCTTGACATTGCATTTTTACGTGATATCCGCCAGACCCCCGAGTTTGAGCAGTTCCATTACGAATACTTTTGTCCCCTCAGACGGTGGTTTGCCTGCAAGCTCCGCTGGGTGGGCGGGCTGCTCATTAACAAGTGAAAATAAGGCACTAAAGCTCGTAAAGCCTCCCATGTTGGGGTCGAGAAGACGCTAAACACGTGGAGAGAGAGAGAGAGAGACACGGAGGGCATCGACCTGTCCCATGAACCCAGCTCCTTTCATGACACTCCAGCTGACACACGGTGGACCACCAGGCCCACAGCTCCTCTTCTCTTCCACTTTTAGTTCTTTCTCCCCCGTCCATTTTTACACTTTTTTTTTTTGTCGTCCTTTTTCTTTTTCTTTTTTTACAAAGACAATTTTTTTCTTTATGGTTTCCTTGTTTTGGATTTCAGGTCATTTCAGGTATTTTATTTTTACAAAAAAAATGAGAAAACAAAACATAAAACTTAATTCAAAGACTTGAGAAGAATATATTGTTCCTTAAAAAGGGAAAATGAAATATTTTGTTGCAACGAGAATGTTGCTTTCATTTATATTTATTTTAAAATAACATTAAAAGTCTCATTAAAGAATGTGGTGCATTAAGTCAAGTTGGTATGGTATAGTAGGTTTGGAAAGCAGGAGAAAGTTTGGAAAACCAATGCTTTTCCGAGTTTATGCATAATTCATATCCATCCGTCATGTAACTCTTAGTAAATTCGGAAGGCTGCTATAATTTACCACATCAACGATCAGATCAGAAGAGGGTTGCATGTAAGGTAAGAATGTGCAAGTTATTTTGGAAGCGAGAGCTGAGGAAAGACTGGAAATAATGTTATTTGAATAAAACTGATGGGTACATTTGAGCTCTATTTGGTGGCTTGAGTTTTAGGGTGTCAAATACATTTTAGGAATATAATTGTGTTTAGGAGGTAGCAAGCTGTGAAGTAGAATTCTTTTTAAAAAGGTTCTTTCTAATGGATACAGAAAAATTAATTGGTATAAGTTGTGTTCTGTCATGTGACCCAATAGTGTCAGTATTTGTTAAAGTTAACATGATTGATTTAAAATCAACTAGTACCCATAGATCCAATCTAGCTACAGTAGGTGTGCAATACTGTAAGGGTTTGGTTTTTAAGAAATAAGTACATCAATTTTTTCATCTGTATGTATATTTGCTTTGTTATTATAACTTGTTTTTTTTTCCATTTTGAGTCTCTCAATAGAAAGAAATCCCATTGTATAAAGTAATAATTTTTTATTCCATATCGACCTTGGTTTTAAGTTTGTATTCTGTGGATATCATGCTATGATTATTCTTAATTACAATAACAATGCTGTACTTTTTGTACAAAAAGTAGTTAGTTTCCTAATATATCAACAAGTTTTTCCATGTATATTTTAACAGAAACTGAAATGTTATTTTGTTATTGAAAATTAAATTATACCTTTTTTAGCTCTGTGTTCCAGATGAGGTCTAGAATCTATGGCGTTTCTGTCAAGGGAGACATGGGAACGATTTTAATCCAGATCTACAATCCATGTCCAATTCACTCACTTATCCAGTAATGAGAAAACGGTCCCTGTGCTTTGTATATTGGCCCTGCATTCGAACAATACAGATGAATTTACACACAGTTTAGGCAAAATACTGTGTGTTTGTGTGTGTATGCTCATATTTTAATTAATTAATGTTTTTGGCAATATGTACTAGAAGGCCAGGTTTAGTCTTTAGTACACTAATTTTATGTATATGAAGAGAGAAGGATTCTTCCAGTGGCGTGCAAGTTGGACAGGGGTTTTATTTTACCATACACAATCTATGTTATGCCTGCCCCTTTGAAACTGCTATTGATGGAATTGTTTTTGTATTTGAGAAAAGTGAAAAATAGAGGAAGTGAATGCAAAATGCAGAAGGAGCGGACATTTTGGTGTACAGTCAAAAATAGTCCACGGGTTGAGAGACAGCAACAGCTAGTGGTAATTAGGGGATGTTTTAGATCTTACACTGGTACTCACAATAATTGCAGCGTTTAGCATTAGTTTGTGACAGCTCACAAGCTTGGCTTTACTAGTACAGTTATTTTCAATGAACATGCTTCAATCCATGAAAATATGCTGTTGTGTTTGAGGCCAGAATCGCTATGGTGCTAGTAAATAAATGCGTTTCAGGAAGCAGTTGACTGTAACGGTAATGGGTTTACTAGCTGAATTGTGTAGTCCAGTCACATGCCTTTATAACCACTTGGTAGAACCGCTGTCTTCCACCAACCACAGGAGCTGAAACTGCTTTTGCTATGATGGACATATATGGGGCACACGGAAAACCGTAGCAGAAGCTGATGAGACACATGGAGAAGAGAGAGGGCCATTGGAGTTATGCATGTCCATGTTACCTTAAGTATCCATGCATGCACTTATAACATCTCTGATGTGCCAAATTATAACAGCGTTGTGGTGGCATAAGCACCTTTATATATTTTTTGAATCTGATTAAACGGTTGTTTTCGAAGTACAATAATACAACGGTGTTGCTCTGATGAGTACTTGCATGCCATTGATGATGGGGTGTGATTCAGAATATCAATAAATGGATTTTGAGCTTAGGGGGGGGAAAAAAAGCTTGGAAGATCAGTAAAGTTAAAAAAAATAAAATAGAATTGAAGTGGATTTTACTCATTGACAGCATTATGTAGCCTCAGTGGTCAGTCCTGCATGGCAGCGCCATTCAATAAGCAATAACCTGAATTATAGAATCATATAGAATAATCATTTTGATGGTTTTTGTGCTGTTGTGTAGCAAGTCAGACTACCTGATATTTTCTAAGGAGTTTGGAATGAATCCATTTCCTTTTAAGTTAAACGCAAAATTGCATTTTAACTAAAAGGCTCGTTTTATATGACGATTATTGCCAAAATTTGCTACATTTTATACTCATTGTGAGCACTTGTCATCTTGTTTGCTGTTCTGAAGATTTTCGCTTCTCTTCATCCTTGAAATCCTATTGCACAAGTTTCAACTGGTGCGCTGCTTCCTAGTAGATCAAGGGCAATTGCTACTACTGTCCTTGTGTGCTTCTACATCATACTTTTGTCTCTAGACAGTTTTCTTGTACTGTACGGAATGGCCAGGTTTGACTGTGATGAATGTAAGGGTCCAGTCAAGGACAGTTGTTAGCTAAATTGGATCATTTCTTTAATTATCTAACTGGGTTATTTCACAAGGTCCCTCTGTGAACTTTGTACAGAAGTATTTTTATGTGTCATTATAATAAAGTTAAACACTTGCCATGACACTTATAAAAAAAGTAGACTTTCATGAGTATAACTACACTGCAGATAAAGCACTTCACTGGCTTCAAATATAACTTGACAGCATGAAAATGTTAGCTTCAAGCAAGCCTGTTAAAGATGGTGTTTTTAAATGTTCAGGATCTGGTACTGGTGGCTACAGCTGTTAGTAGATTCTATTGTGAAATCGTATTGAGTGACAGCTGATCTTCAAAGATTTGGACCGCATTCCAAGTCAGGTCAGGATGTCCTCCATGTTTATAAAAGAGATGCCTAGAGGTAATTCAATGAACTAGTGATGTCTCAGATCGACGGGGTAAGCTTCTGATGATTATTCTACCAGGGACTTTAAATTTCATCATCATTAGAATGAACTGCTCCTTACATGCCTGCATACAAATTCCCAAATTATTTGGTAAAATCTGACTTCACCTGAACCGTAGCTTTAAGATTCACTATGACGCTGAGATCCTGTCAAGTGGTGGCAACACGTTTCATTTACTGTACTGTGCTTTTGTCACTTTGCCAGCCCCCACAGTCCCCTCAACAGATATGCACATATAAAATGCATTTGTTTGTGCATAGAGGCCTGTCTGTGGGTGTGTTTTTCTGCATCTGTTTGATTTGGGGCTGAAGGTTACCGTTTAGTTCCTTAATATATGAATATCAAACTATATACAAAATTTGTGCCAAACGCAGTTCCTGTTAAGTCAGATTCATTCCAAAATCATCTTTGTACTGTAGGAAACCTTCCATGAAAATGGTATAAAGAAAATGTTTCACTGATAGTCCCTTGTAACTGGTGCCATGGAAATATTCAAACTTGAAATAAACATTCAAAAGAGTATGAGATATCTTGTGGTTTATAGCTCCCAGTGCAAAAATGCTGTAAGTAGGAATTAAATCAGATGGTTCTCTAATTTAGCTATATAATAAAAAATGCTTCACTGTGCCATTTCCCCCCAAAATATTTGTGAAAACTTACTGCAAGCTATACTGGCCTATTAAAGATGATATAGCAACCTGTAAGACAGCGGTTCTCAATCTGCTCATTACAAGAAAGCTCCTTGCATGAGCTGTGTTCCCAATCGATATGGTCCCTACACAGTGTCCGGTTAAGTTTACTTTCACAAATCCGTGAATGAATGTTCCGAAGTGCTGTACATAAGTGAATTAGACTTAAATGACGTCTCGCACACTTTGAATGGAACGTATAAATTGACTTCGAACTGGAATCAAGGCGGTATATTCAGTGATGTCCACTTCGCAGTGCGCATACATTCGAATAGAGTAGGGCAGCGGGTTGACCAGGATTGAGAACCGCTGCCTTATATCACCTATTTAAAATGCAAATCTGTGAATGAATATTCCTAAGTGAAGTAAACTTTAACGAACACTGTGTAGGGACCATGACGATTGGAACACAGCTCATGCACGGAGCTCTCTTTTAACGAGCTGATTATCAGAATCAGGTGCGTTAACAAAGAGAGACATGCAAAATATGCAGAGCTGGGGGGGGGCGCGAGGAGCAGGATTGAGAACCGCTGCTGTAAGAAATGGGGTGATGGCACAATTTTTGTTAATTTACTTCTCTTTTTGGGAAAAAATAAAATAGTTATATATATAGTTTTGTAATATAAAACCTTGCGATTCAATGTAATATACATCAAAAGTTTAAATATACACCACAAAATTATATTTATTAAAAGTCAGTGTCTAAAATGTCTTTACAAATATTCACAGTCACATTTATTGACATTACCAGTAGAGGTATTCTGATTCTAGATGTGAGAGAATGTTGGTTTGAGGAATGAACGAGCAGCACTCTGTGGGGTGGGCAAAGCCATGAAGCCGGGCCTCTTCACTGCTGGGACTGATGGAGCCGGCCTGGAACCTCTGCATGCGCTTCGATTACCACCCCTGTATCCTCCTCTTCCTCTTGACGAAGACCAGTTATTGCTGTATCCACTACAGTAAGGGTGAAGAGGGAGAGTTAATTAGGTTTCAAATAGTCTGCACAATCCAACGATGCTTCTGCTGTAACATACTGACCCTTTAGCAGAAGAGTTTTGGCTGCTGGCACCTTTTCTTCTTTTGGGTTTCCTGGAGTAAGACCCTTGCTTTCTCTTTGATCCTCGTCCAGAGGTGCTTCTGAAATAGGCTGATGTGGTATCTCCTTCACCATCATTATCATCATCATCTTCCTCATTTTGATGGCCTCTTGTTGTGTCAATCCATCCTGAACTCTCAGTCTGTGCCTCAGCTGCAAAGGAAGTATGTGAACATTATATCTCTTAAGCTACGTCATTTAAAGATCTTTATATGTTGCCGTTTTGAGCAAGCTGACATATGATCTGGTTTAAAGTTTATAGCCTCAATTTCGATTGCTCATTTTAAAAAACAAGGTTGAAGCTAGAGAGCATTACTGTAATACAAGATCATTTATTGTGTCATGGAAAGCGTTTATCTTCAGAAAATGATCTATATGGTGTGCTGTCAGACCCTCACCAGGCAGCTGCCACTCGGAGTACTTCTGCAGCAGTTCAATAACCTCAGCTCCATACTTCTCCAGCTTGTCTTCGGTCACGCCATCAATCTGCAGCAGAACCTCCGGATCAGACGATAGAGTTTCTGCACACAAATGCATCGCAATATGTTTAAAAGAGAGCACACAGGGCAGTGAAAAAGAAAGGGAATTAATTGCTTTAAATTAATGAGTTGTTTCATCCTCATAACACATTATGTAAAACTGCTTAGGGAAGAAAAAAAAATCTTCTGTGAGTAACTTCTGTTATATCAGCACATTTCAGATACTAAATGACAGCATATTAAACTAGCCTCAACTGAATGATTCATTTACCTTCCCTTTTTTTTTTTTTTTTTAAATACAAGTACATAAGCTTTCAGAAACATTTACAAGGGATAGAATATATAAATATATACATATAAATATATATTGTATATATTCTATTGTATAAAATATATACAAATACACACACACATACATATATATATATATATATATGTGTGTGTGTGTGTGTGTGTGTGTGGGGGGATATGTGTGCTTGCACATATGTAATGTGTGTAAATTATATGTAATAAAAAATTTGCTAACCAGCGATCTTTTTAAGTGTGGCTGTGGAGAAAATGTTGTAGTAATGAATGCCGAAGACTTTGCCCAACTTCTTGCACAGATCATTGAGTTCCTGTAAGCATTTCTTAACCATCTCCTCTCTTTTAGAAACGTCCTCAATCACAGAGGCTTTGTGCTTTCTGATGCTGGACGCACTCTCCGTCTCAACAAACTCAACCTGCAATGGGGTATAGTAGTTAATACAGCATACAACATCGATATTGACCATAAAGACCAGCGTCACAGGAGAGAAAAACATATTAAGAGTCTCACCTGCATGCAGCCACTAAGAACACTGATGGCTTTAGGCCCAGCAGAGATATAGGCCACTGCCTGCCCATTATTAGTAATGTAGAGGTCCTCCACCAGAACACTATCCAGCACCAGTTTCTTAAAAAGCCTCTCAGCGTTGTGCTTGGAATATGCTGCTCCCATCCCGAACATTCCGGACTGGATCCGAGCACTTTTGGAGCCTGCCGCAGAGAGATATTCTTATTAGGGCCTCGAGCAGCCATCCTGACAAGCATTAAATCTCAAGCACTGGATAAGGCAAAGGATATTCATAGTAATATTCACACTATCATTTATGACAGTCAAATCCCGCTAGGCTTCTTACCCAGAAATATGTCAACCAGCATGTTGAGAGTGAGCCTGTTCTGCTGGGCGGATTTGCCGTACCGGTTTCCAACCTTCTCACAGTTCTCTTGCACAAACCTCGCAATCTTCTTCACATCTTCAGTGACATTTCTTGATTTGTATTTCTGGAGACAAGCATTGAAATGAATGCATTTGTATCTAATTAGTATAAAATTGCACTATATTTCAAAATAATTCAAAACAATTAGTCAAAGCAGGTAACAATGAAATGGTTTGGCTATATCCAATTTTAAGCAATGGCTGTGTACAATTATACATTCTATTATTATGCAAGACATTTGCATGTGTAAAGAATGAAATGATGCAAAGATGGTCTTACATGCGGTTTCGCACAATTGTCACAGATGACCTCAGGATGCTCTTTACAGAAGCTTGTATTGAATGAGTGCTCGCCGAAGTAAGCCAGCAACTGGATTCTCCTGCACTCAGCCACGTTCTCACAGAAATGCACCATGCTGTGCAGGTTGTTGATGTGGGTGGCTTTGGATTGCTGGTTGCCATCTTTATCCACTGCAATTATATTAACCGTTATGTAGGCCACGCTCACACAGACAGGTTAACTATGACTGCATAATAGTGTCTGGATTTTAGATCCCACATGCATGTTTATGCAGAGCACCTTAAAACTTTTTTTTAAATAACAAATGCAACATAAAAATGTCTGTATTGCTCAGTTTTACTAAGGGATTGTTTACGGTTTACACACCAATATATCCCATAAAAATAAACAAAAATCCTGCAGAACATACTGGCAATGAGTCTCTTAATGCGGATAACATCACTGTAGGAATAGAAGAGGACGCAGTGGGAAATCTCTCCATCGCGGCCAGCTCTGCCTGACTCCTGGTAATAACCCTCCATTGACTTGGGCAAACTGGCATGGATCACATAACGCACGTCTGGTTTATCGATTCCCATGCCAAATGCAATGGTGGCACACATAACCTAAAAATGAAAGATGAATGGTTTAAAAACAAAACAAAAAAAACATGAGCGGTATTTCTAGAAAGCTGGAAAAAATTAAAATGCCCCATTAAAAAGTGCAGGTCCATGTTTTATAGTCATTTTAAAAACTAAATGCCTCACCTGGCAACCATCCTGGTTGATCCATTTATTCTGGACATATTCCCTGTCGCTGTCACTCAGGCCAGCGTGATAAGCCAGTGCTGCGATCCCAGCCCTCTGAAGACTGTCAGCCAGAGTGTCGCAGTCATTACGAGACAAGCAGTACACGATCCCCGAGTCACCTACACACACGGTCAACATGATTTATAGTCTCCATTCTGTGGTGAAAAATTATAATTGCTTAAGACTGACTCAATCTGGACAGCACTCACGTGGGTAATATTTCTTGATCCACTGAATGCATTCCTCATCAACCTTCTTGGGCCTTTTTGGCAAAACTGAATATTTGAGATTGTGCCTGTTGAAGCTCATAGTGAATCTATGAAAACATTATTACCATTTTAATACAACCAACACACATGTGAATGATATCTAAAGATGTCATAGCTAAATTGGTTAGATTTGGATTGGTATGGTTTTTAAACAGCATTTGCTGTCACTTTTGCTCAGTTTAAGCAACAATACAGAACAATCACATCACCATTTAAAATATAAAACTATTACTTTATATTTTGAAGGTGGGTGAGGTTTAAAATAATCCAGCTTCCATATAATAATCAGCGTGCGAGTGCCATTAATCACAATGTCATGTATTTACAAAAACACGAATTAGCAATTGCTTACAGGAAAACTTACACCTGAGGACGGGTCATTGCCAGCTGGTTAAGAATGTCCTTCTGAACTCTAGGAGTGGCTGTGGCCGTCAGTGCCATTATAGGAACATTGGGAAACTTTCGCCTGAGCTCATGCAAGCGCTTGTAGTCTGGCCTAAAGTCATGACCCCACTGAGGAAGAAATGGATCCATTCATCACACAGTATTTTTGTTATGTTGCTTTTACCAGTCCCAATATTTTCTGTTTTTGTAAAATACGGTCTTCTCTTCACTACCTAAATTACATATATTTGACCATTCTTGTACACTACACAATTTTTCATCCAGTGTACCTGACTGACGCAATGGGCCTCATCAATGACAATGCGAGCCAGCAGACCCCTTTCATACAGATTCTGAAGGGCACTGATCATCCGTCCACTCGCACACACCTGGGAACAAAAACAACTAATATTAATACCATTATAGATATGCGTGCAAACTTACAATACACGTGTCTGATTTGAATCCCACCTTCTCCGGAGTGGCATAAAGCAGTTTGACTGGGGGATCCTTTCTAGACAGCTGCATGTAGATCTTTGCAGCCTCACTATCTTTTTTGTCCCCAGATAAACTAGTTGCACAGATCTAAAACAAAGAGTTTCACAGTAAGCAACTGTTTTGATCAGGTTAAGACAATTACTGTGCATAAGGAAATGACGGACTTACATCTAAAGTGGTAAGCTTTTGGACCTGGTCAACTATGAGAGACCGTAACGGAGAAATGACAACTGTCACTCCAGCAGAGACACAAGCAGGAAGCTGATAGCAGAGACTTTTACCACCACCTGTAAGGTCATGTCACATTTTACATATCATTATAAAAGAAGAAAAAAAATCCTGGTATCTTAACACAAAGAACACTGAAACAAAACTAAAACGAAAGAACATGGGAAAGTACACAGCTTTTATACTAAAACAAATTAAGGCAAAGACCAAAAGAGTCAAATATCTGCCCTATTTGTTATTTACCCTATAAAGCCCAACATTTCAAATATTGCATAAACAATTTTTAATTATGAAGTACATTTGTGCAAAGCTCCACTGATTTGCACCACTAGCTAAAAACATCTATAAATATAGTAAACCACTGAAATAAAATGACAACGGCTGACCAATACATCTACAATCCCTTGCTAGATGTGCTGAAGGTGAAGACAAGACATGGGGCCTGTACCATGAAGCCGGATTAGCTGGCTAGCCAGGTAAGTTTAGGATTAATTTGCACCAATCCTGGGTTTTAGGTACCATGAAAGAAACTCGGCTTCAATTGATGTTCATTTGCCATGGTAACTTGCGCTGCATGGCTAACCTGCTCCGGGGCAGGTTATGTTCTGGGGGTTAGAGATCTCAAAACGAAATTTGACCAATCAGCTTCCAGAAAGGTGACACACGTCTGATGCAATAAAGCCACCCCCCCAGCTTCTCGTACTCCAAATTAAAGGACGCTGCATAGTAAAACATTGTTTGAAGATAAAATCATCCGATTTTTAAAAATTATTATTTTTAGAATTACTTTATTATTTATAGAATAATTGTCTCCTTAATCTATAACACAAGCCAGTTTAGTTTAATATTAATAGGCTTGTAAATTAATATAAACAGATAACACAGCTTACTTGCAAGGTTTTTTTTTTTTCCTCCTTAAGTTTTCCTCTTTCATTAAAAGATTGTTTCATCTTGCTGTGTAAATGTGATCAAATTCCTCATATTGCTCAACCTTTTAATCTTTGGTAGTGAATCTTAAACTTTCATTCACTTCTTGAGAGAGAGTCAAAGCATGTGATTGACTGCTTATTGCTGATGTCACACTTCCATGTGAACGTGCTTCATTAACTCAGGATCAAGGCTGGGTTAACAAAGAAAGTTGATGAGCTTCATCATGGTACCAATAATGCCTGATTGCATCGGATTGGATTTGTCAACCCAAAACTAATCCTGTAACTCTGAATTTGTTTAGCCACCATCATGGTACAGGCCCCTGGTGTGCAGTCCAACATCAAAATAAACAAGAAACATGACTTCGGTTGATATAACATTTCTAACAAACCTGTAGGCATCAATACAAACGTGTCTTCTCCTAACAGTGTGGCATTAATAGCCTCCAGCTGATTGAATCGGAACTGATGCAGACCAAACTTCTTATGGAAGATCTTCATCATCTCTGGGCTGTGAGGAAAGCTGAAGCCTCTAAAGCGGTCATGAGCTGGGTTTCTGTACACAGGTTCTGCAGATCAAGACATAAACCGTCACCAGATGACTGCTCACTGTGCAATTTCTTGGGTTCTTTAAACTACATAAACTAAATTGTAAGAGACATTCCATTACTTAAACTTACCAGGGTTGGATGTTTTGGTAGGTTTTTGTGCTGGTGGTGTTACTGTCTTTCTCTCCAAAGGTTTCGAAGGCCCTCCCTCCCGCACCAATGCCGTTTTTGCACCAAAGCTGTCTTTTGATGCCAAGACACTTGAAGGTTCTTCAAAATAATCTGGAACATCAGCCTCATCAAAATCATCAATATCAAAGTCATCAATTAAGAAGTCATCAAGTGGCTCTGTATCTGCTCGCGAACAGTTGGGTACTTCCATGTTGGTTTCAACACCGCTCTCAGCATTTCTCTTTCCTGAATCAACTCTTTTGGGGGAATAAAACAAGTCAACCTGATCTCCAGCCGTGGTCTGATTGTTTAACTCATTGAAGGACAACCTTGAGTAGCACTTATCCGACTCAGATTTGCTAAAAGGGGGACTTGACCTGTTTGAGATGTCCCAACTGGATGCTGTTTTTGTGGCGCTGTTAGGATTCCAGGTACCACCAGGGGTCTCAACCCCATTGATGATGCAGTCAGAATCCTCAAACACACTGTCATTTTCCAAAGACATGACTGAGGCAATGGACTTGCGAAACGGAAAGCATGTTTTGGCAGCCTCTTTCTTTTCTGATGTCACTGGGGTCATAGATGATGTTAGACTAGAGGGTGTGACTCCAAACCCTCGTCTGTTTAGCAGAGTAGAATATGGAGTGGCTACTAGGTCTAAGTGAGATATTCTAGATGATGGACCTTTAGCAAGAATCCTTTTCCTGTTGTAAAGTGACAAAATATAATGCAAAATTAGCCCCTTAATGTCACAACAGCAATTTTTTTCTAGAATAGCCTTTAAACAGAATGTGCAATATTTAAAAGCACATTTCAAGCAAAAAGTATTGTTATTTGTTTTCTAATTTGCTTATTTTTGCTTCACCTGTGTGCTCTCTGCAGTAACAGCTCTGTGCCGCAGGTCAGTGCTATGAGCTCATGCTCTGGAATAGTGTCCACTAGACGACAAATAGACTCCATAACAGTAAAGAGAGCATCATCAGGTCCTAAAACAAATACATGAACATTAGACACATTACAACATTAAATTTAATGCAAATGATTGCATCCCAAAAAGTTAAATCCTGCATTCATGATACCTTTTAATTCTTTAGCAGGGTTATCAAAGGGGGCTGACAGGTTCCAGGGAGACTCGTGAGGTGAAATATGTTTAGCAGGGTCAGATAAACTATAAAACAGAATAACAGAAAAGAAACTTAGAACTAAAAGAAACTGTACTTTCTGCCATATTACATTTTTTTTCCAGGTTACCTTTTCTCAGTTTCTGAGTCAAAGGGACACGTCTCCTCAGGAACCGGGGATGGGGGGATGAAATCCTCATAAAAGTTGTCTGCCTCAGCCTCGTCAATGTCTATGATGTTTGTCTCCTCCCACTGCTTTTCTTCAGGAACTGCAATTCAAATACTATGTATTAATATCTAAACACACCACTCTCTCTTTAGCAGGTAAAACGTTGACAAATTAGGGGTAAACCCACTGAAGAAATTGAGGTGTACTAACTTGTCACACACTTAATGTCCTTTTCATATTTTTCTGGTGTAATACAGTCAATGATCTCATCTTCATCGTCACTCAGTAATGCCTTTTGCTGGGCTGATTTCTTATGCCTTTTGGATATTTTGATAGGCGAGTCCTCTGGCTCCTTCTCAACAGGCTCTATGCTGACACTATTAGCTGCTGACAGAACATTCTTTTGGGCAGTTATGGTTTCTGTAACCTGTGGACCTTCATTTAATGTAGTCTCATCACTCTTAGCACAAGAGGAATAAGGGGAGGCGTTTTGGTCCGATACACATAGCTTTTTTGTAGAGGTCTCTGTAACTGGGGATGCTACTCTTGTCTTGACTGGGGCTTCGAAATCATCGAAATCATCCCATTCACTGAAGGAGACTTGGGAGATGTCACGCTTAGGTTCATCTACAGTTTGATTCTTAGGTAAGGCAGTAGATTTTGGCAAATCCTGAATGGTAGATTGGACAGGAGGAGTTTTGTTCACAGCAAACGGGTTGGCTAAAGGATTAACAGTATTTGTCTTCGGTCTGATGGGTGCAGTGAAGAAGTTGACTTTCGGAGCTGCTTTCCCAGGCTTTTGCGAAAACGTCACAGGAGTTTTGGTTACTTCACAGCTGCCGGGAATATTGACACTCCTGTTTGCTAAGACATTTGCACCTGTTACCTTTTGAGGAACTTCCACTTTGGAGGTACCGGAGGAAGACTTCTTTTTGAAACAAAACCCCCTGAACAGAGACATTTAGGTTAGGCTACAGATTTAAAACGTCAACATAGACCAATTAAAGGGATTAAACTGAATTGACCATGTATCTAGCTATCAGTTTTGCATCCGTTTTCACCTTTGTACTTTATCTATAAATTTCGCATTTGACTTTTTTTCACTCTATCGCAGAATATATAATAATGTTCTTACCCAGGCTTTAGTTTGAGCAGTGACAACTTGTTCTGTGCCGCATTATTGTGTCGTTCCAGTTGCTCCTTTAGGTTGTTTTGAGGAAGACTCGGCATTGTGCGTGAAGTTATAGTAAATATGAATCCTCAACATACATGTATATGTCGTTTAACCAACCCCACAAACAAATGCACACCCTCAAAAAAAAGTCATGCTATGCTAAAATGAATGCGACATGACAACACTTGCTTTAGCACAAACACACCCACAACGAAAGGCTTTCCTCTCTTTCTGACATCGTGCGAACATCAAAAACAAATGCTTTTACAATAACCACCACCGAAAATTGATATCCAAAAAAAATGATACTTAGATATAACACACGAGCGCCATACAGCATCACCACAACACCGACGAAAGCTCGCGCTAACCGCCTATTCGTAGCTCGCGCTTGGATTGGACAGCTGTCAGTAACGTCACTTCCGATAAGCGCCTGTTGGTTTGCAACATACATTTTGTTGCGTTTTCAGTTGTTCATCTGTAGCATTTTTGTTTTTTTCCGTTTCTTCATCCTCTTTTTGTTGAGTGGATTTTTAATCGTGTCTTAACGTAGTCTAATAAGTACCCAAATCACTGCTTTCCCTCTGGCGCACACTGTCATCATAAAAACACTATATGTGGGATTAGGTTGCCACCTACTGGTTTGCTGTGGAAGTGCATGTTCTGTTTTAGCGAGGAAGTACACGAACAGCAAAACAAATTAACTTAAAAACTAATTCTAAGTACATTTTAATGAAGTAAATTTTAAACGTACGTTCTCCCGCGAAGTCTTTCACAGTTTGAACTGAACACGTGGACTGAACGCACACAAACAAACCACTGAGAATATATTTATTTCAGTACAATTTTGAATGCAAACATAAATATTACAATTTCTAAATTTTAACAAAGTAGACGACTTCAACATTAAGCATAATAACAGCAACTCAGTGTCACAGAATGTTTTAAATCATTGTAATTCATTATTTTACTGTAAAGTTAAATACGTATTTAACTTATTCACTGACAGCTAGTATAGACTAAAATGTGAGAGTAAATGTAATAAATTGTCTCCCTTTTCATAGTATACTTTTCAGTTATTTAGACCAAAGGTAAAGGATAGGATGAACATGCAGCAAGTCCACACATGTTCTTTCCCCTCTCAATGTAGAAATATCTGTATGGGTAATAACACAACACATTTATTGTTATTAACTAGGTCAAATTTCATGTAATTACAACTATATTTTTAAACCTTACAGCAGCACAACATTTGAGTAAATCATGCAAACATACCCATTAATTCCCCAGTAGGGTCCCCAGGAGTTCTTCACTATCCAGTATGGACT
Organism: Enteromius treurensis; assembly: GCA_032275025.1. Taxonomy (NCBI): domain Eukaryota; kingdom Metazoa; phylum Chordata; class Actinopteri; order Cypriniformes; family Cyprinidae; genus Enteromius; species Enteromius treurensis. The sequence continues at coordinate 1,916,260 of JAUCMU010000036.1, forward strand.
TCCATTCTGCTCAGCGTAGCCCACAGCAAGCACCGCATGGTTGACCATGTCAGTAGTGTTGTGACACTTAGTGCTATGAAATACAGTCATGACATTACGGAAATTCTCGTGAACTGTCAGAAATATATCCAGTATAACGGCAAATGTACTTTTTCCTAACCTGGTGTATATTCCATCTTTGTAGTGCATGAAATCAGAAGTCACCTCATAAGCAAAGCTGACAGGGTTCAACCTGGCCACAGCATCCACCATGCCCATTTCATCATACTAAAATAACAGGAATTTACAGTTAGAGTGAAGACATGAAGTGTTATACATACATGTACATAGATCATCACTTACCTTTGTAATGTTGACAACATCCTTCACAAAGGCAGCAGCCAACTCTGCTTTGAATCTACATTCACCTTGCTGCAGGCAAGTATGAACAAATGTCAGTGCTTTATCAACGAACTCTTGAAAACAATAGTTAAACTTGCAAAATACTTACTACAGCTTTATAGGGGTAATCTTGTTCTGTCATAAGACCTTTGTTGTACATGATGTACTCAAAGGCATGACTTGGGAGGCCACTAAAAAGCATGTGTTGGGAGTAAAATATTGTTTAGAACATTTTAAAGTTTGAACTTTAATCCCAAAGCTACAAAAGAAGGCAAAATGAATTCATTCATCATTTTGTCTAACTCACCCATTGCAGCCATGATTGTCAAAAGCCCCAGCACAATCAACAAGCTGCTGCTCTGCCTGTAAAACAATGCACGATAGGAAGAGGAAACT
>JAUCMU010000036.1:1917136-1946304 GCA_032275025.1 Enteromius treurensis
TAATCGCGATTAATCGCATCCAAAATAAAGGTTTTTCTTTACATAATATATTTGTATGTACTGTGTATATTTATTAAGTATATATACTGTAAATACAATCACTTGCATGTATATATTTAATGATAATACGTTATGTTTATATAATAAATATAATTAGATATAATATCAAATATAAGGAAATAAATATATAAATGCATTTACATGTTAATACTTTTATATACTGTACGTGTGTGTTGTAATATAAACATAATAAATAGACACAGCATAAACACATATATTTCGTAAATCATTTTAAATATATATGTGCGGATGCGATAAATCGTGATTAATCGTTTGACAGCACTAATTGTAATACTAATGTGCTGTTTTGGGGTTTGTATGAACTTGCTAAAGGGCAAAGAAAATGAATAAGATGTATATGTATATATATATATATATATAACAATGTTGCTACTAAATTTAATAACAATAATAATACATTATTAATAAATAATGATTAATGTTCATTGTGGTGTCATTGTTCAACTAAAACCAGCATGTACATACTAGTTGAAGGAGTTTCCCTGTGGCAATAGCAGTGACAGACTCCAGACAGCCTGTGGTGGAAAAAGTCCAGCAGCTACCACACGCTCCCTGAAATAGTGTCAACGATTAAGCATCAGCACGATTTACTATAAAAACCAAGCGCAATAGAGGATTATTTAGAGCAAGATAAACAAGCTACCTGGTTCTTCACGTCAGTTACGTAGTGTCCTTTAGTTCTCCAGTCAATGGTATCAGGATAAGGCCCATTACTGCTCACATGGTTCCCTCTAGTGGCGGAGCAGTTCTAAGTTGTAAAATATCATGAATTGTGGTACTTTCCTACTTCCTCATCGATCACGAGGCAGTTAAAAATAATACCTGAGGTTCTGTCAGGAGGTAGAACTTTTTAAATTCAGCAAAGGTCATGTCTGAAAACTGATTCAGCCCCACTGTAAAGTGTAGAGAAATGTTGTTGTTGTTGTCGTTTACATACTTTTCATAACTCTGCTTTAAGTCCAAGACTTCAGTAAGTTAGATAATATCAGTCATACTTGAAAACTTGTGGTTTCCTGCATTATGGCTCTCGATCTTCTTCTTGTTCTCCAGGAATGTCTGTAGCCGCTGGTAATATTCATTTGGCTCATATTTTTTGTTATACTGCAAATTCAAAAAATAACAAATAAAGTTACTTTCCTTCCTCTTTCTATTTTCACTTCCCTCCTTTATTGTGGCCATACATTTCCCTGTGTTGCGACATGAGCTTACGATGAATTATTCTTACCTGAGACATCCATGATTTGAAAAGATACTCCTCTGTAACAAATACATATTTATTATCAGTTTAATGCACACAAGACTTCTCCAGTAACGTTTCAATTAATGAATCATTTGCGTTGTAGTCTATAAAACCTATTTTAAATGCTGTATTATATCTTTAGCCTTTACTATAAGCGTAAGTGGTCATAAACTTGTTATGCATTTTGTATTTAAGACTAAGCGCCAAATAACGTTAGTCAAAAGCGAAAGTACGACGCAACGCAGCAAGTAACGTTACGTGGAAGAAAGAAAGAAAGAAAGAAAGAAAGAAAGAAAAAAAACACGCTCAAAGTCAAATGCTGGTTTAAAACTGTTAAGTTACCTTCCTGAGTGTGCAGTGGCAATGATTGCACCTGATAGAGAAGGGCCAACAGAACCGGTAAAATCAGTCTGTTCATCTTGAACCCTGCGAGCAGCTCATAACAGCAGGAGAGTAAGATCTCATCACATGAGCGCTAGACACTCCTCCTACACGAGGGAGGGCTTTCACTGTCCTCTGCTGCTCTTCGGGTTAAAGGTGCACTCAGTACTCTTTTGATAAACAAAACGCTATACACAAAGAAATGAGCAGCAGTTTCGAGATACATCAGTAAAAACGTGCACTCGGATAAAGCAGTTTTATTTTATACGGAGCGGGTCGCCTACTTAGGAAGGGCAATGTTTATATCACGTGACCAGATGTGACACGCCAGTTCCTTCGAAGTTTAGTTTACATTAGCACATGCTTTTAGCCTGTCTTAAATTACGTTTTTTTTTAGTTTGCAATATTTTTCTTATAAACAACCCTATACCATGGACATGATAAATGTAAATGTCTGTCTTTATATATATATATATATATATATATATATATATATATACACACACACACACACACACAACAAAATGATTACAGGTCTAAACATAAACAACGTGCAAGCTATTTAATGGGTCTTACAATTGTGCAATGGATTATATTGTAGGCCTATACAAGGCCGCATTATATCAGAACAAATAAACACTTAGTTGCATTCATTTAAAAAAAAAAAAAAAAAAAAGTCCCTATAAAATATAAATATTAGACTTACGACCCGATTTTTAAGAAAGCCAAAATGAAGTGAGCATGACAAAAACCACGTACAAGGAAGCAATATCCCCCTGAGATAGAATAGATTTATTAGCAAGAGGTAATCAGGAAACATACAGTTTATTTAATTTTCTTTCTTTTTCTTGTCTGTTCATTTCTTTTTTCTTTTTTGTACAAAAACTGGAAATATTTCCCGAGCCGTGGAAATAAACTTAAGGGTTGAAAGATAATTCTCATACCACTGGGTATTGCTAACAGCAAAATGTTTGTTTGTATGTTTATATATCATTTATAAGAGTATGTGCACATAGATGTGTATACAGTATGTATATAGATCTATATATATATATATATATATATATATATATATATTTATATATATTGTCCTTGTTAAAGTTTCTGGCTGATACAGTGTTGCATGCCTGCCACATGAGCGTTTAGTGTGTTTCCAGACTATACATAGTAAAAATACATACAAATATTCACAGAATAAGCACTACATTACTATATTCCTGCTAAGAGAATGATTATAGACAGGATTACAGTATATGCAAAAACACTTTAAAGTCCTCTACCTCTAGATCATGGATTCAAAATCACAAATCATATAGCATTGAGTGTGTAAGCATAGGATACAACGCTTTAAAGAGGTGTGCTTTAAACTAGTATGTTAAGAAAAACATAGGGCTGCATGTACAAAATATACAGAATACTTTTCTGTGTGGCGAGTTGACAATGTTTGTACAAAAATGTGTCTACGGTTGTTGTTGTTGTTTTTTTATTATTATTTTTCTTTCTTTTTAGGTAAGGATGCAGAACCCTACGTCTTTATTCTAGGACTACAAAAATACCTTTTGTATGCTGCAAGCGGGAAGGTCATTCACTTTTGATCATACTCTTAAACGACAATGCATTTTACAAAGTGATATTCAGTCACGTTCCACAATCACTGGAACAGCAAGAAGGACATAGATTGTCTGTAAATGTACAATAGCTGGATACTCTTGTGTAGAAGGATAGTGTTGAACCTAGAATAACTTTTTCCCAAAATGCTAAGAAATGTGGCTGTGAGTAAAAGGAATTTTTACATGGGTAAACAATCACAAAAAGACCAGTTTCAAAAAATATAATGCAGATCTTGCTTCTTTTTATGAACAAATACTCAAATTTTTTGAGGTCAGGAAATCATAAAACAAAAGAGATTTCTGCAAAATTTTCTTTGCATGCAAGAACAGATCAAAATCCTCATTGGCCAATAAGAGACATATTCTAAGTTTTTTTTTAATGTAATATATTACCAAGCTTTTCAATGCCTGCTTTATTATTCATGCCAAAACTGTAAAAAAAAAAATGTCATGGCAGTTTAGGCATTTCCAACCACCCTTTGAGAAATCAAGGTATAGATGTTAATTTTTTGCAACAAATACAGTAGATGTAATATGTTGGAGTTAGTTCTGCTAAGTACAGTGACATGGAATATAGTAGTATAACAGTATAAGTGTTTTTTATATGCTTGGTTGTATACAGTAATATATCAGCTTTCCACATTGCTACATGGTATGCATATACTGTAAATTAGTTACATGCATCTATTAAAATCTCAAAATGCTCCTGCTGGCTTTTCATTTTTCATTAAAGTGATGTGGACGAGCCTAATCAATTAAAGAGACAACCACACTTTGAACTAGGATTATATCCTGTTTTAAGCACTGTGAAAAGCATACTTTGGATTTGGAAAAAAAAGATATGATTCCCTAAAGAACAAAGGCTGAAATCAACAGGTAAGTTCTCGGTGAAAGATCTGAAACAATTAGGCAACATTTGGTTACGACTAAAAAACAAGGAAACACACCCAGGAGTAATAACCATGTTACATAACAGAACACATGGATGTATACTGTAGAGAGCGTGGTGTCTGTACATTGTGTCGATGTTAGGCAGAGCCTCTCTCAGTTGGGCACTTTAGGCTCGATTCTGAGAGAGGCATCATACAGGCCTTCTTCATCCATTACTGACCTTCCGTCCAGTAAATACAGTGCTGCCTGAAAGACAAACAGGATGTGAGTTTAATATTAAACACAGTTCTTCAGAAGAACCATGGTTCAATTATCAATTTGACATCAGGTTCGATTTTCTGCATTTTTGCATCTTTTGCAAGCGTCCACAAGAAAGGATGACAAATAAGCATATGAAAATGCATATTAAAAATGCATATGAACATGTTGTACTCAGTGTGCAACTATTTTTTATAGGAATATAATTATGTAAAGAACAACATTTAGCAAACCTGGCAACCATTCATCAACCAATATGTTTTGTATGCTAACTAACATCAGTTCGGTACCTTTGGCTGGTAATCAATCTTGTATGCCGTTTGTTGAAATTGCCTGATTTCCCGGATGATGTGGGAGATCTGTAAAATGAAGAAAATATGATAACAAAACTATATATCTATCACTCATGCTAATACAACTAATTAATCCATCTAATAAAGACCTACCATTCTCATTTTGGAAAAATTGACTAGGTTGTCCTCTGTGTAGTTAGGTGTCCCCTCCTCAATAAAGGCCAAGTCAGTGAGGTACATTCCCAAATATGGCACACAAGGAGGGTCACAACTAGCAGAAAATGCCGTGTTAGCCATGGCAGTTTTTTAACAGCTGTATCATAATAATCAAATACACAAGTCTGATTTAATGCAGAGGATTAAAAAAAAAACTTACTTTTTTAATGCCTCTCTGAGGTTCTTGAATCTTCCTTCAGATGAGACCAACTTTTGCAGCTTGTCAATGACTGTTTTAGTCTATGATTTAAATGGAATTATGAAGTGTGTTTTCAGTTTTCAGTAGAAGCATACTTTCTATGAACATCATGTTATGTTTACATAGCTGTTTCTCTGAAGAATAATGCTAGAGCCAGTAATTCTCCACTGAAATGTGTGTTCTCTGGTGGAATGCCTTTGTTTTTGCAGTACCCAGCTGTCAATCTTCTATACTGCACCTTTAAGCCTATTCATTTAATTATTTTTTGATGAGGTTTTATCAGGTATTTGCTCACCTGTTTGGACACTTTAAGCCAGGTCTTCTTCAGACGGAAGACGGAGCTGCGATTGAGGGATGAGGTGATTTCCAGCACAGCATTGTAGTTATGGAGGCAGCGGCAGATATCGGCCACCGCCACCCACTTCTCTATCACTGCGACCCGTACATTCACATCCTCACAGTTCAGGATCTCTGTAGCAATCAGGTTACTGATCTTTAAAAGAGACAGAGGTGTATTGACATTGTGTTTATTATAATTATTTAGTGCACTGCAACAAGTTTGCGCCTTAACTAGCACCAGATGTTTTTCACAGTGAACACTTACATCATTGAAGTGTTTTGTGGTTTTCATGATGTACGGTGTCTTCTCATTTTTGTCGTTCTTCATCCATCCTTGACCAAAAAACTCCCTGTTCATGTGTGAGAGAAAAACACACAGATAACTTACTGTAGGGATGATTTCACGTTCGTAAATAGGTTATAATATCCTTCACATTTCTTCACAAATCTTCAAGTATGAAGTTGTAAGAATTTAATCAAACAATGACTACATTTACATGGACATCCAAACTAAGATTTTAATATGATTAAGACAATACTCTGACTAAGAGTCTATCATGTACCCAGAGATTTTTGATCACCTTAATCAAGCTAAAGTCATCCTCAAAGTAAACCCAAATTGAATTAAGACATGTGGCGTACTCCTATTTTAGTTGCATTATTGAAGTGCAGTACTGACATGTACATACTTGAATCAAACTTTTACCGCCAAATAGAGTTTTAGCCGCATTTTGCGACAGGATATGGCAGTGGTAAACCATTTGACAGCAAATAAGCGAGCTTAAACACCATATATGTGTCTGTATGCACATACAAAAATTAACTGCTCTTAAAGGTTAAATTAAATAAAATTATAATAAAATTACAAATGAAAATGAACAAGTATATTATGCCATCATTGCGAAGACGTTACGTGGTGACATAATGACATGTGCCATTAATCCATCTATGTACTATAGGATGTAAAAGGGGAACATGAAAGGATTATTCTAAAAGCAACTCATGCAAACATAATATTGTCTTATTCAAAATAAGGTAAATAATTAGATTACTGTTGTCCATGTCAACGTAGTCACTGTTTTTAAGCTTTTCTTGTAAAAGGCATAGTTCACCCAAAATAAAAATAAAAACTCACCCTCATATCATTCATGTAAAAGTTGCATGTTGCATGCACATTAAGAACATTTCGTTTTGTAGTTAACTATCAGTTTACTCTCTAGTCACCTCAAGAATGAATCATATGCAACAATCACACTCACTCGTATGGTATGACTTTGAAAACAAGATGGTCAAGCAGGGTGAGCTGTTCTGCGATCTCCAGAGCCGAATGATTCTCGAAAGGCTCAGACTTTCCTCCTTCCGCCTATGTAAAAACACAATTAGATAAGATACTGAATAATGAACTTCAGTAAAGTGTAGACACCTTTGTCAATAGTGAAACATACTATAAACTATAATACAATTCGACACATAAGAGGAGTTCAGGATACAAGCCAAAACACTACAAGCCAAAAGTTTTGGGTCAGTAAGAAGGCTTACTGTACACTGATCAAAGGTAACAGAGAGACCTTTTTTATGATTTACCAAACAACCTAGTCTCATCAAAGTGCGTATAAATAAAAAAAATAATAAAAATTGACTTTGGCGTGTATATGCTATGCAATGAGCAGGATTAGGGTGGGCTAGATGTGTGTTATAAGAACGCAAAAACTGTGTTTCATGTTGCATTTTCATGAGACCGGGCTCAACAAAACTACAGATAAAAAGAAAAAAAATACTACAGATAACACAAAAACTGGATCAAATCAGCATATTAGAACTATTTCTGAAAGATAAAGTGACACTAAAGACCTGAATAATAGAATAAAAGAATATCAATGAATATTTTAAAACAGAAAACAACTATAACAAGTCACAAGACTGCATTTTGATCAGTGAGGGAGGAAAGCGACAATGTCTCATTTTAAAAACATGAAATGAGCTTACTGACCCCAAACTTGAAGTTCTGATCATTTTAGCACTGAAATGTTGAGTAATTTGGAGGATGACCCAGAATCTCCCCACTCACCATCTGCAGCACCTCCTCCAGAGAGATCTGATTGTCACCAGGATCCTCCTGTGTCAATGTCCTGTCCAAAAAAAAAAAAAAAAAAAAGAGAAAAAGCAAGCAAAACCACTGATTTAATTACACAGACAAGCATTCATTGGGGACCACAAGTCTAAAAGTTTGCATGAAATGTGAGGACAGCATTGATTCTGTCAGGGTGTAGACACTCTACTCACCTTATGATGTTGGCAGCGGCTTTCCTTTCTTGGGTCAGAAGTTCAGGGTCATGCATCACTTCCTCCAGGAAACTAATCACTTTCATTTTGAGCTCAGTGTTGGTTTCAAAGTCCTACAAACACGCACACACAATACACAGGTTTGCAAAAATGAATGTTTATTTTGATCATTGAAAGGTTCTTTGGGAACCTGATCAAAAACTGATCTTCGATCTGCCGCAAAACCCTTTTTATTTTTTAAAAGTGTATAACGTTTACTTCTTCTTACCTGCGAGTGTTTGGACACCCAGTGCCTGAGGACATTGAGAACTCTGTTAGTCGCTGCTCGGCGAATCACAAACTCCTTATCTCCGTTCCTCTGATCCGTGGGGAACCCTGATAACCAATCAAAATTCACATTAATCCCTCTTCTGCCAGGCAACAAATATCCACAGCCTATGAGAGATTGAAACAGATTGCTGAATCCTACCTGTGCTTGCCAGAGACATGCGGCGGTACTTCTCCTTGGTTGGCGTGCCCTCGTTGGCACCAGCAGTTGCAATGGCGAAGGCAGAAGCGGCAGACAAGGCGCTACGGTTGTTATCCAGCTCCCGACAGGACGACATCACCATGCCATTATTGTATGAGAACAGAGAGAATTCTGCCCAGAGAGAAAGGCAAACAGGACTGTCATTTTCAGAATTAGTCAGCTACTTAAAACTAATTAAAAGATTTAACATTAAATAAATAAAATTTTTGCATACTTCGAGTGATAGAAAGTACAGGCTTTAAAAACAAGCAAACAAACAAGCATAGTTCGGTGTGCAAATATTAAGACGATTCCATCTTTCTGGACAACATGCAATTAAATGTAAGCCAAAGCAATAAACCAATAAAGTGTTGAACTTATTATTGATAATACCATTATCATAACACTGCTATTAGAAGAAATGATGATGATGACAACAAGAATGTAATATTAATAATATTTTAGCAATAACAGTGTTAGGCGGTTTATGGTTGCAAAGTATTTTAACAATTTTATTAACTTTCAGTTTGCAGCACCAGAGTCAGAAAATGAAAAGCTATTTTTTATGAAAGATTTTCAAACATAAATATAAAAATATTTTAAATATTTATTAAATAAGTTATCCATTAAAATGTACAAAAATAGAAAATTTATATTAATAAAAAGCACATAAGCCTGAAATAATAATGTACACGCAAAGTTTAAATCTGTACACTTAGAAATTCAAACTGAAAAATTTATATAATATTACTGGAATTTATATAAACCAGTAATATAATAATAATAATATATAGTTCGTGATTGCAAAATAATTAAGCAGTTTTACCAGCACAATTTTTGCAACAGTTTCAAATGTAGCTCATTCAACAGAATTATAATAAAACGCATACTGTAATATAACAATTTTCCTACCATTTCGCAACACAGTAAGACAATCAGAAATCTAAGAGATAGATATTTTATAAGGATGATTTTTAAACATCAATATTAAATATTCTAAGAAGGTAAATACATAAAAAAAAAACAAAATTAAAACAAATAAACAGCGCAAGCCTGACATGATCTACAGTACAAAGTTTGAATCTGTACACCAAGAGATTTGAGCAGAATTAAGAAGAATACAGTTGTTCCTAAAACTTGTTAGACATGTAAAATGTAAACTGCTGGTAGCCCAAAAACTAAAAGGTCCAGACAAAAATTCAGTAAATATGAATTCACTGTTTCTAGTTGCTTTCTCTTTAAGGTTACAGCAGGTGTGAAATAAGACAAGATGGACTCATGCAGAAATAATGGAGGCAGTGACATTATCTCCACAATGGATAAGCCTCCGATGATGACATATAAAAATGTCACAAGTATCTACTGCTCCCAACGACTGTTAAACAAAAAGCACAACCTAGATTGTCTGCGACTGTCAGCAAGACCAAATTAAGCACATATTTCCATACTGTTAGTTTTGTACTTGCAAGCACTTTCCACAAACTAATGCATCATGTTATCATTTGAAAATGCCTTTTTGGAGCGTGAGAGTGATGATGCGGCAGTGGTGTGGGGCATCTAAGCATCCAGCAGGTGGCGGTGCGAAGCATTAAATCACAGACTGCGTCTTCATCGAGACAATAGGCAGGGCTCTGGTTCTCAAGATGGTTGAGACTAAAAATAGCTCATCATTTCACTAAGATTTATGTCTCAAATTCACTCTCAGAAAATAACAAAAGCAGCGTTTTAAAGAAAACAAGTTTGTTGTTGCATGCTTCAGATAAGGTTTAGAAAAAAAACATAACTGTAACTGAACCATGCTTTATTCTTCTACAGCCAACTGAAGCCTTTACTGCACCACACATATGAATCACAGGGGGTCATCGTTGACTTTTGAACCCTATTTAATTTGGTTTGGAAGCAATGAGAGACAGTACTGTTGCAGTGCATCGACCGCACTCAAACAAATCCGGTAACCGGGGTGGCAGAGAGAATACATGCTAATGGTTGCTATGGCACAAGTTTTCCAAACACCTACTCACGCCTCCTTTGGCGTTTCCCTGAGCTTTTTTTTTTTTTTTAAACCTACAGAATTAATGAGATTTCGCATGAATCGTGTCTTGCGAGGCTTCCATCTACGTCCTCAGGATCACTTCAGACGTGTACAGATACAGCGTGTACTTTAAAACATGAGGGACACCCGGGAACAAAAAACGAGCAGTGTACAGCGACATCTCAAATGCTAGGGAACTTGTAGTTTTTAAATATAGCAAAATATGCGAACCTTTAAAATAAAAATAACCGAATGGGCCTTTGAATTAAAGACTCGGAGAGTCTGCCATTTTGAGGCACTGATAAATGCAACATTTGGCTGGTCTGAAGGGTGCAGGTGGCTTGTCAGCGTGAGATGCAGGTGCTCTGGTTTTCATGTCAGTGAGCGATAACAACATGGCAGGGAAGTCTGGGACAGAGTGTCTTCTACCTGAGGAGTTTTTGCATTTGACGTTTTTGGGAGTGGTGGGTGATTTGGTGGGCGACACTTCAGCCTCTGCCTCGTCACTCTGGATCTGGTCGTTGTCGCTTTCCTCCCTCACTGAAATGTCTAGAGAAAACCAGTCATAGGCATTACAGTTATCCATACGCATGACATATCCAACACACAAAACAACACAATCCCACCAAATTGTGACAGTTTGCATTTAGAAAGTTCTGGTATGATTAAAAAAGGGTTTGTATCCTTTACACAAAATTAAATTAAAAAATTAAATAAACATTAACTGAAATAAAAAGTATATTATATGAAAAATATTCATTTAATTTATATTTATAAATAAGTATATTTAATATATTAAAATAATATATTTTCTGAAATATATACATGCATGTGTATTTATACTAATATATATATATATATAAATATACAGTATAACTATATACAAAGTACACATACATTATGTAAGCAAAAACTTTTATTTTAAACGTATATTTAATTGCGATTAATCTTTTGACAGCACTAAATTGCTACTTTTATAATGCATTATATATAAAGACTTACCAAGTGTTACCATTGTATTAATAAATATTATGAATATAATTAAAAAAAGGTGTTTTCAGTTTATGCTGTGACCGAGAAATAAAATGATTCTGGTACTACCGAAACTTTGTTGAACTAATTAGCAGTATGACCTCACCCTGTTTGCACAGCGAAACCTCATCAGCCTTGTCCGTCTTGCTTTCGCCCTCATCAGGAATCTTGCTGGTGATGGGGCTGGACACATAGAGTTTGTTGATGTCCAGTGTGGTCTTGCTGAAAGGGGACATGGAGGAGTACATGCTTGCATAGCCATTGGAGGAACAGCTAAGGGCAGCCAGGTCCAGAGCCTTCCCACCGGTGATGATGGGGATGTTGAGGGACAGTTTGCGGCGGCGGTTGGGGGACGAGGTTTTGGTGATGGCCAGCGGGGGTGGGGAGGAGAACTTGCGGCTGGCACGGGGTGACTTCGGTGGCTCGCCGTAGAGGAGCTTGTTGTTCTGGCTGCTCGCGAAAAACAGCTCCAGGGATCTATGTGTTGACAAAAGCAAGAGGGAGGGTTGATTTAATGACCAATGTGGTCTTGATTTAAACCTTCCGAGGCTGTCAAATATGGACAAGCTTTTTCAGATAAGGGATTTAAAAAATGTAGTGATTTTGGAATTAAACTGAAATATAGTACAATTAAACGTTTTTTTAAAGAATGTAATAAAGATTTTTTTTTAATTAAAGAATTTTATAATAAATGCTGTTTCTTTGAACTTTAAATTCATTAAAGAATCTTGAAAGAAATATATCACAATTTCCACAAAAATATATCAAGAAGTACAACTGTTTTAAACTTTGACAATAAAAAGAAATGAACCAAATGAGCTTTTTAGAATGATTTCTGAAGGATCTTGTGACACTGAAGACTAGAGCAATACAGTACATTTGAACAAAGAAAAAAAAAAAAAAACTAGCCTATGAAAACACAACAGTTACATCGTTGCCTCTCATTGCAGCTCATGATTTAGCCCATAATGGCTTCCCAACGCTGCACGGTGTGCTCAGAGTATATGCGCTGACAGAGAGAAGCGTCTCTGTGGAGCATAAACAGCCTACTCTTCACATCTCTCTATAAGGTTGGAGAGCTCTGCAGAGAAGCTTTCCCACACATCGAGCCACCCCTACACGTCATGCCTGCACAGAAATAGCCCCTCTTATGACAGTCTGGGTGACCGTTGGAGCTGAGGCAGGGCAGCTGAGCGGGGGAGGTCTGGGGAGGCATCACAGCCGTGCAGTCTGCCCAGGGGAGAGTGGGTGCTGCAGGCTGTGGGTGTGTGGGAGGTCCCCGGCTCTTACCGATTTGCCTGGATCTCCGTCTCCGGAGCCAACCGGAGGAGGAGACCCAGGAAGCGAGACGAAAATACAGCGTGTATGCGATAGAGAGAGAGAGCGAGAGAGGCTGCAAAACGTGCACACTAAATATTTCATCTCACAGATGCGGCACGGGCGGAGGGTGGGGTCCTGCAGCAGAGTGGCCGGTTGCTAAGGTGATGGCGACAGAGCCCCGCTGAGATGCTTCAGTCAGGCAGGCACGCAGGCGATGAAGCAGGGCCCAATTACTGCTGTTTCTAGCAGAACACACACATACATAGAGCACGGCGACACACATTAGTGTGACCTCTCGCAAGCCTTTAGCAACTCCAGCACATCTCACTCCCTTCCCCTTTGGCTTCCTCTCTATTTCGCCGTCTTTTCTCTCCTTTTATCCCGTACGCACGCAGACGCTCGCTTGTTCTCACTATAGGGTGACAAACACTGGTGTGACCTCTCTCCTATCACACTGAACCGCGTTTTCTGCACATTCTCTCTCACACCAGAACACAACTCCAGCAAAGCAAAGACCTGCTGCTAATTAAGAGCTGCATGTGCGTTTATACATGTGTGCCAAAATCCATGTCCATCAAACAGCATAAAAAAAGCTGAGGATTAGAGATGGATCATGATAGGTCCTCCAACAACCAACCAAACAGGTAGAATACTTTATTTTCATACTTTTCGTATATTTATAATGCATTCAAAGTTTAGGTTTAATAAGTTTTTTTTTAATTATTAGAAATAAATAATTTATTTAACAAGAATGCATTAAATTGATCAAGAGTGACAGTAAATACATGTTAGTTTGTTTTTTTACTTTCTATTCATCAAAGAATCTTGATCAAATGTATAACAGTTTCCGCAAAAATATTGAACAGCACAACTATTATCAATTGTTGTAATAAGAAATGTTTCTTAAACATCAAATCAGCACATTCGAATTATTTCTAAAAGATGAAGATCTTCTGAAAGATCACAGCTGCAGAAAACTCTGCTTTGCCATCACAGGAATGAACTGGATTTTAAAAAATAAATAAATAAATAGAAAAAAGTTATTTTAAATTGTAATAATGTTAATATATACACTGGCGATATTCTTTATGTTTTTTAAAGATGTATTATGAATCAAGGGGATGTAAACTTTTGAACTGAGTCACTTTTATAAATTCAGCTATTATTTTCTCTGATTTCTTCTTTTATGTAAAATATCCTATTCAGGTCAGTCCTAAATAAACAGTAACATCCATTTTGATTCTGAAAGGGGGATGTAAACTTTTGACCTCAACTGTATGTACATGAGGGCATCTTTATGCATCCCGTGTGTTCTCATTTTCTGTACGGCAAAAAAAGAAACCATCTGTGTGGCTCACCGGGCTGGTATGGCGCTGATGGGTCTCTTGTATATGGTGATGAGTTTGTCAAGCACTACGTCAGCGCTGGTGAACACACGGTAGGAGTGCAGGAAGGTGTTGAGGAAGTCGATGGAGAGGAAGCGCAGGTCGGTCAACCTCTCCAGCAGGCGTTCCACGCTGGCGTAGCGGATCTGCAACACCTTGCAGGAGTTCATCATCTTACTGAAGCGGATATCCACGTCATCACAGTACAAACTGGCGTCAGACCTAAACACGCGACACAGATTGTTAGAAGTGATTTGCAGATTAACAAAAGCACAGTTCTGTTCTTCCAACGTGAGAAGAAGTGCTTACTTGATCATCTGGGGCACAGTGACTTTAGAGTTCTCCTCGAAGGCGTTCATCATCAGCCCATTACAACGAATATTATCTATGCACTGTAATAAAGAGTGTAAGAGAGAAAGATAGGGGGGGAAAAGAGTGTGAGGACAGTATTTGAACCACAGGATGTGAGTAAAAGGCAAAGGTCTTGCCCAGGGCTGCGTGGATCACTCAGTGTTATCTGATGTGAGCAGACGTGCCTGGCTGATGTCACTGGTCCAGGCTGACTTCTCTTGCCGTGAGGAGGCCACCAGGATGATGGTGAAGGACTGGCTGTCTTTGGGCTCCACCACAATCTTAAAATCCAGGTGCTCCATGTCCTGACCGCTCTTTTCTGACTTGGCTGAAGAGGAAAAAGAAAACGTAATGATCCTTTGGTCTTTTGTAATTAGATTTGTGGTTGGATCTACTTCCATAACATGTCAATATCAGTGTGGGTAAGTACAAGGTCTCTTATCAGTGTCAAAATGTGAGCCTCCTTTTGTTATTGCAGATATTTGATATTGTATGTCAAAAGTTTTGATACGTACACTCGTCATCTGTACCCTCTGGTTCCTCTATCAGTGTGCAGTCAATGAGAGACACCACTCCATTCTGCCATCCAGAGACAGAAGCAACAGTCAGACATGCTCTGAGAATCTATCAAATAATCAATAGCAGCCGTACTAAAACAGTGATTATGGTGAGGATCTCCTTCTTGAATTTCCCCACAGACCAAGAGCAATAGTGGCTTATTGAATGTGGTAAAATTACAGTCGGCTAAAGGTGGTAATCACCCTTTTCTGGGCAAAACATAACATTTCACTGGTTTAACAAGGAACCTGACATATTCAAACATCATCCTCTGAGAAATTAAAGAACGATACAAATCAAAAAACAAAGCAAAAATAAACAAATTGCTTTTTCCCCATTTATCTGAATTATATGTCTTAGATTTCAAGTGTTCAAGTGTTTTAACCATAAAGTACTACACTACATGGTGTATACTGTAGATAAACGCAAAAAAAAGAAGGATAAAATATGTTTAATAAAGGTTAAAATAATATATGAAAAAGTTAACATGCTGATCATTCATTAAAGCATGATTAATATTGTTGTTGATTAAGTAATTAATTAATCAAATTTTGCAAAGTGAATTAAATATCTTAATAAATCACATAAAAATACTTAATCTCAAAAACAGTTGTGAAAAAGTGATAATTTGTTGGCCATTGATTAAAAACAATTATTACTACAAATTACTGTTACTACTACTACTACTGATAGATTTAATTTTTAATTGTATTTAATTTTGTTGCATTGCATGGTTATTACAAGTTCCTTGAAAAGCTAACAAATCTAAGAAGAGTTTCGGTAACACTTTATTTTGATGGTCCCGTTTGAACAGTCTGTTGACAATACGTAACTCTGCACCAACAAGTCAACTAGCTCTCATTAGAATATTAGTACACTGTCTGACAGACATTTTACTGACTATAAGTAACTTGTCAAGTCATGTCAACTTATTCTAACCCTAACCCTACCATTCTACTAACGCCTTACTGCGTGTTAGCAGATATGTAGATGCAGTGTTACTTACAGTATAGGCAACAGAATGTGTTAAAGGGAACATTAAAATAAAGTGAAACCAAAGTTCCTTCATTTCCTAAGAATGAGTGAAAACAAAAAACTGTGCTAAAACAGTTTTAAAACTGTCCTATACCATATATATCTTCTTCCTACCATCCCCGGCCTAGTGTGTACTTTTTTTAAGGCTGTGTAATGAAGTGCATGAGGCTTCACCTTGGTGAGGTGTAGTTTTCCTCCAGAGCCTCTAGTGCAGATGATCAGATGTTTGGAGAAAAGGAAACACTGCCTCTCTCCCTCCTTCTTTAGAGACAGAGATCCCAGTCGGCCACGGGTGATCTTGCCCTTCTCACTCATTGGCACTTGTATCAGAGATCCTGAAAAACATGCATGGAGATATGGAGATGCTGGATGCGTAAGCCCTGCAGGTAAAGCTGAGAAACGCGGAGCAGACAAATGCTATGCCAGCACATGAGGAAATACTGCAGGGACATATGTTCTTATCAGACTCTTATCAGTTTCCTTGTGTCTTCGTATCCTGCAGCGCATCAGTGACATTTCCGATCTCGGGCTCAACACCAGGTTTGACTGGTAAAAATGTGATTACACTTGGAAATGAAAGAGTTGGTCTGGTCTTTGAACACACTGTGCTCTACGGAGACTTGCAGGATTAGGGTGCCCAATCCTTTGAGTTAACGCTCTGCTTTGTGCTGGCAGGGAAAAGAGGGCAGCCCAGAGAAGCCTTGGAGTGGGAAGGGGAGAAGAGGGAGGTGGGGGCTTGACAATAAGAGGTGACAAGAGTGACAGTTTGCAGAAAAGAACAGAAGGAAAGGAGAATCCAAACGTCTTCTTATCTGGGATCTGTGGGCCCTTTCAGCAGAGCACTAAGGAGGATTTATTTATGTGTGTGTGTGTGTTGGGAGTTCACCTTGTCTGACAAAGGTCTGGCTGGTGTCTAGGAGAATCTCACAGCCCTCCACGATCATACGCTCGATAGCGAGGTTCTTCCTAATGTTCTCCGTCTCGCTAACCTCATCATGCATGATTCTGTGGAGATAAAATCCCTCACAGATGTTAGTTTTGTCACATACAGAATTTTTTAAACACTGGTATTACTCTTAACAGAAAAAATTAATTACAGAAATTAACGGTATTACTGAACAAAAGTGACAATTTTTTTTGTTACACAAATATTTATTTGTGATGATTTCAGTTTTATTTTATTTAGCTTTGGAGTTACGAAAACATAGTTTGTATTTATGTTATATAATATTTAAATATAATATATAATATTTAGATAAATAAAATATGGCTGTATAAATTGCATATTTTAATATATATTTATAAAAGATACTGTAGAAATACATTTCATGCTATATTTTGATGATTATATATAATATTATATATATTTTAATAATTATTATATATTTTATGTATTTCAAAATACTGTATAACAATATATTTTAAACTAAATTTTCATGATCCCAAAGTACATAAAATCAAATAAAATTATGTTATTTGCATATTACATATTTTAATAAATATATTAAAAATATTATATTTATATATTTAAAACAACATTTTCATGTTTCCAAAAATCAAACAAAAATGATTATAATTTTAGCTTTAGACTCGTCTTCATTAAACATGAAAACGCCACTAGATAATACTAGCATTAACACTAGATAGTAAATTTAAGAAAATATAATTTTAATGATATAGTGTTGCACAGTCAGACTGCAGTTCCATTTGGTGCCAACAATGGTGAGGAAATGACACTCTTTATAGCATTTAGCAATTGATTTGATGATCTGTTTTCAGAAACGAATTACAGCTTCATTCCCGAATAAGGCTGATAACCTGTGAGCAGTGAGAAAATGATGTAGCAGTGTTGGCCATGGATGGGTGTGCTTGAGGCACATTTTGACGCACCTGGAAAGCTCCTCCAGCTTTGACTTGGCGTAATCCAAGCTGTTTCTCTCCACATGCTCATGCGGTGTATGTGCTAACAGCTCATGGAGGGTCAGTATGTAACGAGGAATCTGCCAGACAAGAAGCACATGTCATAATGTCAGACAGGATGATAGATTTCGATCTATCCCCCCCCTTCTCTAACAAACACACTCATCATATCCACACTTAGTCATGAATCCAAACACAACTTTGCTAATAGTGCGCACCGTATTCCTGCAGAGGAGGCTTAGAGGGGAGCTCTATCACTCATCAGCACATTTATTACCAACACTGCAAAGCCCGAAGTAGACCTTGCTAGACTAGATCACATGGAAACTGCTTACTCTACAAGAAAAAAGCCATTATGGCCCAGAATACACTACAAAATCGTACTTTAAGGGACTAAAAAAGCCCACCAGGACCTGTCATGTGCTACTAACCAGCTTGTGATTCATAGCATGGTAATGAGAGCCTGAATGAAAGATTATGGTCACCTGGAACATGGGGTAGGTGAGGAATGTCTCCAGCGTGCGCTCCTCACAGTCAGGCTTGGCTTCATACTGTTTAAGCAGTTTGTCGAAGTCGCGATTCTGCTTGCAGTGGGCCAAGATCTGCAAACTGTACTGGTGGTTACGGACAAACTCCTGGTAGATGTTCAGCATGGGCAACAGGATGTCAAATAGGTCGGCTGAAGGACAGGAAGGAAGATCAGAGTCAGTGTGACTGGGCCTCAGATCTGTGGCACCCTTTGAAAAAGCTAGCTTGCAATTTGAAGAGTCTCCAGAATGTTCTTTGCTATTGGTTGCCAAATGCTCTGGCAGTGCACTCACCCAAGACTAATGTTGGCCAGCTTGCTATTCGAGCTTTCAACCCTTGGTAGAATATCTGATGCAGAAACATTATGGTTTCGCTGCAGAAACAAACAGCATATGTAAACAACAACGAGTGTTTCATTATTAAAATAATATTTAAAAAATCTGAGTCTTCAGAATCACATGACCAATGTTGGTCAGTAACTAGTTAAATTGAAATAAATAAATGTAAATGTAACCTGTGGAAAACAATGTATACTTAAATACAATTACTTATGAACATGTTAAATGTCAAAGGGGAATCTGAATCAGAAACATCTGAATATTTTCACACACATATAGATTTGATTGACTTCTTCTCTGCTAAAATATGATACTTCAGGAGTTTCGGACACAGAATAGGACACATGCTTATTTAATATCATTAGATTAATTGTCAGTTTTTCTGCTCTACAAAGATTTCATTTCAAATTTAATTAAACGATGTTCTAATATCTAAAGTCTGATTTTGTGCCTTCAAAGTAAATTATTCTAATCAAATTTTAAAGGATTTATCATCAGTATTTTGAAAGTCTGACAGTAATCAGTGTTGAGCAATACTGTAAGATTAACCCTGTTTCAAAATGATTGAAAACATCCACTAGAAATTTAGAGGAGTAATCTTAAAGTAATCATATGCAATTAGCTGCATTATTTTAACAAAGTACATGAAATAGTTACACTTTTTATTTCATTTTATATAGGGTAAATTATAATCCGTAACTTATTACATTTCCAAAGTAACCTTTCCAAGACTACACATGACCCTTCAGGAATCATTCTGATTTGCTAAATTAGAATTTTTAGGATATAGAATTTTAGGATTTTTGAATGAATAGGGAAAAAACATTTTTTAAAGTAATCTTTCATAACATGTCTTTACTGAAAGTTTAATCTTAGCTTAATTTCTTTTACAAATCTTATTGACAACAAACTTTTGTACATGCAACCCAACAATAGTCTCAGATGTTTCTAGCAAAATCAACAAACAAACATAAAGAGCACAGAGCCTTTAAGTTAATGTGGCTCGCCAAAGCTTAGATTCTTGGAAGAATTGGAATTTGCTTAAGAGTTTGACTTTTAACAAATCTGAGGACTTTTTGCGGAAAAAGATACTTAGCCCTTTAAATTTTTACCAATACAGCTGATGGAAATGCCATTTATGTGTCGACACAATTTTTGTTTGTTTAATTTTAGTGCATAAATTCTATATCGATACTTCAAATGTTGCCAAAAAATGGAGACATTTTAAGATCTCTTCTACTTCACCAGAGAAGACACATGGACAATATCAAAGAAGAAACATATGAGAAGCAGGAGATGTCTCATCTCACTGCTACTGAGGAGAAACAATTGAGATTTTAAAGTGTTCTCATTTTAAATGTTTCTCCTGCTGAGCATGCAGGTTATTTCGAGTCGAAACCGGTTCTTACCTGTTGAGGAATATGCTGCTGACATCATCATGAGTTATGGGTGGTTTCTTGGAACTGGCAGCCATGCGAAGCGGTCTCAAGAAGTTGTTGACAAGGATGTGGAGCTGTTGAACGTATTCAGCCTCTGCTTCCAGCATGCTGAAGACGACTTGGTTCCTCTTCCTCATGCTCTCTGCATGTGGCGAACGGATGTAGTCTTGAATGATGGTCTTCCACTTTCGCCGACACATCCAGCCCCTCAGAAAGCTTTGCACCTGAAGCAGCAGAATTAATTAGAATAAATCAATAGAATCAATAGATCTGACCTGAGCATACATGGACGACTCGTCAAAAATATCTTGAACAATTATGAAACATAAAATTCATGCGCTGTTTTAAAACCAAGCTGCATTTTACTGTATTTTCATTAACTAACATTAACGAAGATTAATAAACAGTGTAATAAATGCATTGCTCATTGTTTGCATATGTTAGTTAATACATTATTGCAAATTGCTACCATCATTTTATATATATAAATAGTTTACTTCAAATTTATTAAGTATTTAACATTATAGAAAAAATATAAAAAATATTTGATGACTGTATCTAAAATAAAGCTGTGGTCATAGGTTTACAAAGAGCACACAAAGAGCAAAAATGTAACAAAATATAATAATAATAATAATAAATTAATAATTTAGTAAAGCTACAACAAGAGCAAATTCTCATAGTAAATGTTCATATATATTTATTTCTAAATATATAAATATATTTCATCTTGCAGAATGAAAATTGTCATAAATGTAATGCAATAATGTAATAATAATGTTTCAATTAATGTACTGCCACGAATATGCGAAGTCTCGTGGCAAATGTTTATATAAATATATATATACACAGTATATGTGAGGGTTTGTATGTATGTATAGTCCAAAACATTAAATCAGTCACTTATGAGGTTAGGTCTATGACAGTTAGGGTGCTCACTAGGTTTTGGACTAGAACAGTGTGATTCAAAGCCAAAGTCTTACTTTCTTGATTTTCTTGATTTCTGAATCATCATCACTAGGTGCAGTGGTGGGATTCGACTGAATCTTCTCATTGTCTTTGAGCATAGCTGCGATCTGCAACAAAGCAGCGATAAAAACGGCAGAGTCAACACTTCCTTCGCAAAAAAGTTCCTTCCCTCACTGCTTCCCAGCATGCTAACAAAGTGATTGAGTCAGGCCAAATCAGTGCCAGCACAGTGTGGCACAAACACTCGCCCTATCAAAGCTCTCAGATGCCACTCGGGTGATTTCCGATGCTTAGGGTGCACAAACTTTCAAATTATTACATGGCCCTGCAATTTGAAAGGGAAACGTTGGGGACACAAAAGAGACGGGAGCTGGCCAGCACAGTCTGAAGGTGAGTGCTCCATTTATTGGACGCGGACTGAAAGAGTTTATTATGCTGCGGACCAAGGATGCGACGCACACAATACATCTGGGGTCATGCATATTCAGCACACCATTTCATACAGCCAGCTCCATTTGCACTTTAAAGTAAAATGACTATTTGATCTGGCTGATGAAGAATACAGCAGGGATCATAGTTCTTCTGGAGAGCCGTTTTTTATGAGCAGAGATGCAAAGTGAAGTGCAAAGTAGTCTGGAGAAAGCTCTTGAAAACCAAATGCTTCTCACACCACTTTTCATTCTATCTACTATTTTCCTTTTCAGAAGAGAAATGAGCATGTAATATGGGTCACGATGATTGACTAGTCATCCAACGACAGGCTTGTCGATAAGAGGGGCAGACTAGTTTTTTTTGTGCTATAATATTATTTTATTATATTTTATTAAATAATTTTAATTATCTATTGGGACAAGCTAAAGCATCAATCTATGGCGACAAGAAAAAGGAAAATAGAGCAAAATAGAGCTTTTTCTTTGTGTATAATTACAGCTAGAATACATCTAAAATTAAAATGTAGTAGATTTATGGATAATGTTGATGGATTAAAGAGGTTTTTGAGTTTCAGTGGAGAAAAAATTATTTTTTTGAAAAAAAAAAAATAATAATAATAATAAAATGTATATTATATTATACTGGCATAATACAATAGTATAAACATAATATATTTATATTTATTTATATTTATATATATTTTATTTACTATTTTATACTAAGTATAGTTCAAAAATTTCTTGATATTAAAATAATAAGTAAACTTTATTTGGGGTTTTACTAAATTTCTTAATATTAAGCCTAAAATGTATTTGAATGTCATTATTGATGAGGAATGTATGATCTTTAAATATTACCAGTCTTTAAATACAAGATATTTAAAGTGTCCCTGAAGCATGCTTGCAATAAATTTCAGCAAATCTTTAGTTGGACTACTTCTGCACAATTAAACTGCATTAAGCACAAAATTTGTTGTTCACATTTAGCACACTTTAAGTATACCAACAAAAGCACAACTGCAGGGTCCTTTTGTTAAGTAAATAAATATGTAAATGTATTTGTTGTATACTTAGCATGGAATAAATGTACTTCAAATACATTTTAGTAGGCCTGTCTATTTTTCACTAGGTTTGTTTTGTAATTCTGTTGTGCAAAAACATCTTATGTAAACCATGTTCGAGGCAGGTGAACCTGAAACCAACCTTTTCATACCACTCTTTCTTAAACAAGTTGACTAGCTGTTCAAAAAAAAACATTGAATATTTAGCATTGCAGAATCATCTTGATATGCAGTATAAATGTGGATATATTCGACTGGATTTTGGCATGTTCACTAAAGATAAACAATCTCTACTGCACTTTGAATTACAAATTTTACCTCTGATTTTAGACGTTCAATCTCAATCTCCCCATCTTCTATCTGTTGTCGAAGTTGCTTAGCAACTGTTTTCTCGGTCTCCACGATTTGGAGTAGATGGAGGTACTTCTGCATGAGCGTTTCATGCTCGTTGGCCAGGTTTCTGTAGCTGCACACACATGCACACACATATGAGTACAAACACACATCCATCCACAAAGGCATACAGGACACAAATACGAGTGCGCACACACACACTCCCCACAATGAGGAACATCACGTTATACTAGAAATAAAGCTCATTAGCAGAGACACAGCGTTAACACGTAACCCCATAAGCACACACTTTATCAGAGCAAACTGTGAATGCTCAGATTCAACAATTAAACAGAATTGTTGGAGCAGCGCTTATCTCAAAACAGCAAGCAAATCCAGACGCCTTCATGTTTATGCACACAGATTTAGAACCGCTGCAGGGCATCCAGAGATAAACAGCCAAAATAGTCCTCCAGTACAGACTGAGACCAGAACGGAGCACCATCCGCCCTCATCACAAACACAGACCCGCTCTACAGAACCACTTATCCTTAAAAATAAACTAGACCTTCTGATTATGAAAGAGTGTCTTTTAAATGTGTGATAATTAATACCCGCAAAACTTATAATTGAATCTGTTGTTACTTAATTGGTGAAATAATTGAATGCAAGAATCATACATAGAGTCCAAATATACACTACTGTTCAAAAACCGTGCAAGGCTGCATTTATTTGATCAAAAATATATTTAAAAAATCACTAGTATTTTGAAATTTAAAATAACACTTTTCTATTTTAATAAATTTTTAAAGTGTTATTTATTCCTGTGTTGGCAAAGCTAAATATTTTGGATCATTACTCTAGTCTTTTACTATTACATGATTCTTTAGAAATCATTTCCTTATCAATTCCTTATTACAATCTACAATGGGGTTTTAGTGCCACAAAAACAAAACAAAAAAAATCTAAAACCACTAGATTAAAGTCGTAAAATTTCAAGAATAAAGTCCAAATACTATGAGATTAAAGTCTAAATATTACGAGAATAAAGTGGAAATACTATGATATTAAAATTGAAATATTACACAAAAAAAGTCGAAATACTATGAGATTAAAGACAAAATATTAAGAGAATAAAGTCAAAATATTATGAGAATAAAGTTGAAATATTACGAGAATAAAGTCGAAATACTATGAGATTAAAGTCGAAATATTAATGGAATAAAGTCAAAATACTATGAGAATAAAGTCGAAATACTACGAGATTAAAGTTGAAATACTACGAGAATAAAGTCGAAATACTACGAGATTAAAGTCAAAATATTACAAGAATAAAAGTCAAAATACTACGAGAATAAAGTAGAAATATTACAAGATTAAAGTCGAAATATTATGAGAATAAAGTCAAAATACTACGAGAATAAAGTCGAAATACTACGAGATTAAAGTTGAAATACTACGAGAATAAAGTTGAAATACTACGAGATTAAAGTCAAAATACTACGAGAATAAAGTAGAAATATTACAAGATTAAAGTCAAAATATTACGAGAATAAAGTCGAAATACTAAAAGATTAAGTCAAAATACTACGAGAATAAAGTCATAATACTACGAGATTAAAGTCAAAATACTACGAGAAAAAAGTCAAAATATTATGAGATTAAAGTCGCAATTTTTGAGAATAAAGTCAAAATATTACAAAAATAAAGTCAAAATATCACAAGATTAATGTCGAAATACTACGAGATTAAAGTCAAAATATTACAAGAATGAAGTCGAAATATTTTGAGAATAATGTTGAAATGCTACGAGATTAAAGTCGAAATATTACAACAACAAAAAAAGCCTAAATATTACGAGAATAAAGTCGAAATGCTACAAGATTAAAGTCAAAATACTACGAGATCAAGGTTGAAATATTACAAGAATAAAGGTCGAAATACTATGAGATTAAAGTCTAAATACTACGAGATTAAGGTAAAAATATTACGAGAATAAAGTCGGCCTAGATTGGGAGCACCCGGAGATATTCCAAAATCTCAGCTTTCAAAATAGTATTTTTATAATAGTATTTTGACTTTATTCTTGTAATATTTCGACTTTAATCTCGTAGTATTTTGACTTTATTCTCGTAGTATTTCGACTTTAATCTTGTAATATTGCGACTTTAATCTCGTAGTATTTCGACTTTATTCTCGTAGTATTTTGACTTTAATCTTGTAATATTTCGACTTTATTCTAATAATATTTTGACTTTATTCTTGTAATAATTTGACTTTAATCTTGTAGCATTTTGACTTTATCCTCGTAATATTTTGCTTTATTTTTGTAATATTTCGACTTTATTCTTGTCATATTTCGACTTTAATCTTGTATTATTTCGACTTTAATCTCGTAGTTTTTCGACTTTAATCTCGTAGTTTTTCGACTTTATTCTCGTAGTATTTTGACTTTAATCTTATATTATTTCGACTTTATTCTCATAATATTTTGACTTTATTCTTGTAATATTTTGACTTTAATCTTGTAACATTTTGACTTTATTCTCGTAATATTTTGCTTTATTTTT
This sequence comes from Enteromius treurensis, assembly GCA_032275025.1. Classification (NCBI taxonomy): domain Eukaryota; kingdom Metazoa; phylum Chordata; class Actinopteri; order Cypriniformes; family Cyprinidae; genus Enteromius; species Enteromius treurensis. The sequence goes on from JAUCMU010000036.1 coordinate 1,942,738, forward strand.
GTAATATTTTTACTTTATTCTTGTAATATTTCGACTTCAATCTCGTATTATTTCGACTTTATTCTCGTAGTATTTCGACTTTAATCTTGTAGTATTTAAACTTTATTCTCTAAATATTAAGACTTTAGTCTCGTAGTATTTCGTCTTTATTCTTGTAATATTTCGACTTAAATCTCTTAGTATTTCGACTTTATTCTCTAAATATTACGACTTTAATCTCGTAGTTTTAGATTTTTTTTTAGGTGCCACTAAAACGGCGTCGTAATAATCAGTGTTGAAAACAGTTATGCTTTAAAATACAAGGCTGCATTTATTTGATCAAAAATATATTTAAAAAGTCACTAGTATTACAGAGTATTAAAGTCACTATAGAAATCATTTCTTATCAGTTACTGCTGCTTAACATTTATGTGGAAACCTGATACATTTTAATTATTGTTTCATGAATACAAACATTTATTTATTTTAAACTATTTGTGACAGGAAATGTCTTTATTGTAACTTATGATGAAATGAACACATGCTTGTTAAATAAAAATAATAGTTTTTTTTTTACAAATAACATGCTAATGCAATATGCTATTATTTGCATCTATTATATGATTCTAAGAAGTCAGAAAGTCTTGGTTCAAAAAAAATCCTGACATGGTCGTGTCACTTCATACAAGTCTTACAAAAAAAGTCTAAAACAACTATTAATCACAGTAATAAACCAACAAGTAAAAGCCCTTATTTAATCTGATTATCTGTTTCATTTTTAATTTCAAAAATGCACAATTCTTTTACATTATAAAACAATTGCATATATTTTTGAAACAGTATATTGTATTTTATGTAAACAAGGTTAGCCCTTCGTGCCTTAACCCTCATATCAAAATGCACATTTGTCCTTGACTAAGTTACGGCTCTTTGTTATTAAAGGCACAACATGTTGTGCTTTGTTTGTTCGTTCCCTACAGAGAATTCAAATTCAATGTTCATTACTAAAAATAAACAATATTCCCAACAGAACCTCTGCAACATCCAAGACTGCTTAAACAAGCTTCAGGCTAATTATAGATAATGAGACATGGAATCTGTCCACTTCACAAAATATCCTCCTCTTTATTTATTTTCCCCCTTCACATCTAAGCTGTGTGAATGGATCCAAATATGCAGCATCAACTAATATGGAATATTATGAGAGGACAGTGACCCTTTCAGTCGAATCACTTCAACGTTACATATGGGAACTCGCCAGTATTTGCCTTTGAGCTTTTACTAAAGGCTAATGAATATTGGCGTGCACTGATTGCGCTCAGGTGCCGCTCATCACTTCGTGAGTATAAGAGAGCATGCGCACAGTGCACCTGCAGATTTTCGCTTCAGAGCCGTTGCCTTGAAGTTCGTGATCCCTGCTAAACCAGACGGTGTGTTGCTGTGGAGAAACGATTTTAATCTGCAAGAAGTTCCCGCAAATCCTGCTCTCTCGTCTGTCAGCGTTTCTGGGCGGCTGTCAGCGGATCCTGCGGGCTGGTCGCCTTTTTCAAGGCGGGCTGTGCCAGCCATCGCTATCCAGTGAGCAAAGACCCCTGAGTGCACGGAGTTGCCGCGTTGGGTCTCCCTGGGCGACCAGGAAGAAGAGCAATTTCTTTCTACGGTTGGTGTGCCATTCTGTAGCGGGATGTCACTCCGGCCGTGCGTTTCTGGGTGCGGGAGTTTCCTCACCTCTACGGACGGTCACGAGCGCTGCTTGTCGTGTCTGGGCCGCGAACACGCACAGGCAGCGTTTGTGGAAGGCTCATGTGTTCATTGCGAGCGCATGACCTTGGCCACGTTGAGATCCCGCCTCTCACTCGTGGGACAGCTCCCCTTGCGCTCTTCCCGTGGCAAGTCGCTGGACCGTAGCAAATTCACGCCTTCCACGGCAAGACGCCTGGGGGATCTCCAGGTTACCGTTGAGTGCGCTTCGGCCAGTGGCAACGCTGCACAAACAGCTCACGAGCCCCGTGGTCCCGTGGTGTTTCCGGAGGAGTCCTTTGGTGCACCCCGAGAGGTCTTCCGCTCCATCAGAGGGTGGTTCAGATGGTGAGGCTGCCACCGCGTCAGACAGTCGTCGCCCCGCGGCGGCTGTTACGACTGTGGCTGACACCGAACTGTCGGACATGCTCCTCCGCGCCGCGGGTGGAATAGGTCTGCAGGTACCGCGTGTACCTGCGGCCGACCCCTCGCGGCTGGATGATTGGTTTCTGGGGGTTAGAGATGAGGCAGGGCCGTCGCGCTCGCCCCCAGTACCTTTCTTGCCGGAGGTGCACGGAGAGCTGACCAGAAAGTGGCGAGCCCCTTACTCGTCACGCATGCGCACAAGCCCTACGGCCCTCGCTGCGCTCGATGGCGGTACAGCCAGGGGGTACGAGGGAATCCCTCAAGTGGAGCACGCCGTGGCGGTCCATCTGTGTCCGCACGGCGCAGCTTCATGGCGGGGCCAACCTCGTCTCCCGTCCAGGGCCTGTAAGCTCTCGTCCGCTCTCGCGGGTAAGGCTTACGGTGCTGCTGGACAGGCTGCTACCGCCTTGCACGCTATGGCTACACTGCAAGTGTACCAGGCGAAAGCTCTCAAAGAGCTGCACGAGCGCTGTCCTGACCAAGGGGTGATGCGGGAACTCCGCGCTGCGACCGACCTCGCTCTACAGACGATGAAGGTCACAGCGCGCGCCCTTAGCCAGGTGATGTCCACTGCGGTGGTCCAGGAACGCCATCTCTGGCTGAACCTGGCGCAGGTGCCGGAGAGATGCCCCCATCTCCCAGGCCGACTTATTCGGCGACACTGTCGGGGACTTGGCCCAGGAGTTTGCGGCAGTGTCGCACATCTTGCCTCGACGGGCGGCTTCCCGTTCGCCGAGTGCTCCTCCGCCTGTGCGTCGCCGAGGTCGCCCCGCCGCTGCGGCACCAGTACCATCTGCTCCGACCCCAGCCGAAGCACACGATGCCAGGCTGGCTGCCCAAAGACAGCGTCGTCGAGCTGGCCGCGGACGCAGGGCCCCGCCTGCTCAGGGACCGGCCAAAAACAGCCGGAGGGGCGGGAAGCGCTAATAAGCGCTGCTCAATGCAGTCAGACGAACAGTCCCTGCCCCTGTCCCGCTACGGGCTGCCCCACTACGAGCACAACGGTCAACGCTCCGTTGGTACCCGTTGAAACTCGGCTGCGAGCCTGGATAGCGCTCCCCAGCCCCTCGCAGTGGTTAATTCGGACGGTATGCCTCGGCTATGCGATTCAGTTCGCTCGGCGCCCGCCCCGGTATCGCGGCATTCGCTCTACCACAGTCAGCTCGGAGAGCCAAGCCGCTGTACTGCACGCGGAGATTGCTGTCCTACTGGCAAAGGAAGCAATCGAGCCGGTCCCTCCCGCCGAGATGAGGTTGGGGTTTATTTCATCGTGCCCAAAAAGAGTGGTGGGTTGAGACTGATCCTGGATCTGAGAGCTCTGAATCGGTCTCTTCTCAAGATGCCTTTCAAGATGCTCACTCCGAAGCGCATACTGACATGCATTCGGAGCCAGGATTGGTTTGCAGCCATAGACCTGAAGGA
>JAUCMU010000036.1:1958367-1969716 GCA_032275025.1 Enteromius treurensis
ACCCACCTGGGCTCACCAGTCGGCAAGGACGACCTCCAGGGCCGAGCAGGATGCGACAGCGCCCTCTTGAGCTGAACAAACAGACTTAGCGCCCACGGGGAACACACAGACAGTATACGCGCCCTCCTGCAACCAACAGGCAGTGATATCGCCCTCCTAGAGTGACACTGCGCCCTTCGTGACCAAACAGGAAATGAGTACGCCCTTTGAGGCCGACTAAGACCTGATTCGGGGACCTCCATGGTCTGTGCAGCCACCATCGAGGCCTCTGGGGACTCCAAGGCCGGAACCGACATCCCCAGAGGTAGTGCAGCCTCTGGTGGACCCGATGGAGTCTCCGTGCCACATACCGGTTCCGGATCACAGACTGGGTCTGGTGGTTCCGGATCACAGACTGGGTCTGGCGGATCCGGCCACCCCGGTTCCGGATCACAGACTGGGTCTGGCGGATCCGGCCACCCCGGTTCCGGATCACAGTCCTCGGACAACTCGACTGGGTGAGGAACCAGGACTGACTGGACAATACACGGCTCCTCGTACTGTGCTACGGGGTTGAGACCCGTTACATGCAGGCTTGGAACCGCGAGGACCTTCTGCAGCTCGTCAGGCTGCGTGATTGGAACTGACCGTACAATACACGGCTCCTTGTACCATGCTACGGGGTTGAGACCCGTTACATGCGGGTTTGGGACCGCGAGGACCTTCTGCAGCTTAACTGGCTGCGAAACCGGGACTGACTGGAAAAGACACGACCCCTCGTATCGTGCTACGGGAGTGAGACCCATTACGGCTAGACACCATGAGGGCCTTCTGCAGCTTCTCAGGCTGCGCAACCAGGACAGACAGGAAATTACATGACACCCTCGTATCGTGCTACGGGACAGAGACCCGTTACTGATTGGTTAGACACCGTGAGAGCCTTCTGTAGCTTCTCAGGCTGCGCTACCATGACCAACTGAGAAACACACAGCTCCTCGTACCGTGCTACAGGAGTGGGAACCGTTATTTGATGGCTAGGAACTGCGAGGACCTTCAACCGCTCTCCTGGCGGTGTCACCGACACTGACTGAAATTTGAACAGCTCTTCTCGCTGTAAAACGCGAACCGACTGAGCAGCATACAGCACTCCTGACTGTACAACCGGTATTGACTGGGCTAAAAACAGTGCACCAGGTTGAGTAACTGGCCCTGAAAGGGTTAAACACGGCCCCTCTCGCCGTGAAACAGGATAAGAATCCCCTTTTTGCGTTTTGGGAACCGTGGGGGGTTTAGATGGTGCTGGCAACCCAACTGATGGTTTAGGTATCCTGAGGGTTTCTGACGGCTCTGGCAACCCCGAGGCTGGATCGGCGTCTGCTTCCTTGACCGCCATTTTGAGTGCGCATGCACCCATCTCCATGATTCTCCTACCCTCCTCTGGCGAAATGATCGCTGGAGGCGACAAGCATGGTGGTCCGAAACGCGAGTTTGAAACCGAAACCACATCCTGCGGCTCGGCAAAACCAGATGTCTTCGGAGGGGGACCCCTCCGCACGGCGAGGTGTGATCCCGATAGCTGCGGATATTTACCGGGCTTGAAGGTCACTCTGCGCGCTGTAGATGTGGGTGCTTGGGGTCGCGAATACGGACCGAAATCCGCGAAGATGAACGTGTTTGTAGGAGCGAACGCCATCCTCTCTTTGGTCGATTGTTCTGTCACACTGAGAGCTATTAAAAAGCTTGTGCTTGTGCTTCCTCGCGAACATGGAGAACTCGGGAGGCAGAAGTCCAATCAAACATAACATATATTGAACAGACAAAACAAGAAAACGAGGAATACGCTGCAAGCAATGCAGAAATGAACTACACACATGAAACGTTAACAATCGACAAAAGGGCTTTGAACAAGACACAGTTTAAATACTAGACACAATCAAAGGATAATGTGGAACACCTGGACACCCGGCTGGCAGGGAGTGAACACTAATGAGCGGAGTGGAGTCACAAACTAGGGATAACATGAGGTTACAAAAGGTAAACACAAGACCTGGAGCACATGGCACAAACACATTGAAGCACAAGACATGAGAAATAACAGCATACAGACAGACAGGGCACACTACCGTGTGACAGATAGTGATTTCTTAAAAAAAATAAAAAATAAAATAAATAAATAAAGCCTCAACCTTACCAGAATTCGGGTTGTACAAATAGTAAAATGCTTACAAAGATTTCTAGTAATTCTAAATACATCATTCTAATTGTAAGAAAATCATTTAAAGTTCCTTCAAATAAAAATGCCAATGATGAAGCCTTACCCCAAGAGGTTTGTTCCCTTAAGTTTTCAGTGGTTCAGTCTTAAATCTATTATACACTGACACAACAGATACCAAACGTACAGGACAAAATGTGAACTCAGGACTAAACGGAGAACAACATGGAACAACATGTTCCAGCTCTCACAAACACAGTCAAATTATGTAAAGATGCTCATTTTTTGGCATCATTGCATCAGCCAGCTTCAGAACTCCTGCTTTGAGTGGGTTTATCGACTGAAAGTGGAGGCTTTTCAGGTTAATGAAACAATAACCTGAAAAGGAGATATTTAATCTCAATAGTGTCCTGTCATTAATGCTTGATAAAACGGTTTGTGGGTTTTGCTATCAGCTTTAGTCGGTTAAAAATAGAAAAACTGAGGAGGAAAATAAATAATCACGTATTCATCAGGTGGTGAAGGCCAGTGGAATACAGCTTGAACAAGACAATCATTTTAACAATGCCGTTACTAATGAAGCTCTTCCTATTCTGACTGTATTTATAGATTATTTGTGATGGGTGCTGAGTGACCAGCCTGCAGGAAGTATTCGACCTCATATTGTGGTCTACTGAATGAGTTGAGGATGCTCTTGGATTCTTCCTTGAATACAGCTTGGCATCTCTTTCTTCTGGCCTATGGCAGGACTTGTTGTTTCCTCTTAACAGAGGCTGATTTTCCTCAGTCAGGACCCATTAGTTGGCCTGCCAGTCAAGGGGGTTCGGAGTGGGGGGAGTTTGCATGGACCCCAGAGAGGCTGGCCTGATGTTTCCCCTACACATGACTGTTATCATTGGGCATGGATAATAAAGGGGCTCTGCAGTAACCTCTGTATTTCCCCCCACACTGTCAACATCATTACCAGCTTTTCCAGGACAGTTTGTCTGACGCACCAGTCATGTCCAATAGATGATCAGATTCTGTGGGATGTCAGCTTGTGATATCAAGATTTGCGCCTTTTAAAAAACAACACACTGACTGAAGGATGCAAAACAATAAGAAAGGTTCTTGAACAGAACTTTGATGCCAATTAAAGCTTGTGTACACGTAGAATGTTTGGTGTTTTACCCATCAGCGTGAGTGGGCCAACAAGAGGGGAAAAGGTTTCATCATGGGTATTAATGCCCAAGTACTGTATACTAGGCAAAAATAATTATGCATTTTAAATTCACTTAAATTACACTGACGTGTGTAAAATAAATTCTGATAAAACCAAAAAAGGTAGAATTTATTTTAATGAATTAAATAAAAAATAACAGGAAGATAAATAAATAATGCATTTATTACAGTATTATTGTTGTTTAGTTGTTATTACTATTAATATAACCATAACAAAAATATATAACATTTTTATCTTATAATTATTATAAACAATAAACTAAAGCGTAAATCAAGCACTCATCAAAAAAAAAAATACTTGATAATAAATGATGACATTTGTTTCTTATTATTATAATTAAAGCAACAATTTAAAACTTGATGTTTTATTTATAATTGTTTTTAACTAAGTAATGATAATATTATAATAATGATAATAATATTCTTTTTTTTTATTAACCACAATTGATTTTTTTTTATTTTAAGTAGTATTATTAAATAATAACTTTGTTGTTATTGTGAATAATAATATTTATAATAAATAAAACAATAAAAATTACAATAAAAAATAACAACAACAACATCAACAATTAACAAAATAAACAAATAAATTAATTAAATAATTTGCCAAAATTTCATAATTATTGACACCTCTAGTGAAAACCTTTCAAATACACAAATACAGTCATTTTAATTCAACAAAACCATGACTGATCAGATGCTACATTCAATTGTGTTACACACTCACACGGTCCCGGACTCTTCACCTGTACCCGGGGTCGATATTTGTAGTTTTCCTCTCAAGCAAAGAGCAATTCTGTATGGTGCTTTCTATTCAGCCAGTGTTCAGGATCTAAGCGCATTGCATTGATTCTATTTCAGTGAGCTTGTGGAACACTGAGTACTGTCGGAAGGGTGCTATTTTAAGAACTTAGTATGAATTATGGAGCAAAGTGCTATGCAATGTGCATCTCTGTGGCAGCGACCCTGAGAGCCCAGGCGTCTGTGGAAATGGCGGTGGTCGTGAGCATGGACCGTGCCCTGCTCCCAGTGTGTCTGGATCGTGAGGCTGTGCTGTGTGTTGTGATGTAGGAAGATGGCAGTGGTCCATCTTATGGTCTTGGCCCAGGGCAGTATGCTCAGTGCTGGGTACTGCCTGCAGGGTCGCCACCTGGCCGGTGCTTTCTCCAGTTAGGAAGTGTTGCTCAGAGAGGCTGGACAGCATGACCATAATTGAATTTCACACATGCCACGGTGTACAGGACTAAACAGTACTGTGTGTATTTTACTCTATAACATTTGAACCAAATCTGCATGTCTGGTTTTGTTGGGAAATTTGATTGTGGTAGAAATTTGAAGGAATTGTTAACCCCAAAGTAAAAAAAGAAAAGAAAAGAAAAAAAAGAATGTTTACCCTTAGGCTATCCAAAATGTTTCCTCATCAGACACATTTGAAAAATCTATCATTACATCACTTGCTCGCCAACAGATCAACTACAGTGAATGGGTGCTGTCAGAATAAAAGTCCAAACAGCAGATAAAAACATCACAATAATCCACACGACTCCAGTCCATCAATTAACACACTATGAAGACAAAATCTATATGTTTGAAACAAATATATCATGGCATTATAACTTTATAATTGACATATTTTACAAAAAATCCATAGCCTGTTGTCCTAACACAGAATAATCCACCAACAAATTTATTTTGAATCGTTTTAGATGGTATTCACTAACACATTTCACATAATCTGGGCATATTTATCTTCTTTTTTTTTTTTACTTTAGAAAGCAATATTATGGGTAGGAACTATTGTTATGGTTGATGTTTTATCCTTTAAACTTTCCTTTTTAAAAGACAGTAATTGGTGGACAGGAGTTGTTTATTACTTTTGGATTATTATGATGTTTTTCTTATATTAAATTATATTAAATAACAAACTCATCCACATCTGGGATGAGGAGGGTAAGTAAATGTTTTGGCATTTTTGGTGAACCATTTTTGGTGAGCAAAAAAGTGCAAAAATAATGGTTCTCAGGATCACATCACACTGCTAGCATTCACTAGGGTTCAAGTGAGAATTACTTTCTTTTTAAACAAGTTAACTAATAAGAAAAAAATACTTTATCTGGAAACAAAACACTCAGTTCTGTCTAATTCATTAGTTCTCTCAGCTAATAGAGTGAATTATAGTCAAATAGGAAGCTTTCAATGCAGAGTCCCCACCATTGCTTCCAATGCCGAACATTTTTGCTTGAAAGGCTGTCATGTCCCTTGGATGACATCTCATTTTGTCTGAACTGATTTATTTTGAAAGAAATGAATAAGAAAGAGCGTCTTTGCCAGCAAGGAAGGGGGAGAAACAGCCAGAAATAAAAGCCAACCATTTTTGAGAGTATTATTATATAAATGTTAGCACAGAGATCTGAGGTTTAAAGCTCATTCAAACCAAATTTGCAGATTTAAAAATGAAACAGTTGTCACAGTTTAAACAGAGGTAGAAGTTCTACACTATGATGATTGGACATATAAAATATCTAAAATAAAATATTTGGTTTGAGCTATGGATGAAAAACATCCTGATGCATGAAATCATTTACCCTAAAGCATCCGTTTAACTCCATTCTCTGTTCTTCATTATAAATAGAAATAACATATCTTCTGAATTGTTGGCTTGGATGCATCATGTCTCTTCCTAGTGTGGCATTGTGTTGTTGTTCATATCTCTGTTGCCATAAAGCCCAATGTCAGTGTGAAAAAGGATAAACATAAAAACACAAACTGGGACAATTATCAGTGACTATGAAATCAAACACTAATGCAAAGTGGCAGAGCCTAGGAAGAGATACACAGGGTGTCTTCAAGCTCTGCTCCCTCCGTCAGGGCTGTAAATGTGAACCCAGAGAGGACACACACAAGGTCTCCAGTTACATAACCAAGTCTGTCTTCCTGTCTCTCTGCTGCTACTGCTCCTCTAGATCTGCCAAGAGAGAGGAAGAGGAGGTGGCTGTCCCTCTTCATCTTTTGCCCCAAGAAGTCCTCTGACCATGACCATGTGCCATATCATGTTGCACGTGTTGTAATCCACACAGCCACATCTAAATGTATTGGCAGTGCAATGGATCTGAAATTCTGCTTAGGGACAAAAGCAAATTACATACACAACCTATTGACAAAAAGGGACTAACTAAACTAACTACCTAAACTCCAAGCATGTGTATGTTCACAGTAATTATATAAATGATGGCTTGTAGTTGTCAGCTGTGTGATTGTTTTGTCATGTTTGTCTGTTTGTCATTTTATGTTTTCTTCAGGTTTCTTTGCAATTTCAGTGTACTGACAACTGCAAAAAGAAGTTTAGGTGGGATTTAAATCTAAATCATTATATATATATATATATATATATATACATATATACACACACACACTTGTGTCACCAATGGTGTCTCTGTGGCTCTCTCCAAACGCCAGCAGCGGGAACCTTCGCCGGCTTACTAAGGTTCCTACCGAGACACTTTTGACCCACACACCTTGGCTGATTCCCCACAGGTGTTCGGCATTAACTCACCTTTATAATGTCCAGGATTTGTCTAACTCTTTGTGAAGTCTTATCGACCTATGGAGACATTTCTGAGAGTTCTTTCCCGTGTTTGTTTTTCTGTGTATGACCCTGGACTGTTTCTATCGTTTATGATTCTTGTTGCCTACCCTATTGACTTTTACCTGTTAACCGTTACTGTTTGGATTATCTGCTACATACCTGTTTGCTGTTGATTATGACCTCCGTCTGTTGATTCCGCTTAATAAAGCCTTGCACATGAATCCGCACGACTCTGAGCGCTTGTTACAGAAGACTTCGCCAGCACAAGACACAGCGGCTGTTCTCAGCGTGGTAACCGAGGCATCCCGGCAAGCCTCCATGCTCGCGGCTCACCACCAGCAACTGGACAAACTTACTTCACTAACGGAGGATCTTGTTCGTTCTATGCAGACTCTCACGGCAGCCGTGAACCAACCCAGCCCACGCCCAGATCCACCCGCGGCGGCCACTATTACTCCTCCAACCACCTTCACGTCGGCACAACCACGCTTGGTGCTACCAGATAAATATGACGGATATCAAGGCAAGTGTAAGGGCTTTCTCCTGCAATATAACCAAGATCACAGAGGATCTAATGCTCATCACCAGTTCACTCCACATGGAAATCATTCACCTCGCCGCTTCGGCAGGGTACTTTGTGAAGAAGAAGGACGGCCCCCTTCGGCCATGCATTGACTATCAAGCCCTTAATGAGATTACTGTCAAATACAGATACCCTCTGCCCCTCAGCCCTGGAACAGCTCGCATAATCACCAAACTGGATCTGAGTAGCGCCTATAATCTAATTTGAATCCGAGCAGGTGATGAATGGAAGACCGCCTTCTCTACCACCTCTGAACATTATGAGTATCTGGTCATGCCCTTTGGACTATCTAGCAGCCTATCTGTCTTTCAAGCCTTGGTAAACAACATATTCAAGGACTTGTTGAACAAATTACTTGTGGTTTACATAGACGACATCCTCATTTACTCAGAGAACCTCCAAACACACATTGAACACATCAGAGCAGTCCTCCAGTGGTTTATCCAGCACAAATTCTACGCCAAACTTCCCAAGTGTGAGTTCATCTCTCAACCATCTCCTATCTTTGGTACATAATCATTTCCGAGGGGGTCACCATGGACAATAATAAAGTAACCGCCGTAGTCAACTGGCCCAGACCTCAGTCAGTCAAAGACCTTCAACCATTCCTTGGCTTCACAAACTTCTACAAAATGTTTATTCAAGGCTTCAGTCAGGTTGCCGCTCCCCTCACGTCCCTAACTCGCAAGAGCTCCTCTCGACTGCCTTGGACCCCTGAAAGTAAGAGAGAGTTTCCAGGAACTCAAGGACTGTTTACCTCTGCTCCCATCCTCCGACACCACAATCCAGATCGCCAATTTGTCGTCGAGGTCGACGCTTCCAATACCTGGATTGGGCTATTCTATTTCAACGCCACGGGCAGCAAAATTATACCCTTGTGCTTATTACTCCCAAAAGCTTAACTCAGCAGAGCGCAACTATGACGTGGGTGACAGAGAACTCTTAGCCATGAAAGCAGCGCTTGAGGTGTGGAGACATTGGCTGGAGGGGGCGACCACTCCCTTCATTGTGCTCACAGACCACCGAAATTTGGAGTATCTAAGAACTGCCAAACGCCTCAACTCACGCCAAGCCCGGTGGTCACTATTCTTCTCCAGGTTTAACTTTACCATCACATATCTTCCAGGGTCTAAGAACGGCAAAGCTGACCCACTGTCTCACCAGTTTGATGACCACTTCCTAGAAAAACAGCGTTTTCCCATCAATTCTCCGTCTATCATTATGGCTCCCATCCAATAGGGTATAATAACGGAGATTACTGATGCTCAAGTTAATGACCCCACACCTGCCCACTGTCTGAACCGAATGAACTTATGTCCCAGAGATCCTCCGCTCACGCCTTCTCCATCTTATCCACGACAACCGCAGCGCGGGTCATCCTCACCCCTCACCCCTTTCCAGTGTGTATTGGGTTTCCAACCGTCCCTATTCCCCTGGTCTGGGGAGCCCACTAAATAACCCACGGTAGACTCCTGGCTCCAACGGAGTGAGGCCACTTGGGAAGCCGCTCATGTGCATCTGCAACGTGCCATCCACAGAGTCACCCAACAAGCCGATCGCCACCGAAGGGAAGGACCCCAATATCAAGTCGGGCAGTGGGTCTGGCTCTTCTCCCGGGACCTACGTCTCCGCCTTCCTTGCAAAAAATTAAGTCCGAGGTATGTGGGTCCTTTCAAAATCATTAAAAAAATTACTCCTCTTTCATTCAGTTTAGAATTACCAGCCCTCTTTTTCTTACTGCTACGTTTCACCAGGATCACCCGGACAAACCGGCCCCTCACCTCCGTGGTAGGCCTCAGCATCGAGGAACGGCTCGCTTCGGGAGGGGGAGGGGCTCTGTTACCAATAGTGCCTCTGTGGCTCTCTCCGACCGCCAGCAGCGGGAACCTTCACCGGCTTAATAAGGTTCCTACCCGGACACTTTTGACCCACGCATCTCTGCTGATTCGCCACAGGTGTTCGGCATTAACTCGCCTTTATAAGGCCCAGGATTTGTCCAACTCTTTGCAAAGTCTTATTGTCACAAGGAGATATTTTTTCGTGTATGACCCTGGACCGATCATTCTATTGGATTATCTGCTACATACCTGTTTGCTGTTGACTACGACCTCCATCTGTTGATTCCGCTTAACAAAGCCTTGCACATGAAATAACTTACAACTTGAACATATACAATTAAAACCTTTATTTATTTATTTATTTGTTAATTAATGCTGTCAAACGATTATTCACAATTAATCGCATCCAAAATAAATATTATACATTTACATATATTTACATGCATACTCATATTCATACAATTTATGATATATGAATATATTTAAAATATAAACATAACATTTTTCTTAAATATATACATGCATGTATGTGTATTTACATAATAAATATACACAGTACACACACACGTAGAATTGGACTTTATAACTTGCAATTGCAATTTATCACAATTAGTGACAGTCTTATCATAACGAAATCGCATAATATGACCCCTTTAAAGTCTTAGATAAGGATTAAATATGAAATAGAAATTGTTAGAAAAATGCTGATTGACATTTAATGACCACAAAATAGTGGAGATGGCTTCAAAGACACTGATCTGTACCAATTAAAATGAAGCAGGTGATTCATTTGTGGCATCAGGTGACCACATAAATTGCAGGTTTTCCCAAAGATATGAATAGAAGAAGTAAAGAAACCCCTCCACAAGATTCAAGATCAAACTGTGCTATGTTTGGCTCTATCAGACTGCTATGCTGGCAGGATATTTTGCTAGTTCTCTCTAAAAAGGCTTTAGGAAGTCACAGAGTCATGCATGGTGCCCTGGGGAAAAGAGCAAAATCTGTTTGTAGAATGTCAATCTCAGGCCTGATGTCTCTATTTCCCACTTTGCTTTGCACACAGAGCACTCTAATTCTGTATGCAAGAGAACAAAACACATATGGTGGAAAAAGAAAAAAAATATGCCTCACAGTAAATTTCAAAGGTGGTGAAACTCCTGAGGGTTTAACTGTTTCTATATTGGGAAACTACCAAAATGTTTGATGCACTTAGTTGCATATGGCTCTCGATTACAGCTCTGTTTTCAAACAAAAGTGAGATAACGTGCTGGATGTACATATCTGGAATCTGTCTTTCATCCATACAGTGTGATATAATAAGAGGGTGAGGGGATTTATCTTGATTAATGCTGGATTATCCAGAATAAGGCTTCATCTGTTATGAGGTTTTTGTGTGTCCCCATTCAAGTTAGTGTCAATAGAGCCCACCTTACAGTCAACAAAAATACATAGACAGTAACAGCTTGAATATAAAGCCTCATACAAGAATGGCACATGAAACCTGACACAACAAAAAAAAAAGATAGGAAGTGAAAACGTAATATGCTCATGAATGTGATAACTTAAGATAAACATAAAATATTATTCACAACTCTAACTTGACTTAACTTTGTCATTTCAGCACTTACAGAATTCACAGTCTTATGTCCATTATTTCGCTTTCTCCAGTGAAAACGTTGGGTAGCATTTTATTTTACATTATGTGTACTTCCCTGGTACATACATGGTAAATATATTGTGCCTACAGACAAATAAGTGTATGTACATGGTAACAAATAAGAAACACGACTATACCTAACAGTTGAACATGCATGGTAATTAGTTTGTGCATACAGGCAAGTGAGGGTAAGAACGGTGTCACACCTTCACTGTCACCTGTCACGGAGCACGCAGACACAGAGAGCACGCAGCCACAAATCACCAGATCACA
>JAUCMU010000036.1:1976075-1994361 GCA_032275025.1 Enteromius treurensis
TCCAGTCTGTCTGGAATGACATGAAGTAACAAAACAAACTGAGACAGACTAAATCCAGAAGAACTGTGGCAACGTCTCCAAGATGAAGAAAGAAACCTACCTGGAAAGCTTATTACAATTAATGACAGAAATTATGTTTGGAAATGTAAACTGATATTTCAAAAAATAGAGAAAAATTGCAAAAAATAGAGACTTAAAACCATTTTTTGTCGGTGAAAATACTAGTGGCCTAAGACTTTTTTTTCCACAGTAGTATATATATATATATATTAAATGCAATTAACACTTTTATTCAGCAATAATGCATAAAATGGATAAAAAATGGTATAACAGACTTTGTGGCATTAAAGTATTTGTTTATTTGTTTATTTTTTACAAAAATGTATCAGTTTCCATAAAAAATATAAGACAGCACAGAACCATTTTAGTCTTAATAATAATTTAAAAAATCATATCAGTGTATTTGTTCAGTTTTCAAGGATCATGAGACATTAAGATACTACTGCAGGTGACATCATGTGTACCAGTTAATTTGTATTTACCTGAAAATGTATATCCGACTGCAATAAATGTTGCGAATGTAGATTTTAAAATATTATTATTAATATAATATTTTAATAGAAATAGTAATTTTAAATTGTAATGGCATTTTACAATAACAATGCTTTGTTGTGTTTTGATCAAATAAACGCAGTGAAAGATGGTGACATCTTTCAAAACATTTCTAGAAAGCAGTATAATAACAGACTTCTTTATATTTAACTGTCCCTTTAAATAGTGTAAAACGCTAAATAAAAATTACACAGTCATCACATCCTTACTAAATATAGTTTAAAAGCTTTAGCCATTATCTACATGATTGTACCATGCGGTACGGTAATTGATCATACTCTACTACACCATAAAGCGCAATTGATTTTCTATGGTTGCAGCCTCATCTAAAGGGTAGAGGTTCAATTTATCATGCATTATTGGAAATACAAGTAACAGACTGGATAAGGGCGACAACAATAATGCTAATTGCTGGGTTGGGTCTGCATCTCTTCAGCTTGGATCTCCACAAACGCCAAAGATGGGGAAGAAAAGGCTTTCCAGCTAATTTATTTCAGCCTGCATGGCTCTCTGTGCATTTTACACACCGCCTGTGAGCTAATTCTATTGCACAGCCCAGCTTGTCCAGCGTCACTGAAGCATTAGCCAGAGGTTGTCTGGTCAGCAAGACAACTCGTGTTGCAATCGTTCAACGCAACAATGGCTAGTTACACCGGTGACTAATTGCAGCACAGATGTGAAGGTATTTACGGTTTATGCTGAGCTACAAGATCCGGTTCCGTCGACCGAAATGAAGAATGCAGTTTCACATCTAAGATTACAGATAGAGACAGAAAAGAGAGCGAGGGACGATGACAGAGTAAAGAGAGAGATAAAAAGCAGCATAGCGTGAGGAGAGGGAATGAGAAAACACAGTTGACTTCCTCTGTCGTTACTTACACCTGTAGTAGGATGCGATCTCCATAGCAACAAGACTTGCCAACAGCGTGCAGAGCTGATTTTGAGGTGGTGATCTTAAACACCCCCTTTCTCTCCTTTTTTTACTGCAGTGTTACCGTAGAAGGCATCCATTGCTCTCCCTTCGCAGCGTTGCTGTGTCATTATTAAACGGCAACACCGAAACCTCACATATAAGAGACGTTAGTGCGAAGACGAAGAGCTGCTTAATAAATCATTGCAGGGCTTTATAAGTGTAGCTTAATACCTCTTCGCTTTATACTGAAGTTGCAATTAAAACCTGGGAGCGCAACACTCAAGTTCACATCTTCACAACTTTATTAAACGCAAACTTTCTTATTTAAAGGGCTAAGGTGGCTTTAGCTGGTTTGTAGGAAGTATTTCAGGTATTAGGATAAAACCAATGCATGCAGGCAGATTTAACCGATGTCAATTATGGTGAATGCGTCCAGTATTGCTTTGTGTTTTGCATACATTCGCCTTTAAAACATCATATGGTCACCGGCTGCTTGCCAACAATCCCAATCAGAAGTTAATCTTTATCACCCAATGCATAAATGCTCTAATGAACACGTGCCCCAGATTTACAGATTCAAGTAATGCAGGGTACTGACTGAACACGGCCAGCTTTGAGCTCTGAGTCGTCTTCTGGACCTGCTCCTTATCCTCGGCTTACTCGGCTGTGAGCTCTGCAAGCGAAGTGCAGCCTCATCATCCGCTTTGATAATGAGCCTGATGACCATGCCGCTCGGTCCATCACCTGCATGTGAACGCCATCTGCTGGAGGGTTCAGAAAAACTGTGCGAATACAACTCTAAAACTCAACGTGGAACTAGTTAGTTAGATTTTTTTTCTTAATTGTATTGTTTTCATGTTTTCTGCATAAACTGCGGCCTAAGATGATTTGATAGTCCTATAGCTGCTTAGTTATTTGGGATAAAACATGTTCTTCATTTTGTCATTTTATCTAAATATGTTAAGTATGTTATGTTGAAAATCAAAGGCTTTTGATTTGTGGACAAATGCAATTTTATTATATACTATTGCATCCAAAATAAGTTTTGTTTACATAAATACACACACACACACACACACACACACACACACACACACACACACACATATATAGGCCATATATAGGCTGTGTGAGTGTATGTGTGTGTATAATATCTAAGTCTGAAGTTTGAATTTATGGTGCATTAATCCTCAATTAAAATTTGGGCAATTTAATATGCATGTATTTGTATGCCTGTATTTAAGTCATAGAATAAATGTACTTTTCAGAAATATCTCTCTCACTGTGATTCTGCTTATCCTGTCTTCGATTATTCAACTGAAATGTCAAAACTTACTTTTATATATAAAAAAAGATTAGTTTACATTATTGACACTGTTAAAGTAATTATTATATTTCTATAACAATTATATAGAATATCGAATATTACATTCTCTATAAATGTATGTAGGGGCTTTCTTGCTTCTCGACCTGGCCGATGCATCTTTATCCACATGATAAACTTTTTTACAATTTAGAAGCAAACCTACATTGTTCTTAAAGTGACAGTACACACACACACACACACACACACACACATTATTTTCTTTCACTGAACACAAAATAAACTATTGTATATGGAGATATAAAGTTTCTGGTGCCCACTGACATTCTTTCATAATTTTTTTATGTCACAAGAAAGATTTGTTTTAACCATATTCTTTAAAAAGACAGACATACAAGTTTAGAATAACTTCAGGGTGAGTAAATGATGACGGAATTACAATTTTTGGATGAACTACTTTATCTTTTCCCATCTTTCCCCATCAATATTGCAGTACTTGTCATCCAGCAGAAAACCAGAGCTTAAATATATATTTTAAATATACATAAATAAATAGGCCAGTTCAGGACACTTGACAGTTAAGCTAACACATCTTTCATATAACACTCAATACTTGTTTTTTCTTGATGAACTGTCAAGGTAATGAGGTCAGATACACAATGCAAGCTATACACTCTTAAAAATAAAGGTGCTTCAAGGTGCCATAGAAGAACCTAAATTGATCCATAAAGAACCTTTAACATCTGAAGAACCTTTCTGTTTCACAATAGGTTCCTTGTAGCAAAGATTATAAAAAGGTGAGAAAGAGTTCTAAGAACCTTTGACTGAATGGTTCTACTGCCTCGTTGTGAAGAACCATTTAAGCACCTTTATTTTTAAGAGTGTAAAAAACCACTGGCCCTTGGAGTCAGCTAGCATTTCCTCTCCTCACTCAACAGAGAATAATCGCTATTGAGATGCATCTGAATTCAGCCTCTCCGTGCCATTCATCATTAGTACATAGCCTCTTCATCTTATACCACATGCAAGCCACAATTAGTGTCAGCGAGGAAAACACTGGAGCAGCATTCTACATGCCCCGCTGCACTATTAGCACACAGTTCCAACAAACAAACTCGATGTCTGTTGCTAGTGTAGGTTTAAGGCTGATAGGCAAATAATTCATATCAATTGTTAAATTAAAAGACACAGCTCGCCATCCTATCCAACGACACATATATCAGTCATATTAGCTATGTGATTTTTTAACAAATTCTACAGACACAACTTTGTAGTACACAAATATAGTATATACCTTCCCTATGTAAATGCGATATGAAACGATAAATAGTCTGACAGCTTTTTATTTTGCACGTGCAGCCTCTTCTAAAGTGAATTACATTGTGGCCCCTTTCTGTAATAGCTGGTTTGTTGTCATGGACACAGATTAAAAAAAAAAACAACAAAAAAAACTATGATCTGTGTCCATAGCAACTGAGTGTATTTCAGTACAGCCAAAAATGGTTTGGGGGAAAAAGTCTTTAAGGCAGTACAGGCAGATACACGGGGTCCTTCTTTTCACGTCTCAAAAGCCACATTAACAGCTAAATGTTACGACATGTTCCTCCAAATTCAGTCTTTGGAAAGAAGAAACGGATTTACCCTTTTGAAATACAGTGGTGCATCTCAGTTTGATATGTGAACATATATGATATACGCCTATACAGTATGTGAACATATGGGCTGTGCCATTAAACAGCTATAGCTGCTCATTCACCGCGCGCAATATATAAAGCTCAAGGATATTCTGTACAACGTGTAATCTCTATTACAGAGCAGATGAGTGCTTTGTTTAGAAATAGAAGAAGACATTCTAGAAAAGCCTCTGTATCCCTTGAGAAATAAAGTTGATGGCTATTTTTAGAAAGTCAGTCGTACAGCCCCCTGCTGGCGAAGACGCTGTGCTGCACTGCTGTGCTATAAAAGAGGAGGATGTGTTGCTGAGCGAGTAACAGGATTATATCACCACATTATGAGCACCAGATCAGCCAATAAACTGCTGTTCGTTAGTAAACATAGATTTACAGAAAATATGTGCATCTAGATGATGCCATTGTTATGGGTTTGAAAATACACTGTATGTGCGTACAAATGAATGCCAAATTAATAACTGTGAAAGTCTTGAAGTTAAATTAAATGTTAAACAAATTTTGCCATCATTGTTGATGGATTTTGATGTGAAAGGTTGGATTTAACTGGAGGAAGTGTTAAAATAGACATAATGGTCAGAATTTGGCCAGCAGTGACAGTGAAAATTCTTTAATGGTAAATTTGTTTACAAACATACAACTTTTTTTTGTGTCACAATACATTCATTGATGGATTGAATTAAAGATAATGCTTTGTGATGCAATTAGTGAGGGAATGATACATTTTTCCAAATCTTTTCCGGTGAGGACACAAACTCATCTGCATCGAATGGCCCGTGTGGTTTTTTTTTTTTAGGTGCACTGTTCCTTTAAAATGCAACTGATGTGAATGTCTGATGCTAAATTATAAGATCAAATTATGTTTATTTAAGAATAAACTCCTGCAATCACATGATAGAGAAAGGCAAACTTACAGAGACTGAAAATTATGAAATGAAATAGTTGTAAACATGCCGTGGTTATGTTATCGGTTACAATAAAACCTACATTATAACAATATTTTATATATCCTCTGAAACCCCTCATCTGCCTTCAAGCAGCCCCGCAAAGGCATAATTAGAGAGAATTACCTGATGTCAGTAGAAGACCCAATCAAGGCCCTTCACCATTGACCAGCTCTTGTCTGTACAAAACAATAGAGTGTGTAAATCTCCTTCCAGCCATCGTACAATCATCTCTCATCATGACACTATTAGCCCTTGGACCTTAGTGGCTATTCCTAGTGCTTTTTCAATTAGAGCTGGCTCTCAGGAGATTGTGGTGTGTCTGTCTGTGAGTGTTTGTTGAATCCAGAACATTATGTAGAGATAAGTGTTTTATCTGCAGGATGGTCAATTGGGAAATTGCAAAATTGGACACGAAGTGAAAGCAATGGATGTTTAGATCACTAGTTATCAAAAATGACATGGCCTTTTTTTAATATATATAAATGGAAGAGGCCATCAATCACAACACTGTAAAGGGAAAAGGCTGTCACTGGGACGCAACCTGAGGTACAAAAGATAAAGGGTTATCCCTAAAAGTTACGTGTTTGTACTTAAAGCAACAGATTAGTTGCCCTACTTTATTGCTATTATTATGGCCTATGTTTGCTTCTCAGCCATAAATATTGTAATCTGATTTGTTTTATCTGATTCATTCATTCGTTCACACATCAGTGAATCAGTTGATACAGACTCTATCAAAGAAATAAATCATTTAAATAAAACCAATAAAATGGCAGATAAATGTAACTTCTTTTACAAGATCGCTATTTTCTTGGAGTTTTAAAATATATAAGAATATGTTTTGGAATTATAGGAATTTTTTCTCCCACATTTATACCACAGAATAATCATTCCTGGTTTCCAAAGGATCGTTTACGGAACAGTTCTTTTTTTAATTTAGTTCTTTTTTTCATTATGAAGAACCTTTTGTGCAAAAGACAGGTTTCATTGATTTTAAAGGTTCTTCATGGAATCCTAGATAAACTTTATTTAATGCATAAATGGCTGTTACACTTTCATATTTAGCTTTATATATAATAAAAAATGCTTCATAAGTCAAACAAATATTAGCAATACCTCTTCCCATTATAAAAAATGGCCCCCTTTTTAGAAAGTATGACTTTTTCAAACAGGAATCCATACGCTTAGAGAAAATGAAAAGTCAGACAAAAGGAAAACGTTAAAATTTGCTGCCTTTCCTTATGCGCATCAACTTCCTCTCCTGCCTTTACAGGAACACTGACACTGAGATCCAGCTGATAATATGCCCGGTCCACCAAGACCGCACATCTCACACCTCACACTCTCATTGCTATGTCACACACACCACCCCCGCCTTCTGTGGAGCTGAAGACTCCAGCAATATGACAGTGGGAATGCAGAGCCTAGCTAATCCCAGGAGAGAGCGCCGCAATGCAGTGGAGATGCTTTCGCAGATCTCCCCTCATCCGTGTGAGTGCCACTGGCAGCTGGTGTGGAGAAGAAAGCCGGAACTGGATCAAGAGCGGGTCGCCCCTGTTTTCTTTAGCTCAACACTTTCACACAGGGCTGAGAGGAACTGGACTAAGATAACCAGGGTGTGCAATGCACACAGACACAGAGCGAGGGGGACGCCCTCCCCCCCCGTCCTGACACGTCACCATGGATCAGGATCCCAAAAGGCGGCCATGCAGAAAGCTGCACAGAGCTGGTCTTTGCAGTGTTAAGGGCAAATTAACTTCAACTCAGCTAATTTACAAAGTCCCTGAGATGTATGTGACTCTAAAACGTTCCTGCGCTGACTCTGGGGCAGTTTCAGACACTGATTTTTTTAAAGTAAAAAGCATGATGTACGTTCAGTCTGTTAAATAATGTAGTAAAGCATTGCATTGCTAAACGAACATTATTATAGTTATTATTAAATTATCATTAATAGGCTTAGTATGAATAGGCTAATATATGTATTTGGACATATGGTAATTATGCTGAATTATTTGACAGATACTTCTATAAAATTCATTTTGCTCTCAGAGTTATAGTAACAATGACATGATAAGGCTGTGCCTTACAAACTTAATACAAGACAAATTATGCAACTGCTTTTTTCAAAAATATGAACACGTCTACAAGACTTCTTAATAACACATTTTGTCAACTAAGATATTAATTCAAATACTAAAAGAAAGACCAAGAGAGATGTAACGTAGTATTTTCTATTTTTTTATTATTACATTTAAATGCATTTTCTCTGAGAAATGAGAGAGCGTTTAAAATATAGACTATGGGATCAACCACTGTTTTGTTCAACAGAGTTTGAAATTTATAGATATTACAATTTCCTAGTTTACAAGCTAGTTAGTCTGATTGATAACTAAAGAAAACTCCAGGGGTGTTGTTGTTAACTAACTATTTTGTAAACTGAATTTTATCAAGTCAAAAAAAATATATATATAAATATTAGATGAAAAACTTAAAACCTAAAATACTTGGCCTTAGCAACATTTTATTTTATGTATTTTTTTATTTTTGTTAAAATTAATTTTATTTTTGTTTTATTATTATTATTATTATTATTATTATTTTTTAATTAATTAACGCATTAATTACTTCAATACAGTTAGGGTTGGAATCAGCTATTCACGGTTAAAGTACTTTTTACACAAGAGGGACATATTTTATAGTGGTTTAAACTGTATTCTGTGCAATTAAAACTCATTGGATCTCGACTCATTGGATTGCAATCATACTTCTGGATTATTTATACTGTATACTGTGTTAGAAAGTCTCAGTATAACCTATATTTAACATTCCACCACCAGCTGGGTCTTTAGGTTTGGCTTACTCCCTGGAAGCATGCGAACAAACAGGGCTAAACAAGCACACAGACACAAACAGAAACTGGCAACCTGCTCACAACAGCGAAAAGTGCAAGTGACGGGCTATGCAGGGAAAAGAGAAGAGCCAGAAACACTCATTAATACTGTACAGGAAACATTTGTATCACAAGTTTTTTGGCCAACATTGCTGATTATCTACATTATGAGGTGGTAAAGCCCCACTGTTTTGATGCTCAGATAAATTAATTCAATCAATGCATCCTATGCCAAACATCTTGATCCTGTACATACTTTATAATAATATTTTAGAAAAATTATATTTATTCATATGTCCAGAGGACATCGGGCCTCTAAAAAGTCCTTTTAAAAAAAAAGCCCTATAGACCTACCTAAACTTAACAACTACGTACTAACTATTAATAACAACCTGGTCTCATAAAGATATGTACATGTGTCTATGCAACACAGTTTTTACGTGCCTTACTGCACATTTCACCACTGATTGGTTCCAAAACACAGGTTGAATATGTGAACCCTGGCATGTTTTATCACGTTATCACTGTTGCTTTTAACTTTTCAACTTCCTTTTAAACAGATTTGAACTGACACAGGATTCGAAGCGGTGCTCCTTGCCTCTTACTGTAAGTATCCATGAGCTACCGAACAAACTTACCGTTATAAAAACCTATAGATATGAAGCTGAACATGTGTGATGCTAATGTTGAAAAGCATATTTTTTCATAACTTCATATATTTAAAGGTAATTGTGCAAAAATGACGCTTTTTTATAGAAACTGTAAAGTTGTGTGAAAAGGAATAAAAGGTGTCTGAGTTTTACAGTCTGTAGTGTTCATTACTTTTGGAAACTGCAGCGATATGTACTTTTTGGTACGTATTTTGTGTCTCGCTAAAAAGTGCACCAAGGTAAATTTATGCCATGAGACCAGGTAGAATAATAAGCAGCAAATTAAAAATTGTAGGCCTAGTTAATAGTGAAAACTGCACCTTGAAAATTGGAAAATAGATCAGCTCCTGACAAGTTTGTCAGACCTGATGTTCATGTTCTCCAGGATGATCCAAAGAGCATCTTGTGCTTCAGTGGAAAAATAACATTTTGAACCGCTGCACAAAGTTCAGAGCTAAAACTGTACTTAAGATCTAATCATTTTAGGACACAAAAACTACGCTCACTAGGGTTCAAAGTTTTGTGCTTATTTAATGCTTTTGACATTAGATTTTCATTGTGATGTGAGACCACTGGAATGACATGTATATTTTTATTACATGCAAGCCAAAATAATTAAAAGGAGGAATGTGGTTTTGAATGATCACAAGTATTTTTTATTTTTTTTTGGTTCTGGAGACAGCCTGTCTCTTCGGGCATGGAGATGAAGTCTAAGCTGACAGGTATGTGTGTTCTGGAATGCACAATTGAACCACACCTGTGTGAATAGCACCTTTTCCAATCCTCTCCCACCCCATTGGCTGGTGTCTGATGAGCGACTAAAATCCGAATCTCAGTTGTGGACCAATGAGAGCTTAAAAAAGTGGAATAGGGTCGGGCTAAGGTGAAATAAAACTCATCAATGAGGTGTGTCTAAACAACTTTCTCTGTGAGTATTTTCAGGATACTCCCTTAGTCAGCAGGTCGGAGGGTTTTGTTTCTACTGGGAGTTGAGGATATCAAGATGAGCTCTTTGGACATTTTGTTTTGACGTTAAACTGCTGTGAATATACTTTGTGGGTAGTTGGATGTACAGAACACACTGGAGACTCTTCCATCACGGTGAGACTTTAAGTCGACTACATCTCCTTATCACTTTTCCAGCCCAGCTATCCATTTAGTATCCGTTGGACGGAGAACTGATAAGGGCATGTGCCCGATACCCCCTGCTGATCCATCTGTGACTTAATCACATCTGCTGTTGTTTGATAACTATTAATTTACAATTGTGAACACATTTGCTTATGGCTCGTATCTCTTTGTTCTTTTCTTGTATATACATCTCCAAGCTTACAAAATACAAAACTGTCTTTGGGTACAATTTGGAGGTGGGTGCATGTGTGTGTGTGACTGGATCCCGGGATTTGAGAGATAACGTTGAGTGCTGTGTCGTACACCTGAAAGTTTCCTGAAAGTGTAGTAACATGTATAATGCCATAAAAACTGAGCAGCCGGAATATCAGGTTTTGTATCTGTTGCAGCCTCGGGGTATGTATAAGAGTTTTCTTTGAACACTATTGGTTTAAGCTTTTTTCTACTTGTACAGAATAATTCAAGCATGTATAATGCTTAGAAATAAACTCATGAATAAAATATGAGTTTGTGACTGACATAAATGTATGATATGCAGAATTGACGTAATACAAATAAAACCTTTTTTTTATTTTTATTTTGCTTTTGATTTATTCAGAATCTGTTTGTTGAGTTGGCTAATTATACAGTAAACACTGTTGATAACCAAATTAAATGTGTTTGTTAGTTAAAGTATATTTTTTGTTGTAAAATATATAATTCTTTTTTCCCACATCACTGAGATTACTTAAACTATAAACAATTTCTTTATGTATAATAATTTCTTTATATAATCTTTTAAGTGCTTTACAAAATGAACTATTGATTCATAAAATGCTCCATCGGCACCACCAGAGGGTATTGTCTCTCCATTTTCAAACGTCCCCCTCTCAGTTTTCATCCTAACAACAGAAATTACGTGGCTTGATGAGTTTATGAAATGAAAATAAGCATAGGTTTGCAGACAGTGACAGCTGTTTAACTGTATTTTTAACAACACAACATTATTATGCTTCATAACATTACAAGAGGCCTGTGATTGACATTGTTACTGATAGATTACTGTCTATTTTGGAAACTTAAAAAGTAATTATGCATTTTGACCTTGTGTTATCCTTAACCTCTCACCCAGCTTCACTGCTGTAATTTACTATAAGCAATATTTCTTTTGCTCTTGTGTTACCAAAAAAAAAGACAAGTCATGATATTTTGTATGAACAGATATAGACAGAAAGATCAAGGAAATCATGTAATTATTTAAAGTCTATTACAGCTTTTATTTCCAAGAAAGAGAACAGATACAGCAGGTCTACTATATGTAGCCTACCTATATCAAAACAAGTTTATCATTTTTTTGAAAATCTAAAATGACAGATAGTTTTGTGTGAGGGGTAGCTTTAAGGTAAATACAGTCATTACAGTATAAAATCCATTACATCTACGGAATCTCCATAAAACATGGAGAGCCAACATGTGAGTGTGTGTGGACATAATGCTATACTTAAGTGAATTCCGTGGGTTCAAAGCTAATGTTTGTTTTCTCTCTGTCACTGCAGACGTAGACTTACAAGAATAACATGTAGCTGGAATAACTCCCAAACTGTTGGACATTAAATAATTTTTGCCTTTTCTTTACTGTAACCATAGAAACGGGATTACTCATGGTGTCTTCATCATTTTAAGTTTGTTTGGCCTAACACTTCATCTCCTAACCTATAAACAAACGCTGAACGACTCAACAACAAGCAAGAAACTAAGGGGAGACACTGTTCGATAAAGCAACTGGACAGTAACCTCAGACACTGTGAATTTTGTGGATTTCATTTTTAATTAGACAACTTGGTGAAACATAACGACAGACGTTTTGAATGCAAATAGCTAGCAGGCTTTAATTTACAGTTACATAACAGCCAGATGATTTGCAAGTTGGTAGTTGGTTTGAGTTCAACTTTAAACTGAAATGTTTGTTTTACAAAGAAAGGAAATCAATGTTTTGTCACACAACATATTAAAGATGGAAAGCTCTCTCAGTTGATTTTTGGGAAATTACAGTTAAGTGTGTGGAATCCACTGTAGTAAATATGTGGCAGCTGTACATGTTCATTTGTCACACCTTCATGTGGGTAAAAAACAGATGCAAGTAGCCTATCGGAATGATATTCCATGGGGAAAAATAATAATAATAATGTATGCTTCATTAGCATAAAAAACTAACGTTCAAACGTTCCTTTTAACTCCCTCAACTTTAATTGTAAGGTAATTAATTTCAATAAAAGGTCCAACATAATAGGTGACTTTTAACTGGACATCCCTGTCGAGAATAACTCAAAAACATGGGTTAGCGATTAATCCTATCAAACTCCTTCCTCTTGTGTATTTTGCTAAGTTTTTGAATTATGGCTCCCGCCACTCCTGTAATGAGATCTTAACGTCTTTTCCCACTGGTAGCTAACAAAACTGGTAATCAACTTTAAAGTCTGGATGTACTGTAAAAGTTAAGTACAACTCCCCACGTGTGGAAATATATAAATATATTATTTAATAGGTAGGCCTCATATTATCCCTGCCAAACTTGCACTTGTCCTGATTTTGCCAAGTACTACGTGTCCCTAGGTCAGCATATTTTGTTAAAACCCGGAGCAACATTTTAACGGGGAAAATTAGTTGATTAGTGACCTCTTGTGGTGAAAGTGAGATACTACCGTGATAGGACAGTAATTCACTGTCTTAATTATAGACGAAAGCATAGAGACCGGTCACCATGACAACGAAAAGAAAAACGAATAAAAATCTAGAATATGGTAATCAACTCCAAAAAAAGTGTTGAGTGGTGGGTTAACATTATTATATACATTGGTAAAGAGAGATTATGAAATGAATGAATTAAAGATGTCTAAGAGTCATTTGGTGGAATAAATCTGTCAGGCAAGGCTGTTCATATATATATATATATATATATAAAAAAAAAAAACAGCACACAGAAGAAATACACAGCTGCGTGCAGTTTAAACCTTAAATTACACTGAAGAAAGTAAAACTTATATATTACATATATATCTTACATATATATCTTAGCCTTTTAATTGCTCTAAAAGAATCTCACAACTATAATAATAATAATAAAAAACATTACGATCAGTCTTAAAGAAAAATTAGATGACTAACTTGTAAGACAATGGTCTAAGCTTTTATGCAGCCAGCCCCTGTTAATTTATGTGAGAAT
This sequence comes from Enteromius treurensis, assembly GCA_032275025.1. Classification (NCBI taxonomy): domain Eukaryota; kingdom Metazoa; phylum Chordata; class Actinopteri; order Cypriniformes; family Cyprinidae; genus Enteromius; species Enteromius treurensis. Next base: position 1,989,433 of record JAUCMU010000036.1, read on the forward strand.
GTTACTACCTATACTACTGTCTGGTTGTGTAAGCATTTAAAAGGTAAATATGTATAGCGTAAACCCTTTCCAAAAACTCCCCACTCCAGTCTGCTCTATAACAGGTAGATCTGAGAGGTCAAACAAGGTCACGCTCGTAAGCCAGGAATTTGCTCTGCTGCTCTTTTTCATTCACATTGATCACGGAGCTACAGAGCAGTGACAGTAAATCTAGCAGCTCATGGCTTGGGGGTGTGATTAACATCAGTGTAAAACTGAATTACTTTCATTAGTACAGACTAAGTCATTTAGGCTTTAACAGCTGTGGGAGAAAGAGTCTGTTCACAGAAAATACTATTAGACTATTGTATGTCAACTTCAGGCTGTTTCAGTAACACAATATAGCTCAGACTCTAAATTCAGATTGGATGAGCCATGTATGAATGTGTAATCTCTGTGACTGTACATCATATATATTAATGCACAAAGTTGCTTTGTTTTGCCTCTACAAAGCTCTAAAATCTTTTAATGAATTTGAAAATCTTTTATGCTCATTAAGCCAGTGTTTATTTGATCGAAAATATTTAAAAAAGCGTTATTATGCAATATTAATACTATTTATCATAACCATTTTCTATTTTAATATATATATGAAATATTGCTGCATTTTAAATGTAAAATTTGTAGAGCCATAAATGCAGTCTACAATGTCACATGATCTTTTAGAAATTATATGATGATTTGGTGATCAAGAAACTTTATTATTATTATTATTATTGTTATCATCATAAGCATTGAGCACAGATATTCTGCATAATACTTGTCTGCTTTAAGTAAAGTAACATGAGTAAAATGGTAAGATTTGAGATTTATAATGCATTATGACTATCCATTGTAATTTGAGTGGATGAATCGTGTTTATTGTGTTATAAATGATTATAGTCTTAAACGCTATAACCACATAAAGGAGACGTTGCCACAGAGTCAAAATCTTGGAGACGTTGCCACAGTTCTTCTGGATTTAGTTTGTTATGTTACTTCATGTGATTCCAGACAGACTGGATGATGATCAGATCAGATCTCTGTGTGGAGCATTGGCTGCTGTCAGACTCCTTGTGCAGACAATAATCTCACTGCATTATTACAATTAATGACAAAAATTTTCCAACTGACACAGTACCGCAAAACATAGGAATAACCCACCTAAAATTATTTTTTGTTGGTGAAAAAACTAGTGGCCTAAGACTTTTGCACAGTACTGTAAATATTTTGTATACTGTATCTATTTATAATATTTATTTCTTACTATATTGCAAATTTAAAATAATAACAAACACATTTACTGGAAAATGATTGCTTTACTGATCAGTTCTTTCTGATACTTTCAATACTGCTAATTCAACAAATTTTCATAAAAGCTAGTCAGCTTAATAATATCATTTTATCTCAAATCAGCAGCATTCACAACAACACAATAAAGCAAATCACAGAAAAACAAACATTTAACCGTGAGGCATAAACAATCCTAATCATAACCGTAAGGCATAAAAAAAGACAAGATCATTAAACCTACAGATTTTCAAGTGGCAGTGAAGTACCGGGCTGTAAAGAGCCACTAACCTTTGCTTTCTTGTATCTTATTGCTTTATTTTCACTTTAACAATCCCCAAACTCAACACGCTCCTACATATTACTTTAGAAAGGCTTCTGAAATCTTATCTAGGCCTGCTAGGTCTTTCATAATTCTCAATAGTTCCTGCGTTATCGTACCAGCGGGCACAGATATTAAAACCAATGAACCAAATCAAGCTTTGAATGAGCCTTATTGAAATGACAAACATCAAGAAGCAGCAAGAGTTGCTTAAATTTGTGCACAAACTCAGCTCAACAGGCCTGGCGTCATCCCCATTCCAATGAGTCACGCTCTGCCATGCTGCTTTTTCGTGCTAAACTTCCTAGCTCCTTCTGTCCCGAATCAGATCAGCTAAATGGAGAAAGAGGGGGAGGCTCATCTGAACCACAGGATGTGACACGGCCCACTTTTTCATCTCTGCCCCCTTCCCATTTGCTCAATGAATGTTGAAAAGGGGGAGTACAGCGCTTCTCTAATGACCGTTATTAGCTTGTTTAGCCGACTGATTGGGTATGAGTGGCTGCTCGGCCCAAGACAGACTGCAGAGTGTTTGTGAGAAAAACCACAACTTCACAGTGACTTTAGAGTGAAGTTGATGGGGAATGGAAAGTCTTCGAGCCTCGGTTCGAACTTCAATCAATCACATCCTTCTTAGTCCTAACCATGACCATTAAGAGAAACGTGACACTGGAGCAGTGGCTTCTACCAGCATCCCCCCTGGGAGAGACCACAGACAGAGCAACACAAGAGTATTTCCTCTATGCAGCAGACACAAAGACACAGCCGTTTCTGACCTTTTACAAGCCCCAAGCACCAATCAATTGACCTTTAGCAGCATACTAGACATACACAAGATAAATGCAAAGCGCTACAAATTCCTATTGAGACGGAAAGTATAGAGCAGCAGAGTTATCAGTTGCAATCATCAACCTGTCTTCGCTTCATGTGTACATACCATTAATGCACTATTGTGATCATCAGAAGTGTACCTATTTGGGCAAATCATCATCAAATTATATGCACTTCTTCAAAGAGGGTCAGCTAAAAACTGAGATGGTAATATTGTCAAAGACAAAAGCATATCATGTGAATGTCAAAGTCTATTCCATCACTGTTTGGGATCAGTGAGCCACAGAGAGCAAAGATCGATATGAGTATTGAGAGGAGTCATCATCATTTTATGACATGAAAAAAAAATCAATGTCAATGCTTTTGTTTAGATGTGTTGTTTCTTACGCTGAGGACAATCAAAATAGCTCTTTGTGCTTTCTTCATTTGTCTATTACGTTCCATGTGGTGATGATCAAATCCATTAAAAACTTTATTTAAGATAAAGTTTGCTGTAGCTCTTCTTTTGAATGTTCTATTCTTCAAAGAAGATTTCCAGAAAATTAATTATTAAATATCTTAAGTCAGTTTTCTTATCTAGTAAAAGTATCTTGATTTATAATTTTTAGACATTTTGACTAGAAACCAGATAAAAATACTTTATAAAACTTTTTTTTTTTTGAATAACATAATTAGGTAATTTTTATTTTGTAATTCTTCCTTCTACAATACTGTACATTTCCTTGAAAGGGTTAGTTCACCCAAAAATGAAAATGTTTTCATTAATTACTCACCCTCATGTCGTTCCAAACCCAGAAGACCTTTGTTCATCTTCGGAACACAAATTAAGATGTTTTTGATGATTTCAGAGAGCCATCTGACCCTTCATAGACAGCAATACAAATGAAATTATCCATGTGACATCAGTGGATCAACTTCAGTTTTGCGATGCTATGACTTTTTGCGCAAATAAAAACCAAAAAAACATAATTTACTCGTCTCCCGTGATTTACATGTTCCCCATCCTCAACGCACCGCAAAAGCTAGCTTTAACGTGTTTGACGTAATCAGTCTTGTTTACATCCAGGTAAAAGCATGCGCATGTGAGTAATCTGCGGCTGTTTGAGCCTAGAGGAAATTGTATGCTTACGCAGTAATGAGTAAAAAAAGTATTCTCATATCATCGGAAAACTGTAGTTGATCCACTGATGACACAGACTTTTTTACTGTTTTTTTTTTACAAACATTTCTGGACCTGGGATAATTTCAGTTGTATTGCGGTCTATAGAGGGACGCATGTCTCTCTGATTTCATCAAAAATATCTTAATTTGTTTTCTAAAGAAGAACTAAGGTCTTACGGGTTTGAAACGACACAAGGGTGAGTAATTTCTATTTTTGGGTTAACTAACCCATTAACCATAAACAACATGATGTAATATGCAATTTAAAATACAGGTAAAATGCCAGTGAAAAAAACACACTTTTCTAGGATGATGTCACATGAACCAGTTTACCTGACTTTACCTCAAAAGACACAGGAGCGTGTTGTTAAGGCTCAAGATGACATCATTTGCCTTTGGTCATGTGGCTTTGCAGATGAAGTGCATTAAAGGGATGGCCTGAAAATGGACTTTGATGTGTCATAAAATGAGTCTTTTCATGTCTCTTACGGATGTTCTTTTTGATACTTTTTCTGCCTTGAGAAAGAACACTTGCTGTTTGGGGGATGACAACATTTGATTAGAACACAGTGGGCTAGACATGGAAAAATGTCAGTTGAGTAGCTGGAAAGATGCCAGGGTGGGCAGACTTGTTAGAAGACAGTCCTGTGAGGATGGAATTTATGGCACAGCAGATTTTTTGATGTTTGTGACATTTCTGATCCTTTCCAAACCTTTTAACAATCATTGATCAAGAATCCTCAGTCCTTCTTTTTTGCTACATTTGGACATCTTTCTGAGGACATCACCTTCTCCACTCTCATTTATGAGAGCAGAGGTCCTAAAAGAGAACAAAATGCTTATAATTTTGAAAGACAGAATAAAATGACTGGGATAAAGCATCTCGCTTTTAAGGCTAAGAGAAGAAGGTGGCTGTAAATTGCATCAGGATTACACAGGGAAGGGGATTCATGATGTCAAAAGGAGCAAAGAGGTTCCCTCATTGCATAAAAAACCCAACTGTCTATCAATCTCATTGACACATACATCAAAAAATCCATGGCACACACTGCATCCCTACAAAATACATAACACAATGAGTGTATTTACAAGCATGGCTTCACACAATTACAAAGTCAGTTATTTCTATATTTTGTGGTAATTTGCCAGTTGGAAATATGAGTGGAGATGTCACAGTTCTTCTGGATTGAGTCTGTCTCAGTTTGTTCTGTTACTTCATGTGATTCCTGGCAGACTGGATGATGATCAGATCAGATCTCTGTGTGGAGCACTGGCTGTTGTCAGACTCCTTGTGCAGACAATAATCT
>JAUCMU010000036.1:2011608-2041390 GCA_032275025.1 Enteromius treurensis
GATTGTTTTGCCGAAGTTTGTTTTTGTTGTGGTGCTCAAAATGTTTCTTTTAGTATTGCAGCCTCTATGTTGTCTTTTGAGAGCGGGTTTTCCCCCAATGTATTCAGAGGGCAGACAGCAAGACGATAAAGGGGTGATGCATGCGGTTTGAGATAAAAATAAAATCGAGCTAAAATCCTGCAAGATCGCATAGAGCACCTTTAAGTAAATCAAACGTATAACTTTTTTTCAGTGTAGAAGGATGTGTTCCTATTAATTTATTTCCCGGTTAAATATTTTAGTTTAAGTTCAACAAGCATAAAATGTATCAATTTCAAAACTATATTTAATCAAACTGAGTTGACCTAACTCAATTAATTTTCATCACATTAATTCATTTTTTATGGGCATGGGGCTACACATATTTATTGGATGGAAATCCTCCCCTCAGTTAAATTGAGTTCATCCAATAAATCGTTCTTTAATGTCACTTTCTAGCAATTTCATGAATCTAAATTTGCATTAATATGTTGCCCATTTATAAATAACAAATACATAAATTATACTTCATTAATATATAAATGATCTAAAAATAATAATATATATAAATTGTCAAATTTGCCTATATGTTGTGATAATTGAATGTTACAATATTTAGTACCAATTTATAAATTAACTAGGCCTACAGTTTTAGTTTAAATTTACAACATGCATATGTTTATAAACTTCTATATCAAACATGTAAATATTTCTATTCATGAATACATTTATAATAATACACTTGTTCTCTATGTAAGCCTATGCTGATTTACAATCTGTTGGTTAAATCCACTTTGCAGTACCCGCTGTCTCTTTCCAATGAAAACGGCAGCACGAAAAGCATAAGTTGTAGCATAAGGGTTGGCTTTTCCACTGAAAATCACTCACACACCAGCAAACTGGCACAGACCTGTGAATTTCCTCAGAAAGCTAGCTCTCTGATCGAAATAATCCATCCGCTCCTTCTGTCTAATATCCTGTCTAATTTAAAAAGCCTCAATGCAAACAAAGCTGCAAATCAAGGGCCCTTACATTAAACATATCACCTCAGGATGAGTCATTATGCATGCACTTCTAACCATTAGGTCTCCTTCAGAAACATGCATTAAGCGAATGATAGGAAAAGACTCTATTTTCCTGCTACCTCTCTAATGTCCATATATATGCAAGTTCAGAAGGGCGCAAATCTAAATCTGAAAATCTAATTACAGCTCTCTTAGTGTATCTTACGTGTTTACATGCTCCTTTTAATTGAACAATGTACCATCTGCATTATTAGCACTGAAATCATGCTCTTGGACTGCATCCACATCCATCTGTCGTGCATACCCTGGAACACAAATCACTGCAATGTAAAAGTGTTTCTGTGTCAGATGCCAGGCATAAAATAGCGCAAGGCATCGCAGAGAAATATGCTTCTTGTGTGTCGGCTTCTACAGTTGACATGTTGACGTTACATGTGCCGATATTCACAACATGCCTGTCTTACGCAATATGGTCTGTTACTAAAACAGATCAAAAAGTTTTCTGAGAATGCAGATAAAAGAAACTAAGGCATGCCATTATATTTATTCACTGTTTGTGTGCGGATCAAGCTTGTTTCGAGGAGACATCACAGGGGATATTATAATACAGATGACTCATCCTTTTGTGATATTGAGATTGCTGTATGCGATGTGTTTGCGACATGCACCCATGCTCCTCCTCCTAACAATACGCTTCTTTCTCTATAGGCACACTGGAAGCAGAATGTGTGATATAGCATGATGGCACTGCCTCTATTTTCACTTTGCAATTTGCTTTAGTTCTACTTGGACAGCCAGAGTCTTTAGAAAATATTTCAAGCTTGACCTGATAATGGCCATCCGGCCTCCCTTTCATCCACAGTTTTGCTGCTTTAGGATAATTAAAACATGATTACATTTAAAGAGATCACCAACTCGCTCCTGCATTTATTTAGGAAGCCGAATAAAAATAAGAAAGTAAACTAACACTCGCCTTCCATTTTTCTTAACAACCTAATCTCACAGAAATCTGTATAATAACCACAGACTCTTAAAACAAAATTCTGTGTTAGTATCACAGAATTGTCGAAAATTCCGTGATGGGCTCATGGAAAAGATTACAATGTAAGTCAGTGACAGGCATCGGCCATGATCCACGCACGGTTATCTGTAGGCTATTGAAATATTGGGTAATGATATTGCAATTATTGCATATGTATTGGGGTGTGATTTTTCACTGTAAAAGGTCAAAACAGTTTTGTTACTTTATTTATACATTTATGAGCACATAACCCAAAACCTGCCACCATCCGTTAATAAAACACAAGATAAACCGGCACATAAAACTACCGACATTATTTATTAAAAATTATTAATATTCAAATTCAATTTTCTCACAATTTTGAGTTTAGGTTTCACAAATCAGATTTTTTTTTTCTTGATTTAATCTTTAATTGCAAGTAAAACAAACAAACAAAAATAACAATTTAATTTTTTATTATTATTTCACATCAAAACGAAAAATAAATAAATTGCAAGATATAAAATAATTTCTGAGAAAAAAAATCAGTTATGTGAGATGTGAACTCAGAAATTAAAGAATTTTTTTTAATGACTTTCTTCTAATAATTCATATTTTCTTATTGAGTAATGATTTGTATCAAAATTTAGTTTTCAGTATTTTTTGGTTTGCTTCCTGTGAGAGAGAGTTTGCACATTTAATGTGTTCATCTCCAAAAAAATATTTTTATCGATGTTTTGAACTACATTATGGGGTCAGTAAGATTTTTAATGTTGTTTGAAGACATCTCTTACGCCTATCAAGGCTGCATTTACTTGCAAAATACAGTAATTAAATTATACAGTATTATTAATTAATTAAATAAGTAACAGCATTAAATTGTAAAATATTACAGTTTTAATATATGTTAAAATGTCATTTAATTAGAAAGCATTTGAATTTGCTGATTTGCTGCTTAAGAAACATTCCATATTGTCATCATCAGTTTTCATTAATATTTTTATGTGCATAATATAAAAATAATGCATTTAAAAAAAAAATAGAAATCTTTATCACACTATTTTAAGGTCCAGTTCTTGCTAACAAACCATTAACTAAAACCTTTGCCTAAATAAACTCAAGTTAATTAATAGCTAGTAACTAATAGCTAGTTACTGTTAATGACTATAGTCATGCCAACTCGATTTCATGAAAGTGTGTATAAATAGTACGCCAAATAAAAGGAAAATGCAAAAACTGACTTTGGTGTATATATGCTATGTGGTGGTTAGGATTAGGGTTTTGGGGTACATGCATATCATATGCACGTGAAAACTGCATATTAACTCTTGAAAATAAAGGTGCTTCAAATGATTCTTCACAGCGATGCCATAGAAGTACCATTTTTAGTTGCACAAAGAACCATTCAGTCAAAGGTTCTTTAAAGAACCATCTCTTTCCTATCTTTTTATAATCTGAAGACAGAAAAAGTTCTTCAAATGTTAAAGGTTCAACACCAGCTTGCAGTTTTATTTGGCATACTGTGTATACAGGTTTTCATAATAACGGGCTCACTTTATAAGTACTAACAACCAGCCAGTATGTTAACGAGAGGCATGCTAACAAGTAACTATTTGAGAATTTGTCCCTATATACTTTTGTATATTCTTGCTAAATAAAATAATTGCTTTTAGAAAAAAATGGTAATGCACATTATCATTAGCCAAATTCTACTACCTAAACTCTCATTTTATTTAAGAAGATCTTAAAAATTAATGATGGGTGATATAAATATATATAAAAAAACATACACAACAACATTTAATCTAAAACAGACAGCAAATAGGATCGTGCTAAGGTATTTGACCTGAGTGGATGAGAATCGGACAAGAGTAAAAGTTGAAAGCTTCAATCCCCTTTCGGCTCTCATGCTGCTATCTCTGATAGCAGACCTGCTTATTTGTGCTTGGCATGACGGCCGATGAGAAACGAGCCAAACCAAACGGTGGTCCTGAGCCTTGTGGATTATCAAAGCCCAAACCGTGCTTCTATAAAACAGTCCTTCAGGTATCTAGGTTGGATACATTTATAAGCAGGTAAAAAGCTTTTAATAAAAAGCCTGTGTGCCAGATTCGAGTGTTTCGGGGGGGGTCTTTCAGAATCACTAAAGCACAGATGCATTCACTGTTACACACACCACGCAAATGCTCCCGGTGACACGGGAAGAACCGTAGTCTAAAAGGAGCGTGGGCACTGAGAGAAGGAAAGGGGCTTCTTTATGAAGTTTGGGTGCAGTCTAATGGCTCTTATTGTGTGGCCTCCGCAGCACCTTGCAGCTCAGGGCAACAATTACTGACTTTTCATTTGACATGAACAAGGCTGTACCTGCCATCTTCATCCACTCCTCCAAAGACGAGTTGCTCAAAAACAGTTGCAGCAAACGGTTCTACAACACGCTTAATGCATGGCATATTAACAATCCTGTTCAAAAGCTTCACACGGTGCTGAAGGGAGGATGTATTTTTGTAGGCCAAAACCCGGAAAAGGAAAAGGCATTTTAGCACTTCTGAATCCAGCGTTCCTACAACAATGAAGGGCTGTGGTTAACACAAGCTTAAGATATTTTATTCTACCACAGCAAGTCAATAACATGTAAATAACACGATGTTGTAAAATGAGTTGGACATATTAACATTATTAAAATATGATTATCATTTAAAACATAAACTAGGTGCAATTAACCCACCTTGTTGGCAGAGGTTAATCACACTAATTCTGCCCACCAATGCGTGATTGGGATAGACAATACTACAAATATTGCTAAAAAAACAGCTCCAAAGGCTGTAAAACGTGTAACAGTGAATTTGAATCTGGCTTTTGCCGAAACTTGTTCTCTCTCTCTTTTTACATCACATATCAGATTGGAAAGGCCTTTATTTTTTGATAAAATTAAGATGTTTATCGGTAAGGGTAAGGGGTAGGCTTTGTTGCTCAGCATCCATTTAGTAATTTAAAAAAAATATGATCATTTACACTCAATATTTTATTATTGCATACCGTTTTATAGTGTAGTAACTACAATACTGAGGTGCTATTATCTGCCACTTGCACTAAGTAGTATAAATAGCATCTAACTGGTATGTACTATTGCCAAAACAAAAGAAAAGAAAAAAGAATACTTCTATCTTAGAATCTATCGCTCTTCTAACTCAAATTTCCAATGCAAATGTTTTTATATTAGCCTAAAAGAGTTAATGGACGTTTAGTAATTGTGACACTGAAGTCATGTGGCCATGGTATTTCTCTCAGAAATAAAGGTACAAAAGCTGTCACTGGGGCAATACATATCTTTAAGGTACCAAAATGCACAGAACGACAAATGGTTTTGTAATGATCACTCTGGATGGCACTCCAGCGCCCAGCGAACTCTCCATGTTTTATCTTAGTTTTCATGCCTGGACTTTTTTTTATCTATGAACTCATGTCTCCACCCCCTTGTATGTTGCCATAGTTGTTGATTCTATCTCCACCCACTGGCCTAATTCTAATGTGTATTTAAGTTCCGGTTGTCTGTGTGTGAATTCGCTCGTCAATGTTGGATGTACCTGTGTTTTTCCCTGTTGTAAAGCCATTCGTGTTTCCCTGTGTTTCGTTGTTTGGATTTACCGTTGCCGACCCACGCTACCCTCTCTGGATTATTCGCTTGTTTCAGCCTCTGATGTTCCTGCTCGCCGTTGTTTGACTCTGCCCGTTTTCGACGATATGTTTACTCTGTGTGACTTAAATAAAGCTTGCAAATGGATCCGCACGTTTCCTCACGTCATCATCACTGTGACAGAACATAAAACATGGAGAGTTCGCTGGGGCGCTGGAGTGCCATCCAGAGCCGGGCTGGCACATCCAGCTGATCATAACAGGTTTGCATTAACAAGGCAGTTTAGCAATATGTGATTCATTTGATGCTAACTTCCAGGTTGGCCTACTAAAGTACGTCATCACTGCGGCACTCTATTCAGTTCAGAAGTACAACTCTTCCGGAACTACACAAATACAAATGCCATATGGGGAAACACTTGTGAAAATGTCTTCTTGAGATGTTGATCATCAAGTGTTAATGGATTACGAGGGCTTACACTGTACGGAAGATGTATCATCAAAGCCAAGTACAGGATGTCTGTTGCAGCCTAAAACGTGAAAAACAGAAGAAAAAAAATGTACACTATTCACATTCCCACTCTTAGCAGCAGAGGAAGTGTGTTTTAGTCAGAGAGCACTTGCGCTGCCTAAGACGTCATAGCAACAGCTAAGGGTGTAAACCAAAGGCAGTGTGATGCTCTCTAACAAGCTGTCACACACACACATGTGCAACACACACAAACATGCATTCACACGCACTAACAGATAAAAACAGAATCATCTTTCCTCTTGCGAAAATAGAGGATGGATACCTAGTTTATAGTCTTACATCATTTAAAAACCAGTTTGTGATATACATATTAAAATGTAAACAGCATTCATTTAACAGTTAAGCCTACTACTCTCATTAAATTCTCACATGAAGTCGACAAAATGAATTCCTGTATTGTCTAGACACATTTAAATATAATGTTAGAATAAAAAGGAGTTTTTTAATTAAGTATAGAGTTTTAAGTCTTGGATAAAGCCAGACAACTCTTAGACAAATTGCAACATAGCAATCTTTGTTTTAAACTAATCAATCAATCAATCAATCAATCAATCAATCAATAAACCAATTAAAAAGTTCCAACACTGTAAGTTAAACTACTAAAACTATTGTGCATAAGTATAAAAACAACATATTTCAAATGCATGGCTAACCATGTCATTCTTGTCACGTAAGCAGGTGGTCTTCTTTATCTTGATGGGTGCTTCTCAAATAGAAGCCTGCATCCTCTTGATGGTGTGTCTGTCCTAAACCAAGTCCATCTGAGCTCTACAGAGATCTCTTTAGCAATAAATGCTACAACAGACAGTCTAGGTACAAAAATACAATTAAAAAAATGTATTGTTAAAAATCTTTTAATTGAATTTCTATTAATGCAAAACACAGAATGACAAATGGTTTGCATTAACATGGCAGTTTAGCAATATGTGATTAATTTATAACAAAACAAAACACGTCCTGAAATTTATTTTGTGTCATTTTTCCATAATCTGTTTTATTTTCCACCAAATCTTTTCATGAATTAGAATGTGTGCAAAGGAATATGGGTATTTGGAGGATGTGACGGTTAGCCTAATTGCATCCTTAACATTTTACAGTATATTAAAGTATATACAGTTGAGCTCACAAATTGACATGCCCTTGTAGAATATGCAAAATGTTAATACTTTTAATTCATCATTTCATGTTATTTTTTATTTAACACTGTCCTGAATGTCTATATATTCTCCACAGAACAAAATAATGACTGAATTTTTAAAAATGTACCCTGTTCAAAAGTTTACATCCCCTTGAATCTTATTACTGTGTGAGGTTTCTTGGATGATGATCCACAACTGTTTGTTTTTTTTGTGTGTGTTGTGATAGTTGTTCACAAGCCCCTTGCTGGTCCTGAGCAGTTTAACTGCCTGTTGTTGTTCAGAAAAATCCACCAGCTCCTGCATGTTATTGGTTTTCCGACATCTTCTGCATTTTTTAACCCTTTCTTTGACCCTTTTAACAGCGACTGTATGATTTTGAGATCCATTTTTAAGTCTGATAGCAATTGACTACACAGCTATTACAAAAGGAGGAAACATTTACTTATGCTCAAGAAGGTAATAAAATGCATTAAGAGCCAGAAGGTGTAAACATTCAAAGTACACACATAACATGAAAAAGAAACAAATCATCTCTATTGCTCTACAGCTGGAGCAACAGAATGAATAGGTTAAGCACTCAAAAAATAAACGGTAATTAAAGCATAGATTAGATTAATATTTACAAGCATTTTAAGTGGACAGTAGGGCCAAAGCACATGGACCTTTTTCTTCCTCAGAATGAGATGTCCCACTGTTATTTTTCAATCAATGGACGTACTTTGTTGTCCAACGGCTGGAAATGTCTCATAATCTACATCCTTCGGGCTTCCAGGTTCATTAAAAAGGAAATTGAAGTGAATCTGGAAATACAACAGAAAGACATCAAAGCACCCACTCTGCAAAATGAGCAGCAAACTCCTCATTAGATATTCACAAATCTCCTAGGATACGGCCCGCCACACAATAACCACCAAGCAAGATTGTTGCCTGTATTGTAAATGCATGCAACAGTGACGAGAGCATCAGTCTGCATAGGAAGGATCCGAATCCATCTCTGAGCAAAGAATAAACATTCCTCGAAACATAATGGCTTGAGGGCTCGTTATGAGGGCGTGGACTGTACTTCAAGTACACGTGAAGATATTTTATGCATATCTCTGTATTATGTGCGAACACTGATACATTAGTGAAATCTCAGGGAACGGTCTACATGTGGGAGACGAGACACAAGAGGAGGGCAAGAGAAGGCGACATGGTGCTGCAGTGAGGTTTGTGCCAGTTCACTGCTGTCACAGCCCACACATTCGGCTGATACAATCGTTGAGACACCAAATGCCATGAGAATGTCAGGCTCGCTTTTTAAAGAGACGCTAAGCTCAGGAGCACGCAATCAAAAGCAACATCCAATATTCCACACAACAAAAAAGAGTAAAGACCGCGTGCTCTGAGCACAAGCATATTCATTTGATTATTTGGGTTCGGAGACAAGTAAAGATTAGTCACAGTGAGTTGGGGGTAAAGATGATTAAAAAAAATGTGTGATAGAACATATGCACAGTCTTCATTTGCCAATATACAATCTGTGCAAGAGAAAATGCCAACAAAAAAGGTACCTCACAGCAGATTGAGAATATAATTTGAATTCAGAAATGAAAAAAAAAAACACCTCTTAACTTGATGCAAAAGTGACGCAAAGCAAACACCTCTTTAGCAAAAGTAATTAAAGAATCATTTTCGCTTTCAACAAAGGAGACACCAAGCATTGTATTAACTCTTTCTCTGAATTGATTAGACTGAAATTAATTGTACGTAGTGGCTGATTCATAGATCAAACATTCTCTGGATAATGTATCGCTGAATACCTCATTTAATCTTTGTGATATTTGTCTTTTTTTTCTCTATTCACACTAGGATTACACGTTGCCACTGGAGACAAAAATGATCTTTGATTCCATAATTATATCTGTGGGTCCCTTTGATCATGTTCCACCCATTGCTATTGTTCCCATCACTGTGGTGAAATCAAATGCAACAGAATAGGCCAACATCTGCTACTTACACTATTCTACCAAACCCTTTTTTGGGTATTGGGAAAAGAAAAGCTATTTTAAAAGCTTTTTGTTCGGTAATTAATTCTTAGGCAGAATGCTTTCAGGTTTATAATGATCTAAGCAAAATAATCTTATAACCAAATGTTTTTTCATGATTTACAAAAGCAACTGGAGCTCAATAAATATAAATGTAAGATACAAACCAAAGGCATTATTATAGGCTATAAAATAGAACTGCCAAGGTGCAAAAAAAAAAAAAAAAAAAAAAATTCACAACATCTATTTAGGGCACTGGCCAGGCTTTTCTTCACTCCGCTAGTTGCTTTCTTCCATCGAGTGGTCCCCAATCAATGTTTGTCTATTTCATTTTTTGTTCTAGACTCAATAGAGGAGTCTAAGCTTGCTATTTGGTACAATTTTAACTTTGACTGAGATTTGTTTTCTAAATCACTAGGATTTTGCCACTCAGGAATATGTAAATGCAGCAAGGGCTTGAAAATTGGCACACTCTAATTGGGCTTAGCCTCAGAAAGGTCATTCTGTGAGCAGACACTCTCCCGAAATGATTAATTACTTGCAGTGACAAAATATTTGAATAGTGGCAGAAGGAGAGAACTGTTGGAAATGAAGAATCAGAGAAACACACAACAGCTAGAACTGAACTGATACATCAGCGTGAACTTATATTTGTGTAGTGCCTGAAGTAAAACGTAGCGACGTTAATACGTACGACAATACCAGATAACCAGTGGTCATATAGATTTCCTCTATTAGCACGTTTGCACTAAAGAAATTCTGTAACACTTAACAATAAGGTTCATTAGTTAACTAAGAAGTTAACAAAAATATTTTCATTAACGAACAGAAACAAAAATGAATAAATAGTGTAACAAATGCTTCATTCATTACTTGTTCATATTAGTTAATACGCTATCTGATGTTAACAAATGGCACCTTATTGCGAAGTGTTCCCACAAATTCATAGGAATTGGCATCTCGTAAAATACGTACGATTTAGAATAAATCGTATGAATTCGTACGAGTGAGGTCGTACAAATTTGTTTGAATTAGCCACCTCGTAAAATATGTACGAATTGCTGTGAGATCAGGTTGGTTTAGTCCATAGTCCATAACAACACCTCTTCCAGCTAAAATTCCTTGCTGCCCTCTCACATCAAAATAGTTTTCAACATATTTGTTAGGAACTGTTTTGGACCATTTTCTCTTGTACACTGCATATATTTAGAACTCTATCCATAAAAAAAAAAAGAAAGAAAAACTTCAGGAGAGAAATATGCACAAATCAAGCACAGTTACGAAACCATCCAAGGGATGGATTCAGTGGAGGAAGCAATATTATGCATTATACATTTTGGTAGCCTGGGCCCGCCCATACTTCCTGTGACGCTACATTCTATTTGGTGAGCAAAGTCAGTCTGGCCAAGCTGCTGTTTTAGAGCCTTTCTCTTCCCAAAAAAATGGGAACCAATGAGAAACGAGCTCTTCAAGTTCCGTCGCTACTCATACGTCAACGGAATGAGTCGTCTGATTGGTTGTAGATTCGTCCAGTAGTATACAGAGGCATCTGATGAACGCAGGTTAAGCCCGCCTCCCAGAAGGGGAGATTACTTGTGGATTATTGCAATGTTTTTATTAGTTGTTTGAACTCTTGTTCTGACACCACACATTTACTAAAAAGGATCCATTTGTTTGCAAATAATGCTTTAAACTCTCAAAAGCTAGTTCGCCTAAAAATGTAAATTTGGTCATAATTAACTCACCCTCTTGAATGAATTTCTTTCTTCAGCTGAACATAAAATGATATTTAAAAAGATATTCTGAATAATGTTCAGTTGCCAAGCCATTGACTTCCGTAGGATTTAAAAAATAATAATATACATAAAATATTTTGTGTGAACTATAATTCTTTTACATATCTGTGTATATATATATATATATATATATATATATATATATATATATATTTTTTTTTTTACTTTATTAGTGTAGAAACCACATGAAGTTGAAAAGAGAGAGAGGGGGAGGATTGAAGAGAGGTCCTTGATCTTGGGCTCTAAATGCATGTAAACTGCAAACAAATACTTTAAAAAAAGGGGGGAAACATTCAAATGAAAAATATTTTAATGGCTAACAGAATATTATAAACTGCAAGTTTTCTGGGGCAAATCCAGGTTTAGAAACTGCAATGCTTTAACACAGTGTGATTTTGCTTCTTGGGTAAAAAAAAGAGTGAGAGAAAGTGAGAAAGTTGGGGAAGAGAAAAAGAAAGAGAGAGAGAGAGAGAAAGAGAGCGATGGGGGTTATATTTAGACAGAGGCAGCGCATCAGGTGCAATGTAAGATTTCTGAAAATGGAAACAGCTCCCAAGGGGTGAGAGAACTGAATCTCAGGCGCTTTCATTATTTATTTTGTATCTAAGGCGTTGCATTGGGAAAAATTGCAGGAAGAGTGCTGACGTCCCTGTAGTTCCCATGTTAATGAAAGTGTCTAATCAACAGAGCCCAGGAACCTTTCTGCTCCCCAGTCATAAAGCGCATGCCTGACGAAGCCATGCCTCGAAAGCACGCTGTGATAAGCAAACTAGCGCTCTTTGCTCACATAAAACAATGCCAAATCACAGCATGGCACGTCACTTTGTACAGTAGTTCATTTACAAAAATACCCCTTCCTAACAAAATGCAGATTTATCGTCATTAACCAGCAATGTCACGCCAAAGGAGATTTCTTTATTGCATTCTATAAAGCATGTTAAAACCTTGTAACAGACAACAGTGGGCATTCTATTGCATCTGGTTTCCACACCACCACCCACCCTTAGTTCTGTTGCTTAACAACACTCATCACATGATAGTTGCTTTATGTGAAATGCATAGATTTTTTTATTTTTTTTTATTTCCTATTATGTCATGAAAAACTCAAAAAGATGTGACCCCCACGGCAGATATTGAACCTCAGGTTACTGTCCACCTTCCTTCGCTCTGGAAACTTTTGTAAAAATAAATGAAGCGTGATCATATGGCTCCAAACGACACCATTAGCCAGCAGGATGAACACAAACATGGAGACTGGCAGCGCCCTGCAGTTTCATAACTAGAGTCTGTCTCAGACATGATGGTTGGGTAAATAATAATATTCTCCTAAGTGATCAGAAGTGCCATCATCAGCAGATAAAAGTGGGGATGGTGTGTGGGGAAAGTCATTCAAGAACCATTGTTTTGTTCCAGTGGAAAATAGGGTTCATGCAAGCAGTTTATCAGAAAGTAAATAGCCACAGGCCATGTGTGATATTAAAAACAGGAGGAAAGGAAAGACATGGGTCAATCCGAGATAAAGGTCTTCCATTTTCATGAGGCTTTATCAGAAAAGCGATTTAGTGTCACAATATTACTTGGAGTAATAGTTTCATATTTTTGTTATTTTTTAATATTTATTCATAATCTGAGATCATGCTCTCACCAGCACCACAAATTCTATTGGTCTCAGTCAGAATATGATTCTGTGCTGTCTCATAGCAACCTAAAAATAGAACTGTCCCTATTATGCTATATATGACTGAAAAGGCTGGAACAAGTTATGGGTGTTTAATTGCATTGCAAACTCTCACAATAAGCTGTGGAAATACTGTCTTTGTCTGTTAATAGATAGATAGATAGATAGATAGATAGATAGATAGATAGATAGATAATGGGCATTTGATCTGGTCCAATCAAAAGAACATGTGTGCTGTTGTTAAGCTAATCAGTACTTTAAAAGCTATTTAAATATCTGAGCATGTTACATCAAAGAATACATTTCTTTTGTACACATGGCAATTTGTGTCATGAACAACATTATAATATGAATAAATCCAAATGCGTGCTATTCCAAAATTATACTAATAAAACCACACTTAAATCCACATGTGTATAATGCAGTTATAACACAAAAGCATCCAATCCAGTATCAGCTTAACTGGACAGAGATGTCTTTAGTGATTATCAGTCTGGTCTGATGCTGAAATAAAAAATAAAAACGCGTATCTGTTTTATTTAAATGCAGCATTTATTTTATAAAATAGGTAAATTAACCACTATCCCCTAACTTAATATGTACCAGTCTATCATGCGTATTTGATTCCTAATCTCGATGTACAAAACTGATTAGAAAAGTGTTTTTGAAAAATGTTTGTTTGTTTGTGCTTATCATGACAACATATGACAGGTTCACACCAGACCCGATTTATTTTTGTATATTCTGACGTCAATCAGATTCACGTTTCATTCACGAAGTCAAAAGGGGGGAAGTTATTTATAACCTCAACGTCTTAGTGTGATTCTTGGGTGCGCAAATAGGAATGTAGCGATTGGACTGGTCTCTTGCGTTTCAGTAACAAAAGCAGTGGGGCTGGAGCGTCGTTGTGGCTGCACGTTAGGACTGAACCTAAAATAGGACAGTTCTGTTGGGTCTGAACTAAATAACTACACGAGCTGTGCTGAGAAACTATGCCTCTCCATAGCTTGTAGAGAATATTGGAGAGCATTACTGTGGACTTACTCTACCATGACAAACCTGCGCGTCAACCAGGTAAGAACATTTTACTTAATCTATTTAGGTGTCCAATTTCCTTAAAAGCCTTAAACATCTGGATTAATTGTCTTGTATTTTATCTATTAAATGATTATGATGCAATATGTCTGATAATATGACAATGTTAAACGAAACTACAACTCGCAATCTCATACACACAAATACTTTTGAGATAATACAGCTGAATACGGAAAGACCTACGTTCTGATTTATGAAAAGGTGCATACAACTGCATGCGGAATTATAAGTTATACAATTATGAGAGAGGGTTTTGTTCCCACAGCGCACATTCGCAGATGTTTACTGATCTTTCTCATGTTCTCAGGACCATGGACAGTGCCAAATCGTTAACACGCTGTGATTACCAGGAAACGCAAATAAATCACACGAAGCATTGTTAATTCATTCACACTTCACTAAAATCCTTTATTAATCCTTTAATTCCGTCATACTATTTCCGCGATCAAAATCACATTCAATCAGCGAAGTTAAACCTGATTAAAATCATTGCAGTTTTTAATACATCCAAATAATTTCAAACGGTTATCAAATTATACAAATTGATCTGAATATACTGAACTAGACTATTCATGCTAAAGCAACTGCTTTACAAGCAATCTATAAAATAAAGCTATATAAACGATAATAATCATAATAATAATAAATAAAATAAAAAACAATAAAGTTAGATTAATTTATTTAATAACGGCGTTGAATGGAAGCATAGGCTATCGTATTTTATCATTATATTGAATTCTGATAAACATTTGTATCCTAAATATAATTTGAAAACAGTAACTGAGAAAAACAATTTAAAGATTCATATAAGAGAATATGCTAGACATACATTTCCATCTCATTTAGACAAAACAACACGCAAATTCAAAGTTCCATTTGCACCTGATCCACCTGTCAGTTCAGCGTCTCTTTCAATAACTCATTCCTGCGCATTCAGGCTGCCACCTGGTGGCTCTTCAAAACCAACAGGCCAGTGATTTTTATGCAAGGTTTAACACATCACCATCACCTTTCACTATCTCTAAAATTGAAAGTGTTTGTGACATGGACATGTTTCTGGGATCTGTTTGATGGCTGTAGCAGCAGTCTGCTCTTGCCTTGCAGGACTGAGGCTGATTTGGGTCCAGTCTGGGTGATGGCTGACGTGCTGGAGCTCAGGACAGATGGGAACTCTCTGCTGAAAGCAGTGTGGCTTCGGCGTTTGCGCCTTACAAGGCTTCTCTTGGAAGGTGGAGCCTACATCAATGAAAGCAACGATCGCGGAGAGACCCCACTCATGGTGGCCTGCATGTCCAAACACTCTGACCAGCAGAGTGTCAGCAAGGCTAAGCTCGTCAAGTACCTTCTGGACAACAAAGCTGACCCTAATATCCAAGACAAAGCTGGAAGGACAGCCCTTATGCATGCATGCAGCCACAGGGCAGGACATGAGGTGGTCTCACTTTTATTGACCAATGGGGCTGATCCAAGCCTGGAGGACCGTCATGGATCTTCCGCTTTAGTCTACGCTGTAAATGCAGATGATAAAGAAACGCTAAAACTTCTCCTTGATGCCTGCAAAGCCAAAGGCAAGGAGGTCATCATCATAACCACTGACAAATCACCATCTGGAACCAAAACAACCAAGCAGTACCTGAATGTCCCTCCTTCTCCAGAGTTGGATGAGAGGACCTCTCCAGCACCATGTGCCTCACCATCAGAGATAGACCTTCACGCATCGCCATCTCCCAGCAAAGAGGAGGAGAAAGACACTGTATTCAATTTTCAAACAAAATTTAAGTCAACCTCAAACACAGCGTCCAAACTTTCCAATGGACTTACTTCCCCTAGTAAGAAGCCAGTGAACCCCAAGAGGGCTCGTCTACCCCAATTGAAACGTCTACAGTCAGAGCCTTGGGGTCTGATTGCCCCCTCCGTCTTGGCGGCGGCAAATGAAGAAAGCAAGAGAGCCAACTCGGACGAAGACGTCGTCATGGGTGTCAACGGACTGAGTCTGTCAAAAAGAGGGACTTTATCCCGGCATAACAGCGTGGACGGAAAAGATATCTTGTTTCCCATGGTGGGAGATCAGACCACAAAAATCTCGCCAAATTCATCCCTTCCAACATCTTCCAAAACCTCCTATGAGAGGTCGCTGGCACAGCACCAGCCCCTCTCAAGACGTAGCACTGTCCCCACGGAGCAGGACGCCTCTGGAGGAAACCTGGGGCCGGTTAGCCTCAGAGACACAGTGCACCGGAGGAGACTAGGAAACGAACACTATGACTCAGACTCCCAGTTGTACTCAGATTCCAGCATGCTAGACTCTCCAAAGGCACCTCTGGAGAGGAGGAAGCTCAATACGTCCCCTCTTGCTATGCTTACAGGCTCACGAGAGTCCTTGGACAGCAATCCCAGTACCTCTTCACCTAGCACAGCCAGATGCAGAGCACCTGGTTTACTGGAACGGCGAGGCTCTGGAACGCTACTGCTGGACTATATATCCCACACCCGCCCAGGTCACCTTCCCCCATTAAACGTAAACCCTAACCCTCCGATTCCAGATATAGGGGCAAGCAGCAAACCCTCATCCCCACTTACAGCAGGTATCAGACCAATAGCTCCCATAGCACCCAACTCACCAAAGAGAGGCAACCTCAGGACGAAGAAGAAGCTTGTCAGAAGGCACTCTATGCAAGTGGAACAGATGAAGCAGCTTTCAAACTTTGAAGAGCTCAGTCATCAATCATGAAACTCAGTCTATGTAGCAAGTGTAACACCGTAAATATACGTCTGAGATTTTGGATAATGTTAAGGCAGGTGGAAAACAGGTGGTTCCTGTAATAGAATTTTAGCTAGTTAGCATTAAATGTAGCCATGTAGGGCAAAGGGATATTGCGCCAAGATGTTACATGCTAGTTTCAAACAGCAAGCAACTGAGTACTAAACTCTTTCTAATGGAAAAAAAATGTGAATGTCACAGATGCATTAATAGCTTATTGTCTATAAAAAGTATTTAAAGGTGCAACCTAGCTGTTAAAGGTTAGTTTAGATTTAATATATGACGTAACGTTAGAGTGAAGCTTAGACAGTCACTTTCCTACCATCCACAGAACTCATTTTCAAAATAAATGTTGGTGGAAATGGGATTTACAACAGTCACAAAAATACAACAAAGTAGTGTGCAATTTTCCATTCTGCAACAAAGGTAGTGTTTGTCCTCTTAAAGGGTAGGTTAGAGAGTGTGCTATTATTCTCTTGCGTATGAAGATTGAATTTGACAGCTAGTTCCAAGCGTGGCTCTGCTGCAGCAAACACAAACAGAGACAGAAATATCTGTATATCTTCAAAGTCTAGACATCTCTCCATGAGATTCATTAAGGCAGACAGGAGAGTGAATGCAAAACCAGACTGTCAAGATGGAGCAGAGAGGTCACCAGATCATACCCATTAAAAGAGAGCACTCCATTGGCTCCTGATTATAAAGCTGGAAGTCCTGCGAGAAAAGCAAATCTGGTTGAGAACTGTAGCAAGAAAAAGGAGATGCAAAAGAATATATTTTTTTCTCTTATCACTATACATACAATATGTTAGCTTTTTAATGTTGATGTTAATAATGCCTCTGTGCAGATGTATCATTACATGCATATCTTATCTAGATTCTGTAAGAAATACTAACCATGTGTGAGCTAACTATAGAGGAATATGTCTCTTGTAATTGATTACATCCTACACCAGTTGCAATAATACATGCAACATTACAACCTTAATTGTTACTTACTCCTTAAAGCAAAGATGATTCATATAGTCATGGAGCCCTTAGATAACCTAGCTAGGTTGGCAGTCTTTACATATATGACATGTCAGTACGTTCCATGATGAGTTCAAGAGATTGAATGTTTGTAGCTAATTAGTGTACAGTGCCTTTGAGGGAGAGTAAAGGGTGTTCTGCATCACAGATTACTTTTAAGAAAATATTTTTAAGCAGCATTTAAATCACAATCTTAGAAACAGCATGCTGCAAGTAAGAAATCACATGACATGAAGTATAATGATGATGACAAAAATGGCTAAGTAATACTTCGATCATAATATATTCAGATGAAGTCTGTAGCGGAACATGCCTTGGGATAAACCAATGACTATTGTACAGACAAATGTGAACGTAGGTATATCCATTTGTCAGCCAATGTTATGTGGTAGAACTAATGTGCCCGTGTGACTTTTTGTGCAAATGCAAAGTGCTTCAGATCCATTGCTGCTATAATGTTTAAGAACCACTTGACTGCACAAGGCTGTCAAATAATAAATGTTCTGTAGTGCTAGAGTTAGAAGGTAACTCCTCACTCCCTTTCCCTGATTTAAGGCATAAGCAATCAACAGATGCATTTAGACTTGGTCTGTGATTATTAAATATATATAATATATAATAAAAATTATTTTAATAATAATAACAATCTATAATTCATAACTGTTGGCACTCATGCAATTCAATAATAAAAAAATGAAAAGAGATTAATTTAAATTATTAATGAGCCCCAAATGAGACCACGTGAATAGGTTTTATCAAAACTGTCTTATATTATTAAAACTGTGAGGCATACTATTGGTTGCACTCATGTTTACATTGTTTGATGCATAGTATTTTTGTATGTAGTTTCTTGTATATTTTGAATAAATGTCTGTAACTATCTGTACAATCTTACTGGTCTGTCTAATCTCAAAGTCTGCACTGCAAAAAATGTTTTCTAAGACCACATTTATTCGTCTTATTTCCAGCCACAGTATTTGAAATTTATTGTTTTCAGAAAAAAATTAGCTAAAAATGAATGGGGTAACCAGTGGGGTAAGCAAAATATTCTTATTTCAAACAGAAAACAAGATTATTTTGCTTACCCTATTGGCAGATTATTTAGCTTGTATCAAGTGAAAACTCATTTAATTCTAGCTTGTTTTGTTTTTCTCAAAACAAGACAATTTTTTCTTGTCTAGCAAATCCTTCTTCATTTGAGAATTTTTAGATATTTTGGCTGGAAATAAGACAACAAATCTAGTCTTAGAAAGCATTTTTTGCAGTGTGAAATGTCAAATGACCGTGAAAGTACCTGTTATGTCGAGCAGGACAGACCTATCATTGCAGCATTCAGATCCCTAGTCTTCAGTGTCATTCATCTGCCCCTAAAGGACCTACTGGTTTAGATTAGACATCTGTGTGGTCATAAAAGTACAAAATTGTAAGGTAAATTAATTGTATATTTCAGGGGTGTAAAAATGCAGACATCCCGAGAAACAAGACCCTTACTTGTACTAGTTTCTTTTTTCAGATCTAATCCACTGTAGAGTGTAAAGTCGTTGGGAATCTTAATAAAGTACATTAAGGGATTTCAGAACATCCTCCTCCAAAGGTAAGCCTATAGCTTGTGCTGTGCGCATTTGAATGATACTCAGATACAAACTGCACCCAGAAAGTCTAAACGGTTGTTGCAAAATCTAATAAAATCTGATGTCTTCCTGTCAGCTTGAACCAAGACATGTACAGATATGTCACTCACTAGCTCATTTATTTTTCGCTTGTTTTTTACATAATTGTCTGTAAACCCTGTTTGTGTATTAAAATCACTGGATAACCTATGGCACTAGGTTTAGCATTTACTATATTTGCATTATGAGTAATTGTTGACTAAGCTGCCTCCTCGGTTCTTCATAGTGCTCCTAAATCGGTAATTCCTTAAATTTGTTGTAAAAATGACGTAACTGCTGTTTGTATATTTACAAAAAAAGACTCAATACAAATAATCTAGCACAGACAACTCCCAATACTGGATGTGTGACAACATATACTGCAAGTGAACTAAAAATAATCACTGTAGGAGTATGACATTTTAGTATGTTACAGTACATACTCATTGAAAACTAAACTGGAAACCTTCTCATCATATTCTTCATAGAATGCAATAATAAGTTCTTACTGACCCCTGGTGGACATACAGTTTTAGCATCTTTCCTCTAAATGGATAATAAATAAGATGCATAAAATGCAATAAGATTATATGATGACCTGAATGTGACTCAGATTTCACGTTTGTTCTTTAAATAAAAACTCACACCTTTAAAACAACGAATATTGGTGGAATAATTACTTTTGTCGAGACTATTAAACTTTGTACTGTATATTGTTATGGTAAACATTTTAAACTGTTTCAACTATCTACAAAATTTAGTAATCCTCTTTAAAGCTTTTAAAAATGCAAAACGAAAAAAAAAGACATTTTATATATTTTTTATATATATATTATAGTAACTAACATTAATTTATTTAACTCCACCAGATGGCACTATAAAAAAGTGTAATAATATAATAATTAATTAAATTATTAATAAAATACATATTTGAACATATTGTTTACTTTAGACCTTTATAAACCTAAAATAATCAATTCTAAATATTTTATTATCATTATTACTATAAAATACTGTGATGAAGACTTTTGTCTCTTTTTATACATTGTTATTTTTGCCCTAAACTGTCATTATAACCACATGACAGAATGTTCTCATCAGTACCACGCTGTTCTGTTGTTCATAATTATCAGTACAGAGCAGTAATTCAATGGTGGTGAACCAGTTCCAGCTGTGAAAATAATTAGATTTTTTTTTGGCTTTGACCTATGCGGAGTGAGTAGCTACTGTAAGCAGACCAGCACTGTAGAGTAAACAGTTAACTGTGAACTACACACAATTCAGACCTCTGAATGATAACAGAGGTCATGTTGACATGTAGGTCAGTGGAGCAATATTTGCATGCTGAATTTTAAAATGACATAGCCTAGACTTGATAAGATGATAACAAGACATATTTTGTTATTCCTACTCAATCTGTTTCCTTGTCAAAATATTTTGAAGCATTTGAGGAATTTTAATTTGAACTTTCGTCGAAAATATTGAGAGTGTGAATAAATAATTGTGCAATCTTAAATATCTTACTTTAATTATATGCATAAATATATATTAATTGCATATTTTCTATTCAATAGCCTACATTAACAATTAAGTTTCCAATAACACTTAATCCGAAAATGAATATAACAGTACAGTATTTGTCAACAACACTGTGATGTAGTATCATTTTAAAGGATACAAGCACTTAACCTTAAACGACTCAGACAAACCAGCGTTTGCACCTTGAAGTGACCTGCAGTAGCTCTATGACGCATGCGCAAAATCAGACTGCGCACCTCCCATTCGTTCACCCAGTATGGTAACCCAACCCGTCTAAAATTAGCGGGGATGCTCAGCAACCAGACAGCGGAATGTGAAGAGGTTATCTGCCCGTTCTGTGTCGATAAAAAGTCTGTTATCCAATTGTTTCTTATGTCAAAATCACAAATAAAACACCACCAATTTTTACATACTATGAAAGTAATTTGAAATCGAAAGTATATTCTTACTTATTAAAAAAGAAAAGAAAACGAATGAATCAAAAATGGGGACATTCACCAAAAATAAAACATCGGAAATAACCCCGTAAAGGGTTAACTGAAAATGAAAGGGAACGTGCAAACGGAGCGTTATCAAAAGTCACCGGGTGGAACATCGATGTGCTGCTTATTCGAATGTGATTGGCCATTCACCGCATCGATGATTTTTAGTCCTGACCCCGTGTAATTGTGACGTCGACGCCGAGACGGAGGCGGAGAAGAGTTACGTTTATTGCTGTATGCTCCGATTCATTCGACCCTTCCTTCGACCGGAGTGAAGTCGGCCAGCAACCTCTAGTATTTTCGGCGAGAAAAAAAACATGGCAGGTTACTTGAAGGTCCTCAGCTCTCTCACTAGGTCCGCGGCCACTCTATCCAAATCCCCCGCCGTTCTTGCTCCAGCTTCTTGTCAGAGTTTGCAACAGAGGAACTGTGAGTTTTCCACTTCCACAATTCTCTATAGATGTGTCAATATAAAGCCGCATTAACCGGCGCTTTAACACCGGCTAATGCTTAACGTTATATGAGACGACGTGCTTTTAGGTTTAAATCTCCTTTCGCTCCTGCCACATACCTCATGCTTGTATCGGAAAACGCCGGTTGGGGACCGCCGGGTTTCGTTCAGTTCGCCAGCTTGCATATCTCTTCGCGGTTTCAGTCGCGCCACTGCATAACGCTATTTTCTCGATGACGTTGCCCGTGCAGCGGGAATCACGCGCGGCTGCATAGACAGAAGTAGCGCTCCTTTGTTCGCCTAACAAAGAATACGATACACTAGCTTTATTAATACTAATGCGTTTAAGATGCCGTTTCTTAAAGGCAAACCCCGTACTCATAACGTTGTAACGTTAGCACGTTTGAACAGTTTGACGGCGTCGTCGGAGAGCCGTTTGAGTGTATTTTTGGCGTGTGAATCTCCCGGATGGGCTGCTCACGAGGACTCCGGGGTGACTTATGAAACCATTTGCGCCTAAAGTACTGCTGCAAATGTAAATATAAACGTGTAACCGCACAGCTGTGTGATGTAAAACGATTCGGTACCCTGTTATTATGACGGTTCATGTGGGTTTTGCTTGTATTGCGGTATGAACGCATTTCAAGGTCAGTCGGCCTGGTCATTACGTCTTATTTTAATGCAGACCACTAAAATTAAGATGTAAATGACCAGCAAGCACTTTATCTGTTTAAGACATGATGCTGGACTGGTAAACCATAGGATGTTATTTTCACCCTAATTTTAAATGCCCTATTTGTTATGGAGGCTGCATTGATTTAAATGTCCCGTTTGATGCAGCTGCTGAACAAACGTTTGGACTTATTGATCGATTGTAGCTTATCTTTTGAAACATGCATTTTAGGGTGTTACTTTGAAACAAGGGACAACTGAAGGGCAGAACTTCACGAACAACTGTGAATGAATTAGTGTCATGTCCTGACAGACACTAGCTGTCCTTCTGTGTTAGGTAATCGGTTGTCATGGAGGATTGTAGAAATGTTGGTGGTTTACTTGGCGTACACCAGCCCTCATGTCCTCCGGGTCACCTCTACACTTTACTTTGAATGGGTTAGTCCTAATTACCACAAATACTAATGAAAAAATAATTGCATTATAGAATAATTGCATTATGCACTTGAGGAATACCACGTTAAACATTCCCAGTGCCAAGTTTAATAGAAGTTGTGAGGCTTTGGCACTGAATGGTTGTGTGTTTTGCCTCGTTCCCCAAGGCGTTTTGGGTGATTACAGGTCTTTCATTGAGTTTCCAATATAGTTGAAGTGTCATCCAGAGTTTATGCAATGCACAGCGGTCTTGTATCAAGAAGATGTCTTGCATTTCAGATTGGCTTTATTGACATCAGTTTAGGCACAACGCCAAGCACACTTGCATGTTCTCTTTCATTAAAGTCACAAGGTTGGATTTGACTTTCGCCAAGAGGTTTTATGGGTTGTAAGAAGAGCCTAGAAGCCCACAGTACTCATTTATTAGACTCTTTGACACTTTATGAAGCCTAATAGATCTTATTTATGCCTGAATATAAATTCAAGATATTTGTGATATGCAATCATATGTAATATATAAATAAAAAGAGTTTTATAAAGATTTGTCCTTTTGAAGTATTTTCCACTTTTAAGAGAAGCATCTGTTTTTGTCAACCCAGCTGGTTGGCTGTTTTAGTCCCTCTGTAGTACAGCATCTTCATAAAATGGCTAATCTAAGACACTTTCTTTCCAGGTCACTCTTGACTTTTTTTGTTGGTCGTCAGCAGGAAAGCGTATAGGAACATTTGCCCAATTGATTTGTGAGGACTTCATGTAAACATACTCGCCTCATGAGTATTTATTTATTTTTTACTACTGACCTTCAAGTGTGGAGCACAAGTGTACACTTATGTTTGCATATGTCCTTGACAACTGAAAATCAGACGGTCATGTGGTAGTGATTGCTTGCTATGTGATATGCTGACCACATGCTTTGTGTAGACGTTTGGCTACACGTGGGTTGACTTGGACTTTTCTTTTAGTTATAGTGTTTAAAAGGAATAGTTTGCGAACAAGTTTGTCATTTGGGATGGTTTAAGTGTTTAAATGACGTATGTTACATTTGCTGCCTTGACCGTTTACTTGGAAAACAGCATAGCTTTGTAAAGATCATTTATAGAAATATGGAGATAAATATAGAACTGTTAATAAGATTCAGAAATGTGTTTCAGGCAAACGTCATTAAATGGCGAATAAGTCAGAATTAATTCATGAAAGTTTGACGAGTAAAAAAAAACAAACATTGGAATTCAACTGAGAGTTGTTTTTTTTTTTTCAATTTTATCCCACGTGGGAAGTAAAGAAATGAAAAACTGCAGCTCTAGGAACCATGGTGCAGAACACGTTACAAGATATTAATAGCTAACTAAATAAATTACAGCTAAAACGTGTAGGTTTGTTTATTTGGCAAGGATGTATGTAAAATGCGACATTTTGTAATGTTGTAATTTGGTGTTCATTTGAATTTTCTATTTATGAAACACATCCACAAAAATGTTAAGCAGCTCAGATGCTTTAAACATTGCTTAAAGGATCATGTAAAAATTCAGCTTTGCCACAGAAATGAATTGCGTTTTATAATCTTAAAGTTATTTAAGTAGTAAAATCATTTAGGAGATATTTTTTGTTGTTGTTATTTTTACTGCATGCATCAAAAATGGTTATTATTTACGTTTTGAATTGTATCCCTAAATATAAATATTAGTAGCTACTATTTGTATTTTAAAAGTATTTATAAAAGGTACCTGAAATAGGTAATGTGGCATCAGCTGGATTCTAGTGCAGTACAAAAGTATCATACGTTGTACTTCAGCGTAGGAGTAAAATGTCAGTGGCTATTTTATGCTCAATAAATGTGAAGCA
This sequence comes from Enteromius treurensis, assembly GCA_032275025.1. Classification (NCBI taxonomy): domain Eukaryota; kingdom Metazoa; phylum Chordata; class Actinopteri; order Cypriniformes; family Cyprinidae; genus Enteromius; species Enteromius treurensis. The sequence goes on from JAUCMU010000036.1 coordinate 2,036,412, forward strand.
TGCAATTGTATCACATCCAGTTGCCAGTAAGAACAACTTAAGTGCAGTGGATTGTAGATCACATGTTCTTGATCAACATTCTTTGCATTCTGTTTTCTATTGGGTGAGATTTCTAAGTCATTCATAGGAAACGTGAGCTATCTGCAGTCCATCATGGCACGTCAGTTCATGCCACAGCTCAGCATAAAGGTATTGTTTATGGGAGGATCATTCGCTGCGCAGATGGCTTCAGTGTTGTTAGGAACAGGGCATTGAAGCATTCTTACATAATCTAGCCCATATATCCTCCTCCCCCCTTTAGCATGCTGTCCTAGCGCTTATGGCTAGTGTGAGTGTTCTTTTCCCCTGGATTCCCTGTTTATGTAATTTCTGTTTTCGAACCCAGTCAGGTTTCAAGCGAAAGGTCTTACCCATAATGCACTTTTGGTTGACACAGCTGTGATGAGCAGTAACTCTATTTGAAAGACACTGCAACAAAAAAAAGACATTTATGCACACTGCATAAAACATGTTAAATATTAGATTTTTTTGTTTTTTGGGACACTGTTATGCTGCAATGGAATTTGATTTGAATGTTCATAGGATCTGAACTTTGACTTGATTGATTCGACCTGTGGCTGTTGAAAGAGTGTTACATCAGTAAAGTATGGTAAATGTGTTACCCACAATGCTTATAAAGGTCCTCATGCCATGCTTTTATTGACAGCATTTTGTCTTTTATGAACCATTTCACTGTTTTTGACAGCATTGCCAACTCTTTAAATGGAGTGGCTCTCTAGCAGAAGAGGGAACTTGGCAGAAGTCACTTGATTCCCTGCATGGCGCTCCCTCCTTCCTCTACTTTGCCCCCACTGAAAGAGGAGGAGATTGAGATGACCTCTACTTACTTGCTTTAGTGGGAAGCAGTGGCATAAAAGGTGTTAGAAACACTAACAGAAGACATTTAATTCATGAAATAGCTGCAAATTGGTTCTAGGAGTGGGCGGTATGAGTCATTTTTATATCTTTATCAATTCTTCATGCTTTGGAAACACCCTAGGTAAATGGTGTGTTGGACAATAACAGCATATATCCTTATCGTTTTGTTATGACTTTGCATTGATAATGGGCAACACAACTTATAAAACAAAAACTATTGAATTCAGGATATAGAAAAATATTAACTAAGAACTACTTTTAAAGCACCTCTAAATGGTGTTCTAATTGGTCTGTTATCTATTAACCTTAATTGGTAATCAGCCAGTAAAGCTGCAAAAGTGGGCTGACCCAGGGATCTTTAAAAATGAAACCTGGGCCAGTTTAATCCAGTATTCAGGCATTACATGATAAGGGTTTATGGTCATATTGCCCAAAACCCAAAACTTTGCCAAGGGTGTTTCATGGGTGTTTCAAAGGGCACTACATATGTGAAAAAAACACTTGCTAATGGCTTTTTTTTTTTTTTCTTTTCTCCAGTATCTTTGTAACTTGAGTTGAGATGTTGTATACTGTTTTACTGTCAAGTCTTAACAGGAAGTAACAAAACCACAGTGCAAACTGTGCTGCAAATACAATTATCAAGATATAACAGCTCATAAGATGATCAATGGCCAGATTTTTCATGCATATTTTAAATAACTAGATTAATCTTTGTAAGCTCTTCAGATGTGATCATAGATTGTATGGATGTGATTACACGCAATACACAGAGCTTTTCCCTCACCATTGTAAACGTGCTGCTTTTTTAAGGCTCCTTGAAAGCGTTTCAGCTTTTATTTTCGTTTTACGCCCTGAAGATGATGTTATCCATCCTCGATCACTCAAGCCAGCTTTGACAAAACTACTCAGCTAGCACGTCTTTTCAAAGTGAAAGTAGCCTTGTCACCTGACCTGCATACAGCACGCTGATTCACTAAAATAGACTTGTCAGCTTCTACAGTCAAACATGAACTCACAATAGCTTTGAAGCGGACAATACCGTTTTTTGAAGTGGCATTCGGTTTTTGCAAAAAAAATTTGTAGATCCAAATATCATTTTGGCACAGGTAGATGACTGTGGCATAGAGCAGCATAAAAATGTTGTCAGTGTACGCACAAATGACATTGTATTAGTAGTGACGTTCAATAATGTTTGTGCAACCAGAACTCAGAAACGCCTACAAGCGACTCCTCAGTAGTGGCTGCTGGTGTGAATGGGGCTTTATGTCTTTATTATCCTCCTCCTTGAAGAACCAATAATTTCCGGTTCTCTCATGAGTGGGAGAAACAATCCCTTATTCAGGCCTGAATGAAAAAACGGGCTGATCAAAAGATTGTTTTTGTTTTATTTGACAGATGCCGATAAACGTATCAAGGTGGCGAAGCCGGTGGTGGAGATGGACGGAGATGAGATGACCAGGATCATCTGGGAGTTCATCAAAGAAAAGGTACTTAAACGCCAAGCTTGTGAGAGAATGAGGGGGAGGGAAGCAGTGTCTGTCTACTCTATTTTTAAAACGGTGACACACACACATACTCACCGGGAGGAACAGAATGCGGGAGGCAAAGATGTAGAGGGCAAAGGAAAGAGAGAAACAGGAGAGTGAGAAGCCTAGACAGGCACAAACAGAACGAAAATTGGGTTAGACAAGAGTAGAAAGACAAAAGGAGATGGAAATTGGAAAGGGAATGTGACAGCGTCTCTTGGGAGAATAAAACAGACGTGGAGGAGTGATTGGCGTGTTATGCAGATTTCCTTTTTTAAAAGGCAGTGTGATAGGCTTACTGGAAGAGTGTTTACGCGTGAAGACCGGGAGATTACAGCCGCATCACGCAGGGGCAGGGCCAGTGTTGAGGTCATTCTCACTGACTGGCCGTCTGCCTCCTGAGAGAGACGGCAGATGGTGGTGGTGACGTTGCACAAGCTGAAGTTATTCTGCCAATTCTGTGGAGAATCAGAATGGGCTCATTATTTATAGCCAGAAAAACAATGCCATTAATCCAGAGATTATATCTACTATATTTAATCTGTTTTGTGAGAATGACTCTGTTCACACCTTTAACTCAATATTGTTGTGTGTAGCTCATTCTGAACAATGTGGATGTGGAGCTGAAGTACTATGACCTGGGTCTTCCTTACCGTGACCAGACTGATGACCAAGTCACAATCGACTCCGCTTTAGCTACCCAGAAGTACAATGTTGCTGTGAAATGTGCCACCATTACGCCTGACGAAGCTAGGGTCGAAGGTATGGCATACTTAATATTTGCTCTAATGATAGATTGATGTATTGGCCATGCAGTACAGTTTAACCATTTTGATGTTATCAACATTAGCTGGTAACTGATCTAGTTTGTATCAACTTTTCTTTCAGTATATGTGTTTTTGCATATATATGTAGCTTCATTGTGTTAATTTTTGTCATCAATTACACATGACAGAGTTCAAGCTGAAGAAAATGTGGAAGAGCCCTAACGGAACCATTAGGAACATTCTGGGCGGCACTGTCTTCCGTGAGCCAATCATCTGCAAGAACATTCCCAGACTTGTTCCTGGCTGGACACAGCCCATCACCATTGGCAGACATGCCCACGGTGACCAGGTCTGGTTCCTTTTTTTTTTTTTTTTCTTTGATGATCTGGGTGGTCTTAAATGTAGTTTTCCCCCAGGGTGATCCAATTGAACGGTAAACGTCTTGTTGATTTGCAGTACAAAGCCACAGACTTTGTTGTGAGCCAACCCGGCAAATTCAAAATGGTCTTCTCTCCAGCCGATGGAGGCAAAGCCAAGGAGTGGGAGGTGTTCGATTTCCCCGGTGGTGGCTGTGGAATGGGAATGTATAACACTGACGAGGTCAGTGCACATATGTATATACGTTTTTTTTTAAAACACTGATATCATAAACAACCTGTGAAAAGAACAATAACGCTTTTCTTCTTGTACCCACAGTCATGAAAAAATGGAAATATACAATTTTAAAAGTATACTTTCCTACACAAGTTATAAAAAAAGCATAAATCTAAAGTTAAATAAGTATCTACAAAACTGTTCACAATTTTGGGTTCAGTACATTTTTATAATACTTTGATTCTTGCAGGAATAATTAAATTGGTCAGATTGAACAGTGAGGACATGTGTAATGTAAAGATGTCTTTATCAAATAAATGCTGTTCTTTTGACATTTCTGTTCAGCAAAGAATCCTATAAACAGTATCACATTTTCATTTGCCAAAAAAAAAAAAAAAAAACATTAAAAAGACTATTTTTGATGTGGATAATATTAAAAAATGTTTGAGTACCAAATCAGCTTGGAATTTCAGAAGGATCATGTGACACTGGAGTAAAATGCAGTTTGGTTTTTTCATTTAAAATGTAAATATTTAAAATTGCAATAAACTTTTGAATAGTAGAAGAATAAAGGTCATATGTATATACTTGCTCATTTGGAAATTATTTTTTGTGAAATTTTTTTTTTGGTAAAAATCCAGTAATCACAGACTTGTGAAGACAAAAATGAATCTGTTAAAAGGTGTGGGACCTCTGAATTTTGCACTTCCTGAAATACAGCATTCAGGGGTCTTAAAGTGTTCATAGCATTGAAATGAATCCAAGTGAGAACTTGGAAATCTACTGGAACCTTCTTAATTTCCACTGAAATAAAAAAAAAGGACAAATATTTTTTTTTGTTAATGAGCTTATACTCTAAGGTGTTATTTTTACACCTTCAAGACAGAATCACCACCAAAGACATTTTTAGAATACACGTCTTGTGTATTCTGAGTTTGTATAATTAAGGCCTTTTGACTCAAATTCTGTTATGTTCTGTGCTCACACATCCGGATAAAGTCTAGATAATGGAGGACCTCCCTTGGCTCGTGTACTAGGGTTGTGCCGATAGACGATAGTATTGTGTATCGACGATAGTCAGAGCTATCAATGATACTAGATGTCTTTGTCGATAGTCAAGACGATATTGGGCTCATTCTCCTATTAATGTATAAAATTATTATTATTATTATTA